>LPNX011013741.1:424555-553603 GCA_001517045.1 Pseudotsuga menziesii | reverse complement strand
CATGACAGATTTGGGGCTCTTAAGTCAATTTCTAGGGCTTGAGATTGCTCAAACAAAAGCTGGAATAAAGGTGCACCAGTCCAAGTATGCCTTGGATTTGTTGATCAAATTCAGAATGCAAGATTGAAAAGCAAGCAAAACTCCTTTCCTTTCAGGAGTGAAGCTGGAGGAAGATGATTCTCCATCGATGGTAAACAATACACTGTATAGACAATTGATTGGATGTTTATTGTATTTGACACATACTCAACCTGATCTTTGTTATGAAGTAAGTGTGGCTTCTAGATTTATGGATCAGCCTCATGAGATCCATTGGAAAGCAGCCAAAAGGATCCTTAACTTTGTTCAGGGAACAAGGACACATGGGATCTTCTATAAGGCAAAATCTGATCTTGATTTGATTGGATTTACTGACAGTGATTGGGCAGGTGATAGCACAGACAGAAAGTCCACTTCAGGTTATGTGTTCATGCTTGCAGAAGGGCCAATCAGCTGGTCAAGCAAGAAACAGAGTGCCATTGCACTCTCATCTACAGAAGCTGAGTACAGAGGAGTTGTTAATGCAGCAACTCAATGTTTATGGTTGCAGGGTTTACTTGGAGAGTGTGGTTTTGAACCTGAGTACTCAACTACTATCTACTGTGATAACCAGAGTACCATTCAAATCTACAAAGATCCAATTCAGAAGCAGAGAACCAGACACATTGAGATTCACATGCACTACATCAGAGAGCTTATGCATGATGGCACCATTCACCTACTCTTCTGTTCATCTTTAGAACAAGTAGCTGATATCTTCACCAAATAATTTTGTGAGAAGACCTTCAGCAATCTCAAATCACTGCTGGGGATTGCTGGTCATGCTGCAAAGGCATGAGTGGAGACAAGATTCTACAATTTTGTTTTACAGTCCATGTTTAAGGGAGGATTTTCCCAAGTTGGTTTTGCCTCTTTCCTTGTTTATTTGGACTTGCAGTATGTAAAGGGTGACTAAGCCTTGTTTCTAGGCCCTATATTTTTGATTTATTACTCATAAAGTCAGGCTTAAGGGGGGGTGTTAGAATAATCAACCCATAGTTTACCCACTTAGACATTAATTCATTTATTTTTGTCTTATTTGCCTAGTTCATGAGTCCCACCTTGTGCAAGTTGCTAATTGCCTATCCATAGAGGTCAAAATTGCCATCTTTGACTCATGTAGCACTTGGGAAAGCCTTAGGAATCAAATCTACTTTATTCCTGGCCTCCTAGGCGCTCTTCTACTTTTTCTGCTTTATTGCCTGCTTTTTCAGTGTTTTAAGGCACATAGGAAAGCAAGACTAGGTGAGGTGAACTAGTTTTTTGTCCTCTTCATCCTCCACTCTTTTCTCCATGCAAAAGCATGTATGACCTTCCATTCCACTACTCTTTATCTTGCCCATGCGCCCTTTCCAATTTGTGAGCTCCATGACAGATTTGGGATCAACTTTTTACACTTATGGGGGATTTGCCTATTTTGAGTAAGCCTGCTTTATGCTAGTTTTGGATGCCTCCTTATGCATTAGACCTCTTGATGTATTCTATATATTCAGAAACCTATGTTATTACAGGGTTGGCTATTGTACACTTAGTTAATATAATTTTTTGTTACAGCTCCATATTCAGTCTCCATTGTTAGCAATTTTGCATGATCAATTGATAATTGTTGTGGGTAAAATTAATCTACTGCTGGCCTGAATTTCTACAAGGTCACTCTTCTAGAAATAGAGTCATTAAAACTCCGATGGTAGAAGGAACAACTAAATAAGAATAAACAGAGGTTGGAAGAGGTCGTCAAAGCTACCTGTCAAGGTGTTCCAGAAGCATCGATGCTTGCAAAAATGGCCACTGAAGTTAATTTATTAATACTCAGGGAATTCATTATCGACTTCCACCATAAATTTGAAGAATTGGAGGTGAATTTATTTCCTAGTAACCCGTATTAAGTAACCAAACAGTGACAGAAGGAAGTTTAAGGGGTCATCCAAGAAATCAAGCAAGTTGAGGCCAAATATGCAAAGGATTATGAGGAGTTCTCTTAGACTTGGGGATCCCTGTTAGATGGATGTCGTCGATGAAGTGACCAAGCTTAAGGAAGTGGTGTAGTGATGGATGGAAGAAGTAAATAAAGTTTACCAAGATTTTCAGTTGAACAATATCACAAGGCTGAAGTGGCTTGGGATGATCCATATGTGAATGTTGGGGTCCTGTTGGCCTTAGAAAAAGTTTTGGATATTTTGGGTACCAGTTTTGGGGAAAGTGGTCAAAGTGTGAATGGAGTTGTGGAAAATCGGGTTAGCAAAGTGGTCATCTCCGAAGAATCGGCTGAGAAGTCAGGAAAGTAAGTCGTTTTGATGAAGTTCAACCAAAAGGTTGGTTAGGTGGTTAGGAATGATTTCCACTTACATTTATGGGATTGAGTAGTGGGAATGGGAGAAAAGGCCAAATAGAGCTTATAAATATGTAATGGGTTGGAAATTTTGGGGTTAGGTAGTTTTGTGAAAAATTAGGAGCTTTTCGTATTATGTTGAAGAGAAGTGATTATACTATTTTGTTGAAGTAGAAGTTGTACTGGAGTTGCAAATATTAGGATCGATCTGTAGGCTATGTCGGTAGATATTGTTAGGATATTTAGACACTTAGGAGTTAGTTAAGATAAACTTGTGTAATATATCCATTAGGTAAAGTGTGTTTCTTTAGTATGCATTAGTATGCATTTGTAAATATTCTAATCCGACAGTCACGATATGCTCTAGACATAAAGTGATCCAATGGTTCAACTTCTCTTAGATCATACCTACCATTGATCCGTGGCTTAACACCTGATTGGTCCATGATCTCTATTTAAAGAGCATGGAGGGTCCTTGGCTAGTTGATCGATTATGAAAAGCTCATGTAACTTTATTTCTTTTGCATAATAAATTGCTTCAAGTAGCTATTTGGCTGGGGCCATGGACTGTTTCCCTCTTGAGGGTTTTAACCAGGTGACAAACATCGATGTATTGATCTGTGATATTTTTGTGTGAAGTGTTTGCTCTAGGTGTTCAGTCTTTTGGGAGTACCCTATGTAGCTGAACATGGTATCAGAGCGTTTATGAAGTGCTGCTTTCGGTTTTGATCAAGATCTGGTGTTGCTGAAACTTTGAAAGGGTTTTTGGTTCTGGAGTTCCTGTGCATTTGTGGCTTGTGGGAGCTGTTCCATTGCGTAAGGAGTGTCGTTTCCATTGGGAAATAGTTTTTGTTTCACCGAAAACTATTTCCATTTGATCCAGAAACACCCATTTCGGTAAATCTGAAGGTATAATGTTACAGTGACGGATTTGTTTAATTCTTTTTTAAATCTCTCATATTTTATCAGTTTTATTATTATATCTTTATTGTTTTAGTCTCAGACTGTTGTCTTCCTTGGTTGCGTATTCTCTTTACTGTGCACCTTGTGCGATCGCGGCGAATCAGAAACATAAAGGGAAAGTTTTTTTCTTGTCTTTTCGGCTACGTATGCTCTTTGCCGTGCACCTTGTGCGATCATGGCAAATCAGAAATAGCGAGAAAACTTGAAAACATAGAATTTTTGGGTAAGCTAACCAAGATCTAACCCCATTGTGTGGGAAAAGTTTTTTTTTGTTTTTGTTTTTCATTTTTTTGTGATTTGCAGGGAAAAAAGGAAAGCACGGAGAACGAGAGAGAAGAGTAAAAAAAAAAAGCTCCCTTCCTCTTTTCATTCTTTTATGTACCTTTTAAACTTAGCTCACTTGGTCCAAAGTTGCTTTATTCCTTAATAGGTCTTGAGTTCAAGTTGTATTAAGCTACTTTTTAGTGCATGCAATTTATATTTTCAAGTTATTTTATTGTAAAAGTGCGTCTCACTTAAATAAAATAAAATAAAAAGTGAGTCACTTAAGTCTTTTAATTTATTGCCGCACTATTTAAAGTAACATTATTGTAAAAGTGAACATCACTTATTCTACAAAAGTGATTCACTTAAAATCAACTTTATTGTAAAGTGATTGTCAAAGGTTGATCTTGGGAAGAGAGGGGTTCTTTTTTTAGTTGATCAAGTTAATATCTGCCACATTACTATTGGGGACATCTTCAACATTTTCTTTGATCAACTATAACTTCATCATCCAGAATCAGTTTTCAGTGCTGTTTTTTTTAAAACAACATATTTTTTTGAGCTCTTTGCATCCAGATAGTTAGTTTCTATTCTTTTAGTTATTATTTTATAGTATGGCCGCCCCTTGTGATATTATACATATAAGTTCTAACTATTTCTCATGTAAATCGCGTATGGAGGATGTTCTGCGAAGTAGAGGACTTTTCAGGATAACCTCAGGGAAAGAAACACAACCCACTAATGATGATAAGAAAATTAAATGGGAAAATAGATGTGATGAAGCTCGTGGATTGATTGGGATTTCAATCTCTACTAATTTGCGATTCCACATATCTGGAATTGATGAACCTGATATAGCTTGGGAAAAGTTGGAATCTGTGTTTGGTAAAGACAATGAAATTCAGGGTCATCAACTTGAGTATGATTTGATTTCTTTGAATCCAAATGATTTTTCATGCATTCAAGACTATTTATCTAAGTATAAAACTCTTAGACTCTTATGTGCAGAATGCAAGATTAAGAAAGAAGACAAACAATGTATTTATCATATTCTTTCCAAACTTGGACCTGCATATTCTGTTTTTGTATCTACATTCTACTCCATGAAAGAATCCTTGTTTGTAGCTAGCTATCAAGAGCCTAGTACTGAATCCTTTTGTGATTCCTTAATTAGAGAAAAATATAAGCTCATTCATCTTGGAATAATTAACAATGCAAATACATCTGAGAAAGCCTTATTGTCCCAACATAAAGAAAAGTCCAAGCCTCCTAAGAAACATAATTTTTGCAATAACAAGCCAAACAACAAGGGTCCCAAACGCTCTCAGTCAGCTCCTTCTTTAAAAAATGACAAAGGATCCAAGCCAGAAGGAAAGAAGACTGAGCGTCATTGCAATTTTTGTGGGAAAGATAATCATGATGAATCTAAGTGTTTTAAGAAGATGGAAGCCTTGGAAGTATTAATGAAGAATCACCACATCAGCCTAGATTCATCTTCAAAATCTACCTCTCATGGACATACACTTTGTGCTTCTGGTTACTCTTATACTGCATCTTCTTTTTCTACTTCAATTGAATGGCTCATTGATTCAAGAGCATCTTATCATATGGCTAAGGATCAAGCCATATTTTCTACTATGCATGAATGTAACACCAAAAAAATATTTGTTGGTGATGATAGATATCTAAGTGTTGTAGGATCTGGAACAGTTCCAGTAGAAAATGGTCATTTTAGTGATGTACTATGTGTTCCAAAAATTTCCTATAATTTGTTATCAGTCTATCAAATTACTCATTCAGGTGAAGGTAAAACAGTGACGTTTACACCTCACCAAGTTGTAATCAAGGATTTTAAAAATCCTCAAAATGTCCTTGCTACTAGAACTGTTGATGATGTTACCAAGTTGTACAAATTTAACAACTTTGGGTCATCACCTTTTCCTTCATTTTTTGTTGCTCATAATGATAACTTCAACAAACTTTGGCATGAACGATTTGGTCACTTAAAATATCGCTCATTGCAACAACTATGTAAAGACAATATGGTGATTGGTCTTTCGATGGTATCTTGCAAGGATGGTGTTTGTTCCGGTTGTGTACTCGAAAAACATCATCAGGATAGTTTTGACAAACGTGCTTCTTGGCATGCCTCGGTTCCCTTGGAGCTTGTGCATAGTGACTTGTGTGGCCCTCTTCCATTTGCATCATTTTTTGGTTTCAAATATTTATTAACTTTCATTGATGAGTACTCCAGATGCACTTCGGTTTACTTCCTAAAACTTAAGAGCGAAGTATTTAACATGTTCTTGGCCTACAAGGCCCTTGTTGAAAAACAATCTAGTCATCAAATTATTAAGTTAAGATCTGACAATGGAGGAGAATATGTTAACAACAAGTTCACTACTTTCCGCACTGAACAAGGAATCCAACAACATCACACTATTCCATATACACCACAACAAAATGGTGTAGCCAAATGAAAGAACCGCACTTTAAAAGAAATTGCTAATTGTATGATCCAATCTAAGGGAATAAGTCTTCAATATTGGGCTGAGGCCATAAATTGTGCAAATTACATAGTTAATCCCACACCCACTAAAGTTTTACAAGGTATAACATCGGAAGAAGCATGGAGTAAAATTAAACCAGATGTAAATCACTTTCGTGTGTTTGGTTGTGAAGCATGGGCTCACATTCCGGATGAAAAACGGAAAGCATTGCAGTCTAAAAGTGAAAAGTGCATATTTGTTGGATATTCTGAAGATGTAAAAGGTTATAGACTTCTTCAGCCCCATTCACATGATATAATAATTATAAGAGATGTTAAATTTGACGATAATATCTTGGCCTGTGAGCCTAACTTGGTGGGTGTGCCATCTTTTCCCTACAAGTCTGATTTGGCGATTGTGCCTTCTTATTCTTCTTCCAACTTCCTTGAAAGTTTTCCAACTCTAGTTTCTGATGATGAGAGTGAGGATGAAAATCCACCTCTGCCTACTCATGTTCCTCCAATTGCATCAGCACCAATGCTTCCTCGATGGGTCCGTTCAACATGTGAAGTAGCTGGTGATCTTGCCGGTGATCCTAGAGATCAATGTCGAACAAATTCTCAGTTTCAGCGAGCCTCTTCTCTTTTGGCTCAAGTTTTCGAGAATCATGATCGAGAAAATTTTGCAGAAGCTTCAGGAAATCCAGATTGGGATGCATCTATGGATGAAGAATGTCGTTCCTTAATGGTGAACGATACTGTTCTGCACTGAACAAGGAATCCAACAACATCACATTGTTCCATATACACCACAACAAAATGATGTATCCGAACGAAAGAACCGCACTTTAAAAGAAATTGCTAATTGTATGATCCAATCTAAGGGACTAAGTCTTCAATATTGGGCTGAGGCCATAAATTGTGCAAATTACATAGTTAATTGTAGACCCACTAAAGTTTTACAAGGTATAACACCAGAAGAAGCATGGAGTAAAATTAAACCAGATGTAAATCAATTTTGTGTGTTTGGTTGTGAAGCATGGGCTCACATTCCGGATGAAAAACGGAAATCATTGCAGTCTAAAAGTGAAAAGTGCATATTTGTTGGATATTCTAAAGATGTAAAAGGTTATAGACTTCTTCAGCCCCATTCACGTGATATAATCATTAGAAGAGATGTTAAATTTGACGAAAATCTCTTGGCCTGCGAACCTAACTTGGCGGGTGTGCCATCTTTTCCCTACAAGTCTGATTTGGCGATTGTGACTTCTTCTTCTTCTTCCAACTTCCTTGAAAGTTTTCCAAATCCAGTTTCTGATGATGAGAGTGAGGATGAAAATCCACCTCTACCTACTCATGTTCCTCCAATTGCATCAGCACCAATGCTTCCTCGATGGGTCCGTTCAACATGTGAAGCAGCTGGTGATCTTGCCGGTGATCCTAGAGATCAATGTCGAACACATTCTCAGTTTCAGCGAGCCTCTTCTCTTTTGGCTCAAGTTTTTGAGAATCATGATCGAGAAACTTTTGCAGAAGCTTCAGGAAATCCAGATTGGGATGCATCTATGGATGAAGAATGTCGTTCCTTAATGGTGAACGATACTTGGGATCTTGTTCCTCTTCCAAAAGGAAGAAAACTTACCAGATGTAAATGGGTCTACAGAACTAAGTATGCATTAGATAGAAGTGTTGAAAGATTTAAGGCAAGGTTAGTTGCCAAAGGTTTTTCCCAAGTTGAAGGGATTGACTACAATGAAACCTTTTCTCTTGTCGCAAAAATGAATTCCATCTTCCTTGTTCTTTCCCTTGCAGCCTTACATAACTGGGAAGTCCATCAAATGGATGTCAAGTCTGCCTTTTTACATGGTGATTTACAGGAGGAAATTTACATGGAAAAACCTCCTGGATATGTTTAGGATAACCCTAGCCTTGTCTGTCTCCTTAAGAAATCCTTATATGGCCTTAAGCAAGCTCCTAGAGCTTGGTATGCCAAAATGGATAGCTTTCTCCTTGACATTGGTTTTTCTAGATGCCATTCTGACCCCAATGTCTATACCAAGAAAGTAGGAAACCATCTCATCATACTTGTTCTTTATGTTGATGATCTTATCCTTACTGGTAGTGACCCTAAACTTATAACCCATGGGAAATCCAGCCTTAAACAAAATTTTGAAATGTCAGACTTAGGACATTTGCATTATTTTCTTGGTCTCCAAGTCTTGCAAACCAAAGAAAAAATCTTTCTTTCCAATTCTAAGTATGCTTGTGACCTTCTTCATCACTTCCACATGGAATATTGTAAACCAGCCCCTTCTCCCTTCTAGTCTGGAGTCAAAATTTCTACCACTTGTACTTCCCCTGAAGTAGATTCCACCTTGTATCGTCAGCTTGTTGGTAGTCTTTTATAATAGACTCATTCCCGTCCTGACCTTTCCTTTTCCGTTGGTTGTGTTTCCCGTTATATGCAAACTCCTCATGCAAGTCACTGGAAAGCAGCAAAAAAGAATACTTCGATATATTCGAGGTACAATTCAATTTGGGATTCATTACAATACAGGGGGGAAACCTTTGTTGGTTGGTTTCACTGATTCAGATTGGGTCGGTGATCCTGATGATCAAAAGTATACTGCAGGTTATGTTTCCAGTATGGGATCTGGACCTGTCACTTGGGATTGTAAGAAACAAAAAGCTCTTTCCCTTTCTTCAGTAGAAGCAGAATATCACGTCGTAGCTAATGCCAGTTAAGAAGCTTTATGGCTTCGACAGATCCTTTCAGAGTTTGGATTCGAGCAGCAGCAACCTACTCCACTTTGGTGCGAAAATCAAAGTGCTTGCCAAAGATCTAGTTCTACATCATCATAGTAAACACATTGAGCTACACATGCATTTCATCATAAATCTTATTCATGATCATGTTCTTGAAATTCTCTATTGCCCTACAGATGACCAAGTTGCAGAAAGCTTCACCAAGTCTCTTACAGAAGTGAAGTTTTTTAAACTTAGATCTATGTTAGGAGTTCAGGAATGTGTCATTAAGGGGGGATAGGCTCTAATGCTTCCTTCCTTCTAATAGTGTCACTTTTGTAAATCCTTCAATCCTATCCCAAGTTGTTCTTAATGGGGGGGATGTTAGGATATTTAGACACTTAGGAGTTAGTTAAGATCAACTTGTGTAATATATCCGTTAGGTAAAGTGTGTTTCTTTAGTATGCATTAGTATGCATTTGTAAATATTCTAATCCGACTATCACAATATGCTCTAGACATAAAGTGATCCGATGGTTCAACTTCTCTTAGATCATACCTACCATTGATCTATGGCTTAGCACCCGATTGGTCCATGATCTCTATTTAAAGAGCATGGAGGTTCCTTGGATAGTTGATCAATTATGAGAAGCTTATGTAAATTTCTTTCTTTTGCATAATAAATTGCTCCAAGTAGCTATTTGGCTAGGGCTATAGATTATTTCCCTCTCGAGGGTTTTAACCACGTGACAAACATTGGTGTATTGATATGTGATCTTTTTGTGTGAAGTGGTTTCTCTAGGTGATCGGTCTTTTGGGAGTACCTTGTGTATCCAAACATATATTTTGTAATGAATATGTTGAGATGTTTTCAGGCTCTGTGCACATACTAAAGCATTCAAGCTGTGACTATTTAATAATAATGAGCACTTTTGTGGTTTTTTTCATTTTGAGTTTCCACATCAAATCTATGGTTTCAAATGCATTTGATGTTTGTGTGGGATGTGTTACTTGTTTGTTAATGTATAATTGAGTAAGTATATGTGATGAATGGATCAATCAATAATTGAATGGGTAACTATATTTTCATAGTTGTGATTATATGCCATGGTTGAATTAAATAATTCCTATCATAGTTGTTTATCCATCGAAGAAATTTGAAAGGGATAAAACACTTTTGGGTTAGTATCTTGGGTTTTGATTGGTATGATGTTGTTTTGAACCTAAGTTGTGTTAAGAATGTGCCAATAGATACACATAGAACTATTTTGGCCATTGTTGTGCACAACAAATGGATTGTTTATCAAATGGATGCTAAATATGCATTCTTAAGTAGATATTTGGAGGAGGAAGCGTATGTGGGATAGTCATAAGGATATGAGGTTCCAGGACAAGAAGTCAAAGTATACAGGTTGAAAAAGGCACTTTATGGATTGAAGCAAGCTCTTGGAGCTTCGTACAACCGCATTGATTTCTATCTTACTCAAAATGGATTTCATAGAACTGAATGTGAACCAACACTATACATCAAAGTCAACAAGAAATGTAACATGTTAATTGTTTGCTTGCATGTAGATGATTTAATATTTACTGGTGATTTTGGCATAGAATATTTTAAATCAATCATGCAGGGTGAGTTTGAAATGATTGATTTAAGGTTGATGAGATATTTTCTAGGCATTGAAGTCCATCAAACCAAATATGGTATATTCATTTCATAGTCCAGGTATGCAAATGAAGTTTTGAGGAGATTTAAAATGGTTAACTATAAGTCTTCCCCAGCACCAGTGATAACAAGTTTGAAATTGGGAAATGATGATGATGAATGAAATGTTAATCCCACATAGTTTAAAAGGTTGGTTGGAAGCCTTATGCATCTTACTGTGATAACACATGATACATTATGTATGGATTGAGTCCGATTTCAAGGTTTATGGACTCACCAAAAGACTCTCATTGGCAAGCATGAAAAATAATTATGAGGTATGTGAATGGCACAAAATATTTTTGCATTCTATACTCTACTTTAGAAGATTTCATACTTGTAGGATACACTGACAATGATTGTGGAGGAAGTATGGATAATAAAGAAATACATATTGATATAATATTCATTTTGGTATAGGTGTTATGTCATGGGAATCAAATAAACAACCCATTGTAACTCTTTCATCAACAAAAGGAGAATATGTCACAACTACAAGCGTTGTATGTCAAGTTGTTTTGATACTGCTAAAATAATTGTCGCAGATCTAGAAAGAAATCACAACTATATAATGTGACAACAATTCAACCATTACACTGCCAAAGAACCACCTGTTTCACAATAGAACCAAGCATATTGACACAAGGTATCATTGTATCCAAGAATTGGTAAATAATAAAGTATTTTGTTTAGAATTTTGCAGTTCTAAAGATCAACTGGTAGACATCTTTACAAAACCATTGGAAGGGACACATTCCCATATTTGTGAAGTTTCTTAGGAGTGACAAATTCTACGCAGTAAAGTTTATTATGCACAAAGAAAAAAATCCGAAATTTTTGCTTAATGATCCCCATCTACTCATAATTAAGAGGGAGTGTTGGAAATAATTAATTATGAGCCGATGTGCATCACATTAGTTTTGTCTCGGTTAGAATCCGTATGAGTACAATCTTGTAAGTCACTCTGTCATAGAATAAGGAGTTCACGTCCCACCATATTTAAGTAGTCACATAGTAGTTCATAAGTCAAGTTCTTAGGTAGATTTTAGTTAAAAATTTATTATTGTCTTTAATATGTGTTGTAGTGGTTTCCAAGAGAAGTCACTGGTTGTATCTATGTAAATGAAACTAGAGTCATTATCAATATAG
Organism: Pseudotsuga menziesii; assembly: GCA_001517045.1. Classification (NCBI taxonomy): domain Eukaryota; kingdom Viridiplantae; phylum Streptophyta; class Pinopsida; order Pinales; family Pinaceae; genus Pseudotsuga; species Pseudotsuga menziesii. Next base: position 541,882 of record LPNX011013741.1, on the reverse strand, counting down.
AACAGAATTGAGAGTAAAATAAGGATGAGGAGATAAATTTTGTAGTTCCCAAAAATTGTTGATCATAAACGNTATATATATATATATATATATATATATATATATATATATATTCTATGTGTTATTTGCAAGTATAGTTCATGCAATATATGTATCAGAAAAGAACTCATTTCTATGTTATGAGTTGTTCTGAGTTCATAAAAGTTCACATTGAAAAAGTATTTACTTTATACTTGCACACTAAACGTCTCTTAGTTATGAAAAGGTAGAGTAATTCTCTATGAAATAATTATTAAAGTATATGAAATAATTATTAAACTATTTTGAAATTGGGCCAATCACTTTGGCCCTAAAGAATTTTGGGTCATAGTGAATATTGAACTCTAAAGTAAAGATAACAAGAAAAAAGCAAGAGGATAAATTTGCTTGGATTGATTCAAGTTCAAATCAAGGGGTTAGGAGGGTTATAATGCTTGGATTCTTATCACAAGTTCACCATCATAAGTACGATCCTATTTGCAAAAGTTGTGTTGTGGCGAGGTCTCGAAACTCAAAGTCTCGATGAGACAATGTGCCTAAGTGATAAAATATTAAATATGAAGTCTATATTTGTAGTGTTGTATTGGAGCTAACAAAAGGCATAAATATGGACATAGTAGGTCTCGTAACCTATCAGAATCAATGTATCGAAAGAGATTCATCAAGGGAAGGGCATCAGAGTATTCCATAGTGGGATCGATAGGAAATCCTGATGGGTCATGTCTAATAGACGTATGGGAGAATCAAGGTCTTGATGCTCTTGATATCCCAAATTCCCAATGATTCAATATTTGATATTGTTGGAAATATGAATTACTTGCTGATACAAATAGCACATCGACTCTGTAAGAGTTTGTAGGAGGTCAGTTTATGTCAGATAGTTTAACATGATGAAGAGTTCACATCTCTCGTATATAAGCTAGTTGAATTTAATTGATGAAGCTAAGTTTTTAGGTAGATAGTAATTACAGTCTTTAATGTTAAGTCGGTAGCTTCACAGAGAAGCAATTTTTAGTCGGTAGAAGTTTTCTATATGAAGAAGAAGATTGTAAATTAAAAAAAAATGCTTAAGTAGCACTCTTAAGAGATAGAGAGAGACGGAGAAAAAGAAGAGCAATTGTGTGGAGAAGAAGAAGAAAAACTCTGTGAAGAGTTTGAAGCTCAAGCTTCTGTGTTTTGTGAAATTGTTGAGAGCTGAAGCTCTGCGAAAGGTGAAACATCCTTATAATTTCTAAGTTTGTATTTACGACTGTAATTAATTTGTTATGTTGTCACAAGAAATATAAATCCATAAGTTTATGGTTTTATACAATTTTTAGTTAGCCACACATCTTCTCCATTTTTACCTGAGTGAATGTTGTTTACATTTAATGTTAGTGAAAGACACAAAGAATCCATTTTTATTTCACTGCGTAAAAGTTCTAGTTTTTATCCACAGAAGTGTTTGACACAAAACTTATCTAATATTTGGTTATATAATATTTTGAGTGAGTCACAATATATTTGTGTCATAGTAATCCCAAGTAACCATCGATGAAAAGTGTTTTTCATATCCTAAGTCTTTAAGACTAGGAAACATAAAGTTGGTCGCAACCTAATTCATGTCGCAATAAAATCCGGTTAAAATAAAAGTAAGTATGTCGAGGTAAAAGTGAGCATGGTGATAATTCTGTCACAGTAATTTCGTCGCAGGTATATCGGTCGCAAGACTATTCCACAAAAGTTAAAAGTGAAAACAAAAAGGTTGTGCTACATGGTAACTCAAGTTAATTGTCGCGGCTATCGTTTTTTCCCGAGATCTGGTATCAGAGCATGTTTAAGAAATAAATCTTGTCTTAAAAAGGAAAAAGTAATTTTCTAAGGAAAGTTAAAAATTAAAAATGGCTTCTACTTACGGTTCAAATATGTCGAGTTTGCAAAATCCAATTTTTACAGGAAAGAATTATGAATATTTGTCTCTAACAATGAAGGATCTCTTCATAGGTCAAGATGTTTGGGATATAGTCCAATGTAGTTATGTAGAACCAACATATCAGACAACATATAATAATCTCATGCAAGCTGAGAAAGATTTTATGAGGGAACAAAGGAAGAAAGATGGAAAATTTATGTTCTACATACATCAAGCCATGCATGAAAGCATACTCCCAAGAGTAGCAACAACAATTACCGCAAAGCAATCATGTGACTCATTGGGAACCGCTTATCAAGGCTTGGACAAGGTAAATACTTCCAAACTGCAGATTCTGAGAAGATATTTCAAATCTCTATCAATGAAAGAAACAGATTCACTAGACTCATTCTACACTAGAGTTGTTGGTTTGATAAATACAATGAAATATCATGGAGAAACCATATTAGACCAAAGGGGGGTTGAAAAAATTCTCAGAAGTATTCCCCCAATATTTGAATCCTTGGTTGTGACCTTGGAAGAAAACAAAGATATGACTGTGTTCACCATTGATGAGTTGCAAGATTCACTCATCAATCATTAAGACAGAATCAGTAGAACAAATACATCATTAGAAGGTGCATTTGCAGCATATTCATCCATAAGTTGTGGTAGAGGTAGGGAGAGAAATAATTCAAGATGCAGAGGAAGAAACTTCTCAAGAGGAGGTTGTAGATGTTGTTGGTAGAGGACAGAATTAGAACCCAAGTCATCCAAGTGGTCACAAGTTTGATAAATAAAAAATTCGATGTCATTAATGTAATAAATTTGGTCATGATGCATATGAATGCAGGAAGAAGCAATATGATCAAGGAAAGAAAAGCTAGAACCAGTCGACGAACACCACCACTTCGTCAAGTGCAATGTTGATGTCATTTGCATCCCCAATTGAATGCAATACCACAAAAGAAAGTCCATGTGACATATGGTATTTAGATCCAGGATGCATCAATCATATGACTGGTAATTTAAATTTGTTTTCCAGTCTAGATAATTCAATTCAAACTAATGTTCCACTTGGAAATAATGTCCAATTCGCTGTTTTGGGAAAAGGAACTATTGGTATTTGTTATAGCTGATTTTACTACACATGGTTGATCACATATTGATGGCCTTCCATGTCCATTTGCAAACTCTTTAGACCCCATGGACTTATATTATCCTTTGATGTTCCAATATCATCTCTAAAAAACCCTTGTTTATTGTTGTGCACGACTTTTAATCCCATAATCGTGTGTACACACGACTTTTGACCTCAAACCCACGTACATCAGGATGTGTGCATAAGTCCAAACTTTCTTGGAATTTTCCTCATATGAGTCCTAATAACTTGACTCTTGGCCTTCCAAATTCCTTGAGAATGCTTCGATTCGACCCTCCATTACCCTTTTGGGGTGCTATATAAGGAACCCTTTGGATACACTGAAGAGGAGGAACTAAAGAGCAAAGAAACTATAGGCCATTGTTGCCACATTTTGCTTGTACTTGATTCTGCATCCCTTCGTCCCTTTGGAACACTTTGTGTTCTTCCCAAGCTTGCCTTTGCTTATGAGCTTGCTATCGAGAGATGGACGATTGATGTGGTGGAGGCCTAGGTGGAGGACTCGGTTTCTCTAGTTTGTAGACATGCCGACAGAGGTTATCACTATTGCAATATTTGATTTTATTAATAGAAATATCTTTTCCTATCCAATTATGTGCAATTGAATATGAATATTGAATCCATGGATGTGTTTAATTGTTTATGCATTGTTGAATATATATGTTAGAGTAGGTATAACACACTATTATAGAGCTGTAGAAATAATAGATCAATGCTATAAGCAATGATGCTAAGAAGAATCACAGGAAATAGATCTTGCTACTAAGAATTCTCACAAGCATACATAGGAAAAATAGAGAGAAGAAAAGACACTGAATCACATGATTGAAGAGATGAATATTGGTGTGTATCCTTCCATTGAATAATGATGAATAATAGTGTACAAATAGTACATCCCTCATAGGAAAATTTAATTGTATGGAAACAACTCATAATGCTCAAAAGGATGACTTACCAAAATATAGCAAACCCCCATAGGTGGCTAAAGCACTTACCAAATATATCAAATACCTCACAAGTTGGAAAAAGCATGAGTGAGTTGTCAAGGAGATGGAAAAAACATGCTAATCCTAGAAAATGGAGAAAAACTAATGGAGGATGGGTTGGAAACAAAAGCTCCTAGTTTCCTAGTTGACTAGCTTTTATCTTATCCATAGAAAAGCAGGAAAAGCAGAAAAAGTAGAATAAAGCAGAATCTGCTATAAAGTCCTGTATACTAATTTTGGATGGTCAAAAGGTGGTTAAGATCAACCTAGAATTGGAAATAAATCATTCCTAGTATATAGATGGCATGTATTGACTTTAAGGTGCAAGTGGATGCCAACTAATTAAGCTAGTGGGTGAATAATTGATCAAATAATGATTAATTATTTTATCCTAAGTTGTGAGTGGGTTAAATATATTCCAACACCCCCATATAAGTCTGAATTTATGATGGTATGAAAAAAAATATGGATGCATATGGATGCATATATGGCCCAGCAACAAGGCTATGGTCACCCTTTAACAATTATTATGTCCAGAAAAGTGAGGAAAGAGGCAAAACCACATGGGGAAAATCCTCCCTCAAGATAGGACAAGGCACAAAATTTGAAATATGTCTTCAACATATCTTCATATTCACTTTAATGAGCTGACTGAACTGCTTTTGGATGAAGGAATTTTTGAAGAAATCATGAACTCCATGATCATGCGCTGGAGTGTAGAACCTGCAAGAAGGAAGAGGAGAGACTCCTTGTATCTCATCAACTAATGAAGTAGGAGGATTATCTGAATGCTTCTTTTTGCTGTTAAACTCTGATCTGCAAACATAATCTGAAATGGAAAAGAGACCTGTGCATACTCCTTTCCAAAGAGTACAAAAATTAAGACAATTTATTTTACACCCAATTCCTTGAATAGCTACAAAATTGTGATGTGAATCACATTTAAATATTCCAATATGCTATAGCACCTGTATAGATCTAATATGAGGCTGATAAAACTCTGATATATTAGAAACATTAGCATATGGAACATCAAAGACAAAGGCTTTAGTGGCTCCATGAGGATATAGGGCTAGACTAGGAAAATTATGAACAACTGGGGAAAACTGATAGGCGTAAAAATCTGAATGATGGATGGGATTAAGATTTGAACCATAAGTGTTTAGAACAGATCCAAACATGTTTAATATCAGGCCAAATATGACTAAGTACATGGATAACCAGCCAATGAAAGATAGGAAAGACTTCAAACCATGTAAGATAAATATCGTTGCATAAGAGACCAATGAGGAATCAACTAGTGAGCTTGGGATTTGTATAGTATTTGGATTATTCAGAGCTATGGTAGATGGTATGGATGGTGGTATTATATGTGTATCAACCTACAAATATTCTTCTAAATCAGAATCCAAAGGATCACATATAAGCATATCAATAGACTCATGGGAACACACTGGTAATGAATCCTCTGTATGAAAGGAGGAAATAAGGAGATGTTCAAAATCTTCAAGAAGGATCTAAGTATTGATGCCAAGAACAAAGGAGGATATACTGAATCACATGAGATCAAGTAAGGTAAGTGGTATGACACAAATAAGGCTTGATGTGGCTAAGCAAACATCCTGTAAGTCACTGGGTTGCGCACCATCAATGAGAGAGGTATGCAAGAGGTGTAAAGAATTTGGCACATAGATCTCAAAATCTAAGATAGGAGATTGAGAGAACAATGAATGGGTTATAGGATCATAATAAATATCAGCAGCAGCTCCATATGTTACTTCTTTTTCATCATTAGTATCACAAAAAGAAAAATCACCTTCAAGAGACACAGAAAAAGATGGCTCTTCAATATTTGCTTCTTCATTGAAAGAGGAAGAATTCGAATGAAGAAGGGAAGCAACAACATGAGATGTATGAGAAACTTATTCATCATGATAAAATTCATCAGAGAATTTAGAGGCCAATAAATCTTGAGAGAGAGAACAAGAGGAGATGCTAGGTTCGCTCCATGCTTCATCTTCAATTTCCTGCAAACCAAAAGCTTTGTCCAAAATTTTCCAAAGCTCAAATGGAAATTCAGCAGAATCTATGAGATGATATATATTTGGAGACATTACCAAACACATAATTCCATAATCTCTATCACAATTATTTATCCAATCAATCTTCTCTTCATAAGACTCAAGTTCACTCAATGCACCAATGGAGACATCAAAGAGACATTGCCTCTTCAAGTATGCACTCATCTTTGCATTCCAATCAGCATAGTTGAAAGGAGATAGTAGAGAAAATTTTGAATCCATATTGAAGTTGTTGATATGCTCTAAGAGATACTCTCTACAACTTGCAAAACAAACTAGGAGAAAATATTGTAAGCTAGATAAGCTCTTCTTCAGAGAGGGATAGGAGACTGGAAGCACTCCTCAACTCTGTAGAACTTGATAAACCTTGTAGGTCTGGTACCATGTATAAATAATAGATCAATGCTATGTGAAATGATGCTAAGAAGAAGCACAGGAAATAGATCTTGCTACTAAGAATTCTCACAAGCATACACAGGAAAAATAGAGAGAAGAAAAGAGACTGAATCACATGAATGAAGAGATGAATATTGGTGTGTATCCTTCCATTGAATAATGATGAATAATAGTGTACATAAATAGTACATCCCTCATAGGAAAATTGAATTATATGGAAACAAATCATAAAGCTCAAAAGGCTGACTTACCAAAATATAGCAAACCCCCATAGGTGGCTAAAGCACTTACCAAATCTATCAAAGACCTCACGAGTTGGAAAAAGCATGAGTGAGTTGTCAAGGAGATGGAAAAAACATGCTAATCCTAGAAAATGGAGAAAAACTAATGGAGGATGGGTTGGAAACAAAAGCTCCCAGTTTCCTAGTTGACTAGCTTTTATCTTATCCATAGAAAAGCAGGAAAAGCAGAAAAAACAGAATAAAGCAGAATCTGCTGTAAAGTCCTGTATACTAATTCTGGATGGTCAAAAGGTGGTCAATATCAACCGAGAATTGGAAATAAATCATTCCTAGGATATAGATGACATGTATTGACTTTAAGGTGCAAGTGGATGCCGACTAATTAAGCTAGTGGGTGAATAATTAATCAAATAATGATCAATTATTTTATCCTAAGTTGTAAGTGGGTTTAATGGCTTCCAACATATTATAGAGCATGCTTGTCTTGTTTGTTGTTTTTGAGAGCGAATTTCTAAAGCAAGCATGAATTGGAAAATCTCAATGGAAATCTACTTCTACCGTCCGGAACAAGGTACGATTCGGTATCCCTTAGTGTTATATGCTTGGTTTCTCTTGCATATTCGGAAATATTGATTTCTAGTGTCAAAGCTTTCTATTGTGGCACACCCCAAGCCATAGGAATTTTATCTCCATAACAGAATTGGTGACTATACTGGGGAGGTTCCTAGTTGTTTCTCTTTGGGGGTTTTGGTATTCAATGTACTCGAATTTCTCTTGATTTCTTTGTTTCCGTGTCGGGTCTGGGGGCATGTTTTCCCAGTAGGGTCCTGAAGAAGTAAATTTTTTCTTAGCTTGTATGTTTTCACTATTTTTCTGCCTTTTTCTTCCTATATGCAGGTTTTGCATTCACAGTCACGTATACACGCAGGTTTTCCTTAAACAGTCGTGTGTATACACTCTTTTACAGAGAATGGTCGTGTAAACTTTGATTTTGAGCCTTAGTTGGAGGATTAAGTGTTGCTAGGTGAGTTTTGATGATTGCAGAGTCTTCTTGGGTGCTTCTGGTGTCTGTATACACCCTCTATTTCTGACCAAAGACTACTTTTAGTTTATTTTTTAAGTTTTGTTCTTGTCATCCATTTATCTATTTTTTGTTTTGAGATTAGTGCATTAGGTGTCTTTTACCTTGGTGCATTTCTTGGCTGTTTTTTGTGAGTGGTTACAGGGTCTGGGGGTTGTAGAGTCATTTATTTGCTTCCATATCTCATTTATTGCAAAAAATACAAAAATATTTATTATTTTGCATAGTTATGCATATCTTGCATTTTGCATTGGCACGATACTTGCATTAGGTTTGCTTACTATTATTATAGTTATATTTTCATATAGGAATGATTGCACTTATATTTGAAGGAAAAATATTGCACCCCATGTAGTGGCATACCTTGTTCTTCATTCTACACATTGCACTTGGCATTGCTTGTTAGGTGTGCATATTTACTTCACTACTGAGTCATAACTTCATTAGGTGCATGACCATTTACCCTTTGAGTATTCACAACCAACTAAAATCAACGCTTAATAAAATGAATTACACTCTTTTATTTTTAGGGTGCATCAAGAAGAATAGGTTTTAGGGTCTTGGAATAGTTCATTGTAAGTTAATTCTCCAAGAGCACTAAACAAAACATGTAGGTGTCTGTCTAGGTGAGAGTATGAAACCCTTGATATAATTAGTGTTTCTCAGGATGATCCTCTTACACGGGAGTTAAGCACAAGGTAGTGGATGCAATTGTGATTGGGATGACCCCTGGTCACTTTCTGTGAGCACTAGAGATATTTCTAGGATTGTATTCATATCTGGGGGCCTTTGAGGTATTGATTGGTGCACCCTTGGGGTGCCATTTGTTCTTTCAGGATTCAGGATTTGCTACCCTTCCCATACAGTTGATCTCACCTGCAACTGTCTGCCTGAGCATTGGTTATATTGAGGTGACCTTAGTTTCCTTACCTAGGTTATCGAGGGGGTATTTGTAGAGGTTATTCTATAGGTGTCCTGGCCAAGTAGGGGTTGGATAGCACAGTCGCTATATGTGTTGAAGCTGAGGGACACTATAATTGGTTACGAACCTACGCTTGTTGTGTATGGGAGTCTCAATCCTCTCCTAGGAGAGACATACCTACTTCGTTTGGGAGCTCACTTATCCTACCCTTGGTTTGCTTATGATTTTCCTTTAGATTTTTCTTAGGTGTATGCTATGTACACGCTATATTTCTTAGGGTTGCGTATCTAGATCGAGTCTTATCTTTTTATTGAGTCATTGTGGATTCGGGTATGTCACCTCACCGCTCTCATCGTTTAGTAGGACTTCCGCCTTCCGCGTCTCCTCCTCCTTTGGGAGAGAGAACCAGACAGTCTGAGCGGACTCATTCTCACTTTCATTCACACACTAGGGGTGATCACGAGCTTGAGATTCCGGAGATCCTCGATATTCCTCATCATGTATGGGAAGATGAACTTCCAAGCACATATGGGACTTCGGTAGGGTATGTTCGTCATCCGGCTGGACCATCACATGAATATTTTTCACAATTCATTGATTCCACACACCCTAATTGCCGGTATTGGCTTCTGGGTGATGAGACTCACCATGCATCTGCTAACACTAGCACTATTAGGTATGGCATGCCAGATATTCCCGAGACCGGTCCAACACCTTATGACGGATCAGGTGTTGACGCTGGTGCTGCTCCTGAGGGCACTTCCATTCTTTTCCAGGTGGAGAGGTTTGGTAGCTCTAGTCACATTACACCTTCCATCCCTGTGATGGAGGTTCCTTCACACACACATCCTAGGCTTAGCACTAGTGTTCCTATTTGGGGACTAGAACCTATACATGTGAATATTGGGGGCATGAGTTAATTCCTTCACATATTCCATTGTCTTCAGCACCAATCCCTTCAAATGAATTTTTGACCATGCATCCTCCTCCTAACTCTAGTGGGCCTTCTGGTCAGAGTTCTACTACTATCCATGTCTGTTCTACTTCTTCTAACACTGTAGTGTCACAGGCTCATGTGCCTCCTTCTGTGTCAGCAGGACATGTATCTTCCCATGGACCATCTTATGGACTTTCTTGTGGAATGTCTCATGGTCCAGTTTATGGAACCTCTTATGGACCTTCTTATGGACCATCTTATAGACAAACCTACACACCTTATGGTTTCGGGTGTCAACCCGCGTATCAGTCACCTAATTATGGCTTTGTAGCACCCCAGCCTCAAGGTACCCCAAATAAAAATCCTTACACGCAACCCTATATGGGTCAAATGGGAGGACTTTATTATCCTACTAGCCAAGGTCATGGTGTATATACTAGTCAGCCTTATGCAAACCAATCCTATCAAGGAGCATGCAACCAATTGGCTCAACCTAGGATCCCTTTCCTTGTGACTTTGAATCTACCCGATCTGTCGAGATTGGAAAATGATCTTGTATCTCATGACTCAGCATGGCCGACAGTTCCTACCAAAATTCCTTAAGACATTCTAAAGTTCGAGGGTAAGGCTGGTGAATATCCCGGTGAGCATGTTACAACCTTCCATATTTGGTTCTCTTCGAACTCCTTGAACGATGATTCTATCTATTTGAGACTATTTCAACACACCCTCATGGGTCCTGCCGTGAAATGGTATATAGAGTTACCTGGGGGGACATATTATTCGTTTTATGACCTTGCTATGACTTTTCTTAACCACTTACAGCTACCCGTGCGTTATGACGTTAGTACCGAACTCTTGTCGACATTTCGGTAAGACAAAGCCACCCACCCATATCTCAGATCATATTCAAGAGTGTTGTAGATAAAAGAGGATGATTAAATCCTTTATACCACCATAGTTTCTTCTAGAGTGGTTCCTCAAGTCATTGTTACCCTGTATTGTGAAGGATTTTTCCACATCTAGAGTGAAAAATGAGGACCAAGCTATTTTTAGGGCCCAATAGTTGGACTTGATTTATGCTCAGTCTGGGTTCCTTTATGAGATCATACCTAATGCTCCACGTTCCAATTTCGACCCCAAGTTCAAACTCGTGCCACATGCCGATGGTATTGTTGGCTCCACAAGTACCAAGCTTGCAGATTTGGTTACAAAACAAGTGAGTCAGTTATTGCTTAATCAATCTGCGTTGGGGCAAGCTACGACTTCATCCCTTCCTGCCCTGTCGGTGGATGTAGTTTCTGTGCAGTCGTTGAACTCAAAAGGTAACCAACAACCTGGAAGGAATAAAAAGAAAGGAAAAATAATAAAAAGGATGGGAATAAAAATGATAATGAGACTAATGAAAAGAACAATAACAATATAATACTGGGGGGGACAAGAAGTCTAAGCGGAAGGTAAATTTTCCTTGCAAGCTGTGCGGGGATGACCACTTCACTCACTTGTGACCTCGTATGGAAGATGCCTTGGAGTTCATAGCACAGGGCCCAGCTGTGTTTACAAATCCTTTACCAAATAATCAAAATATGAACTCAAGGACTGTGGATATTGGTTGTGCATCTAGTGGAACTCCAAATCCACCGTATGCCGCTAGTGGCCATAGTTGCATCAACATGGTGAAAGATACTAGTGTTGTGACATGTGCAAACGACTATGGTTCATCGCAACCATACCTTGGGAAAGAACCTGGTCCACCTGAGAGTTCTTTGTGAATTGAAAAGCCTACAGATAAGATTGAAGTTCCGCCTTGCATTCCTAAGGGACTCTTGAAGCACTCGGGGTACAATCCTAATGCTCAAGCCACCTATAACTATTCAATTGTTAAGGATTTGGGCCAGAATCCCTATGCGATGCTTGTATTAGAAGTACTTCATACTTTTCCTTCGTAGAGAAAGGCCTTTTTTCTGCTCTTTGGGTTGGTGATGATAGCTCTCCTTCCGTGATCAAATTTGAAACTCATGGAATCTAGCATTGCTTGCCTTACTATCTGTCTCTTCTGATTCATGTAGAGTGTTTAAACAACACCATCATGCGCACTGTGATTGATGAAGGTGCTGTCACTTTCGTGATGTCTTTGGCTTGTTGGAAGGGCTTAATTTCTCCCATGTTGTCTAAATCTGTGAACATGTTGACTGATTTTGATGAAAGATCATTTCAGCCACATGGTATTTCTTCCCTAGAGGTCCAATTGGGGGGGAATATTGTTGCAATCGAGGTCGAGGTGGTTGATGTGCCCCTTAACTACAATATTTTGTTGGGTAGGAATTGGATGTACAATATGCAAGCTGTAGCCTCTTCCCTATTCCGAGTGGTTTGTTTTCCGTTGGATGGGAATATCCTTACTATTGATAAAAAATATTTCTAGAATCCGAGTGTGAAAGCATCATTGGGAGCTTCTATCCCGATTATTAATCATTCTCAGCTGGCAACTGAGAATGTGGGTGTGGGTATGTATCCTTCTCTCATGGGAACCTTTAGTTGTCTTGTGCCCATTCTTATGATTGGGTCTAATCTTGGTAGGGCTTCGACCTCGTTGAATTAGGTCTCTTTTTGCACCTCTCGTATGGAGGATCCTTGGATTCTCCTTTTACCGAGTGCTTCGAGTGATAAATCTATACCCATCGAGAAAGACGTGCCGTTTCTTGCAACATTGGTGGCATATCAAGCTAATCTTGATAATATTGTAGATCCTAGTACTTCCTCTTCCCAGATGGAGGAGGAGGACCCTTATGTGCTTCCTACTTGGGAAGTAGATTTATCTCACTCTCAAGACTTCCTTGATGGTGATGTTTTTCCATCTGATGAAGCTATTCTTGAGGCTATGTTTGAGATAGAACAACCTTGGGGAGTGCTGCACCATAGATCGTATTTCCTCCCTAATCTTGATCGTTTAGAGTGTGATAACTTTAGGGATATTCTAAGTGAGAAAGTTGGTAGCCTCATGGTCCCATTAAGCTCTCCTAGTCAGATTGCTGAAGGAAACATGGATAAACTGTCACCCACGATATCTATCAACATTTCTCGTGATCCTGGTAATATTGAGAGCTTTTACATTGGGGCAGATTGTTCCCCTGATGAGATTAAGGATTATACCAATCTTTTCAATGAATTTCGTGATGTTTTTTCTTGTTTTATGTTTAAATTCCAGGAATAGACCCTCACATTGTCGAACACAAAATAAAAACCTATCCGGATGAAAAACCGATTCGACAACGTTTATGTGCCATGAATCCTAGGAAAGCACTAGATATTAAAGCAGAGATTGAGAAACTACTCAAATTTGGTTTTATCTATCACGTTCCCTTGATGGAGTGGGTTTCAAATATCATTCTAGTGGATAAGAATCAGGGAGCCATCCGCATTTGCACTGATTTCCATGATTTAAATTGAGCATGTCCTAAAGATAATTTCCCTACTCAAATTTTGGATGAGTGTGCGAGAAGTGAGGTTTTTTGTCTTATGGATGGATTTTTCGGATATAATCAGATATAGATTAAACCTGAGGACCAACATAAGACTGCATTTATTTGTCCCTAGGGAACTTTTGCATATCAGAAGATGCCCTTCGACTTTAAAAACATCGGAGCTACATTTCAATGGGCCATGAAATTTTCCTTTAATGATATCAAAAATATTATTGAAGTGTATTTGGATGATCTAGCTACTCACTCTCGTTTGGGAGTGCGTCATCCTTATCATTAGCAATTGGTTTTCAAAATATGTCGTCATTATAAAATTCAGTTAAATCCTCATAGGTGCATCTTTTGTGTGAAGGTTGGTCATTTATTAGGATTCATTGTGTCCAAGGAGGGTATTAGAGTTGATCCCTTGAAGGTTGAGGCAATACTTCAATTGTCTCCCCCACGTAACATTCTACATCTTCAATGTTTACAAGGTATGGTGAACTTATTGCGAAGGTTTGTAGTAAATTTTTCTAATTTGACTAAAGGATTCATGTGTTTGTTGAAGAAAGACACCCATTTTTACAGGGATGAGTGAGCCCAGGAGTCTTTCGATGCTCTTAAGAAATCCTTGGCATTGGCCCCCATTCTTAGTCCACCAGACTATAGCCATGAATTTTTTATTTATGTGGTCATGTCTCAAGAGACAGTTGGTATGGTATTGGTTCAAGAGGATGAGGAGCTCCATGAGCATGTCATATACTATCTTAGCCGAAACCTTGTTGATGTGGAACTTCATTATACCCATGTTGAGAAGCTATCCTTAGCCACCGTCCATGTGGTTCAATGTTTGAGGCATTACATCTTCCTTCGCAAAACTTTGGTCATAGCTGACATTAATCCATTTCAATTCATCCTCACCAGAAGGATGATTGGGGGGAAATATAATAAATGGATTGTGATATTGCAGGAGTTTGATCTCGAGTTTGTTTCAGCAAAGCCAAAGAAATCATTAATTTTTGCTGAGCTCATATCATATTTTCCAAATTTGGTTAAAGAAGAGGTTCATGAGGATTCTCGTATTGATGAGCATATCTTTCCCATGTCAACCACGAACCCTTGGTATGGGGATATTATTGTTTATTTGCAAACATTGAAGATTCCTACTCACCTCTCACGAGATGAGCGTCGACGACTATGTCACGTAGCAAAGAACTACCTCATAGTGGATGATAATTTTTACCATTGTGGGGTTGTTTCCATTTTACGTCGTTGCTTAAATCATGCGGAGGCTGAGGTCATGCTTAATGATTGCCACGGAGGGGCGTGTAGTGTTCATTTGTCTGGGATTTCTACAGCTCAAATTTTTTTGCGAGCGGGTTATTTTTGGCCGTCTATTTTTAAAGATTGCGTTAGTGTGGTCAAGAGGTGCCACCCTTGCTAGGTGTTTCCACGTAATATGCGCTCACATCCATCCCCTTCGCATCTTATTATCACCGTCGGTCCCTTCACCAAGTGGGGGGTTGAATTTTTGGATTGTAACCTAGCTTTGGCTAGGGGGAACCATCATATTATTGTGGTTGTGGATTATTTTCATGAAATGGGTAGAGGCTATGCCCACGATCAAATCCTAGGGTGAAATAGCCGCACATTTCGTATTTAACCAGATTATCACCCGATTTGGCATTCCGAGGGATCTTGTCACTGACCATGGCAGGCACTTTCAGAACAAAATGATGGAAGAGTTGTCTTCGAATTTAGGATATAAGCAAGAGCATTCCTCTTCTTATTATGCTCAAGCAAATGGACAGATTGAAGCAGTGAATAAGTCACTTAAGTCCATTCTCCAACAAACCATCACATAGAGCAACAATAATTGGAATATCATGTTATATCCTGCTTTGTGGGCCTGTAGAACTGCGGTCAAGACTACCACCATTTTTTCTCCCTATCAGCGTGTGCATGGGTGGAGTCAGTATTACCGGTTGAATGTGAAATCCCTTCTTTGAAGCTAGCGGTGGAGCTTTTACCAGATACTTCCGCATTGGAAGAACATCTGGTCCACTTGGAGCATCTTAATGAGCATCATCGATATGATTTATTGGCTCTTGAGGTTAACAAGCACCACGTTATGGTCTAGTACGATAAGTGTGTCCGTCTTAGGAGGTTTAATGAAGGTGATTTGGTCCTTTTGTGGGATCAAGCTAAGGAACCCTTGGGAGTAGGAAATTTCAACCCGATGTGGCATGGTCCTTACATGGTTAAGTGTGTCTTAAAGAAAGGTGCCTATGAGTTGGTGGATTATGGAGGGACAACCTTGGTGAAGCTTAGAAATGGGCTCTATCTTAAAAAGTACTATGCATGATCTTCAACCAGGGATGAATTTTTGTATATTATTGTACATTTTTGCATTGCATAGTTAGGTCTTCTTATGGTGATCGGGTTTGTTTATTAGCTTTCGTTTGTTATGGAAAATGTTGATGGAGTCTTCCGTTTACATAGGATTCATTGATGGTGCTAGCTTCCACACCCAAAACTCAGCTTTGGTTGCTTGGGTGATCTATACTCCTACAGTTCAAGTGTTGTCTTCAGGAGGCATATGTTTACGACCTTCATCGAACAATGTTGTTGAATATAGTGCCGTGATTGAGTTATTGCGGAATGTCATTTCACATGGTGTTCTTTTTCTTGAGGTACGTCTTGATTCACAGTTAGTGGTCTCACAATTTAATGGCTTGTATTGTGTTAGGGATCCGACATTGTTATGAAGATTCTTGCATGTAAGATTGCTAGAACGGTAATTGGAGAGTATAACATACATTCACATGTTAATAAATTTTAATCAAGTTGTTGATTCATATGCTAACTATGTACTAGATTGGCATTTGTTTCAAAGACCATAAGAATTTCACAAACACATTTTACACATGTAAATAGAATAATAATCGATCATCAGAAATATTTTCATTAAGTCCAAAAAAGGTGACGTCATAATACATAAGTGTCATATACAAAATTGGGGCTTCCGAGCCACCAAAATATAATACACGGTCATACAAAATATACATCTAGGTCTCTAAGGCTGAGGTGGAGGAGGGTGCTGATCATGGTAGCACACCACGGCTCTAGCTAGCCAACAAAATAATAAAACCCATGCTCGTGGTACTCCAACCACCTAGTGCTGCACAACCTCAAGAAATTCCCTGACTTGCACCATGGGAACCCTCTGTGTCAAGCGAACGAAGTTCATGTGGATGCTTTGGAGTGTCCACTATGCATCTACACCCATGATCTAATTGCCTCTTCCCCTCTATCGATGACGAGGAAATCCTTCTGGCCTTCGTGGTCCCACATCTGTAAGTACATGACAGAGTTTCATTATGCGTCATCACACCAAAAACATGTCTTTTGATTTCATATATCAAAAAATAGAAAAAAATTCAATAACTCAAAAAACAAAAGTGAGTTTGGGTTTTTTACCTATGTCTCCATATGCTGATCTTGGTGGTAGGGGCATATCCGGATCTCCATGGAATTCTATCCCTGCATAGGGGTAGTTGTCTATGGTGATGATCTGTCTCCACCACCAGAGGAAGAATTCAGCTGGATAGGGGTTGGCCACCCTTCCCCATCCCAGTCTCCGCATGGCATTAACCTAGCGTAGATAAGATGGATCTCTAACTCCATGTGGAGCAATGTCAACTCTAAGGCTTAGCCTCGGTACCCTCTCAAAAAATAATGCACTCAGTATGCTGTCGAACCCAAAGTTATGTATCCTACCCATCTTGTAGTCACTGATTTGCTGCTTCATGTTGCTTAGCAGCGAGGCACTCTAGTCATATATCATAGCCCGCATGCACTCTACTGCATAGAACATCATTGGCCTTGAGGCCTGGTGGAGTGACACTAAACCTGCAATCCTTCCCAATGCCAATAGTATGGCTTTCAACCCCAGGTTCTGAACTACGTTTGTCGGGATTTGACTCCCAACCTTATCTGTATCAGGAAGGAAATACACAAATATGTACTCCTCTATAGTTATCTCCGCCTCCTAGCCCACATGATTGGAGGTTCACCATCTCCCCTTGCCGAGACAAACCTGTGATAAAATATATGTCCTCAACCTCGATGCTGAGTGACATCCCATCCAATTGAAAGGACTCAGATTCTGGATCCCAGTAGTCTACTAGCAGCTGGAGTAGCCTTGGTTTATCCCTCAAGCTTCCAAGGCACCAAAATTTGCATAACCCACAATCCCTCGGTGCTTGTTGGGCCATTATATATCCCTACACAGCCTCTTCGACATCATCATGTGCCCTCTCTCTCCATTCTAGCACCATCCTGCATAAACATTTTTGAGTTCCATCAGTATTTTCCTTTGAAAATCACATTCGCGACCCTGTACACATCTGTTTTCAGAATAGCCGCGTATGTACATGGGTATTGTGGTCTTTTCCACGTATACCCAACCCTATACACGGAAAAATACCTGATTTACGCATGGGATAAAACGCACATTTTGAGGTGGCCTAAACAAAAAAATTGACCACTAAAATAAAAATTTTTGCATGAAAGTGAAAGAGGAGGGCATGGGTAATTACCTGGACCAAACGCGGAGTGATTTCGTCGGACGATGCTCCCGGAATCAGCTCTTGAAATTATGGATACAAATGCACTATGGTGGGTGAATTTTCAAAATGGTATGAAATTTTTTAATGTTTCACTATTTTATAAAAAAAATTTGAAAATTTTACCCTCTTCCTATAGTTTTTGACCATTTCTGAACATTCTGGACCGTTTGGACTAATATGATGTTGTAGGAGCCCGTTTTAAGGGCGGTTTGACCGAGACTTCGACCCGTTCATGTCTATTATAGGTATCATGTCTAAAATGACATATAGGCTAGGAATTCACATCCGCCTGCATTTTGTATGACCTTATGACCGTTTCACCTTAACCTTAGGTACGAACCCATTCCATGATGTCACAGAACCTTCTTGTTGTTGTTATAAGTGGCATTATGTGAATGGTAGAGCTTTCCCATACACGGGTACCCTAGTTAGATCCCATATTGCATTTGGTTCCCATGCTGACATTTCTCCTTTAGGTTGTGGGAGTCCTTTTAGTCCCACCATGTCTAGGAGCAAGAGCTTCATACTCCTCTTGAACTTTATGATGGTCATTTCCCTTGGGACTCCCTTGTATATGTCAAGTTGTAATTTTATTTTCATTAGTTTTTCTTGCCTTATTAAGCTTTATGCTAGCTCCCTGGCTTTGAGTTATTAGCCATATAGCCCGAGCTTGTCTCATGTCTAACCAAGCAGAGCCTTTTTACATATCTTTTACAGCTTGCTCATCCCTTTTACTAGGAGGAGACCTTCCCCCGAGTGTCGTTGTCCTGCAGATATATCCTTGCATTGAGCATAGGCATGTTCCACTGCTTGGAACTAGTTTTCTTTCCCCCTGACACTCGTCTCCTCCTAGATTTGTACTATAAAGCATTTTTATTCTTTTTCAAGCTTTTCAAAATATCTGAAAAATTCCAAAAAAACAAAAAAACCAAAAATCCAGACAGGAAAAGATGTTATCTTTGGCAGCAGTTGAGTCATGACGCCTTTGAATAGAGCACCGTATATCACATCCATATGGTTGGGTTATTAGTTTGAATTTAGAAGTTGTACTCATTACTTTGAGTTTATCTCCACCGATTGGTTAAGCTTCCTATCCCTATGGAGCTGCCTCATGTGTCACAGAGATGTCCCAGTTTTCATATCGAGTCCATGCTGCCTACCTTCAGTCACCATTTTCCTTTATGCTCTTGCTCGAAGGAAGTTGAAGCCCGAGGTGACCATTCCTCAGTTATCTTTACTTTGCATGTCGGCCATTCCTGGTACTATTACTGGTTCGTGCACATTTTGTTCTTCCACATTATACAGTGTTGCTAAGTACCTCATTTTGGTTGATGGGGGATGCTTTGATGCCCTCCTTCCAGTGGATTCCATTCCATCGACATCAGATCATTTATTCTGGAATAGGAGTCTAGAGTCATTTGAGTGCCTTGAGACTTACAATCATCAGCAGTAGGTTCTCTCGCCATCGACAGTTTTGGGAATACATCAATGTTTCCTGATCAATGGATTCTTCCAAGTGTTCGACCTCAACACATCTATGACACTTTTTAGATTGCACTGTGTATCTTGATTCCCATTTTCATTAACATTGGGTGATCTCGTGTTTGTTAATGATATACATCAATGACTAGTAATCAGACGATGGACTACTATGTTTGACCTTGACACATATATTCACATAGTAGGACATGTACTCGTAGCGGTTCATGTAGAAGACCTTCCAGCTTGGTGGGATCCCATATATGCTACCTCATTGATCGTGTCAGTGTTCATGAGATTTCAACTCTCGTGATTTGATTCCAGTGTATATCAGATATCTTCATCTACTATGGAGATCTTGATCCATTGTATATCTTCAACTATTATGGAGATATTGATCGATTATATATCTTCATCCACTTTGGCGATTCTGATATATTGTATATTGTACATGGCAATGACCACACATGTCACATTTTGTATATCATGCCTATTCATGGCCATTGTACTCTTATGTATCCAGGACTGTTATACGTATTTGCAGTCATATGTAGATATTGATTATTGTATTGTACTGATGAGTGGCTGGTTCTTCCACCTAGGTATTTATTACTCCACTTCTAGGATGGATTTTATAATGTATTTCGGCCATCATGTTATGTGCATGTTACCCCTCTGACCTCACACATTAGGGGGAATCTGTTATAGCTGATTTTACTACACATGGTTGATCACATATTGATGGCCTTCCCTGTCCCTCTACAAACTCTTTAGACCCCATGGACTTATATTATCCTTTGATGTTCCAATATCATCCCTAAAAAACCCTTATTTATTGTTGTACATGACTTTTAGTCCCATACTCACATGTACACACGACTTTTGACCTCAACCCCACGTACATCGGGATGTGTTCATAAGTCCAAACATTTTTGGAATTTTCCTCATATGAGTCCAAATAACTTGACTCTTAGCCTTCCAGATTCCTTGAGAACGCTTGGATTCAACCCTCCATTACCCTTTTGGAGTGCTATATAAGGAACCCCTTGGATACACTGAAGAGGAGGAATTGAAGAGAAAATAAACTATAGTCCATTGTTTCCATAGTTTGCTTGTACTTGAGTCTGCATCCCTTTGTCCCTTTGGAGCACTTTGTGTTCTTCCCAATCTTTCCTTTTCTTGTGAGCTTTCTATCAAGAGATGGAGGATTGAGGTGGTGGAGGCCTAAGTGGAGGACTCGGTTTCTCTGGTTCGTAGACGGGTCGACAGAGGTTGTCACTATTGTAACCTCTGATTTTCTTAATAGAAATATCTTTTGTTGTCCAATTATGTGCAATTGAACATGAATATTGAATCCATGGATGTATTTAATTTTTTATGCATTGTTGAATATATATTCTATAGTAGGTCTAACACACTATTATAGAGTATGCTTGTCTTGTTTGTTGTTGTTGAGAGTGAATTGCTAAATCAAGCGTGAATTGGAAAAGCTCAATGGGGATCTACTTCAACCGTATGGAACAAGGTGCAATTAAGTATCCCTTAGTGTTAGATGTTTGGTTTCTCTTGCAAGTTGGGAAAGATTGATTTCTAGTGTCAAAGCTGTCTGTTGTGATACACCCCAAGCCATAGGAAGTTTCTCTCCATAACAATATTCTAACCAAACAGGGGGAGCATAAGTATATGCTTGATGTCTATCATGTCGAAGGTTTGAAACATAATTTGCTGAGCATTGCATAGCTGATACATAAAGGTTACATAGTCTACATGGAAGACAATAAATGTGTGATTAAAGACATTCGTCCAAGCAACTAGCTGATAGAAAAATTTCCAATGAAAAGAAATCACTTGTTTCCATTGAGGATAGTCCCATAAAATACAAGAATTGCTTTCAAGGTAGAAAGAAAAGAAGAAGTCATACACCGCGACAAGAAATAAAATGACAGTACTAATTTTCAAGCTGCATTTCAAACAGAAGTTCAAGATGATTCCTGGCTATGGAATTTCAGATTTCGACATTTGAATTTTGGTGGGTTGAAGCTATTACACACAAAGAATATGGTAAAAGGATTTCCATTGATTGAAAAACCAAATAGAGTTTGTAAAGGTTGCATTTTTTGCAAGCAACATAGAGAAACTTTTCCAGTTGGAAAGTCATACAAAGCACACACACCACTTGAGATATGGCACTCTGATATTTGTGGTCCAATGCAGACATCATCCATTGGTGGATGCAATTATTTCCTTACTTTTATTGATGACTACTCAAGAAAAATATGGGTATATTTTTTTAAACACAAATCTGATTCATTTAGTTATTTTCAATAGTTCAAAGCACTCATGGAGAACCAGAGTGGCCATCGCATCAAAATCCTAAGGACAAACATAGGTGGTGAATATGTTTCAAATGAATTTTTAAATTTTTGCAAAACCCATGGCATATAGAAGAAATTCACTACGCGGTCAACACCTCAGCATAACAATGTCTCAAAGAGAAAGAACAAAACCATTATGGATATGGTGTGCAACATGATGACATCCAAGCATTTTCCAAATGAATATTGGGTTGAAGCAGTCGCAACTTCTGTATACATTATGAACTGATGTCCAACAAAGAGCATGAAGAACAAAGTTCCTCAAGAATCATTGACATGTATGAATCATAGCGTTTCACATTTAAATTTTTTTGGTTGTGTCACATATGCTCATGTGCGAGATGAGTTGAAAAAGAAGTTAGACAACAAGGGAAATACATGTATTTTTGTTAGCTACTCTAATGACACAAAAGCATACAAGTTGCATGACCCTGTCACAAGGAAAGTGATCATTGGTTGTGATGTTCAATTCGTCGAGAATGAATCATGGGATGGAACCGTCGAGAAGAATGTCAAGATTGTGTCGAATGTCGAACATGATGACATGACAGAGGAAGTGGTTCAAACAACATAAGTAAATCAACCGGTCACAGCACCATCAACTCCCATGACACCGTGACATGGTTCACCACAAGGAATGCTGACACAAGTTGCAGTTCAAGCTACACCGACAAGCACACCAAGAGGACAACAGAATCCATCAAGCAGTTAGACATCAACAGATCCAGTGAAGACAAGAAGTCTACGTGAAATATATGAAGCTGGTACACCAAATTTCTTCTCTCTTTGCATTATTTTCTCAAATAGATGATCCGTTAACATTTGAGGAAGTTGTTGAAGATGAAATATGGGCACAAGCCATGGACGAAGAAATAGAATGCAATGTGAAAAACCAGACATGGGAAATGGTAGATGTACCAAAATCTAATGATGTAATCAATGTCAAATGGATTTACAAGACCAAGCAAGATGTTGATGGGAATGTGTAGAAGCAGAAGGAAATAATGGGCACAAGAGAGTTCACACAACAACCCGACATTGATTTCAATGAAATGTTTGCACTAGTAGCACGCATGGATACAATTAGAACTGTTTTGGCCATTGCTACACAAAACAAATGGCATGTTTATCAAATGGATGTTAAGTCCGCATTTCTAAATGGATATCTGGATGAAGAAATATATGTGGAACAATCACAAGGATATGAAGTTCCAAGACAAGAGAATACAATGTACATGATGAAAAAGACACGTTATGGTTTGAAGAAAGCTTCGAGAGCTTGGTACAGTTGCATTGATTCCTATCTCATTGCCAATGGATTTCACAGAAGTGAAAGTGAGCCAACGTTGTAAACCAAAGTGAATGAGCAAGGTAACATGTTAATTGTTTGCCTGTATGTAGATGATTTAATATTTACTGGTGATTTTAGCATAAAAGAATTTAAAACAATTATGAAAAGTGAATTTGAAATGATTGATTTGGGGCTCGTGAAGTTTTTTCTGGGCATTGAGGTCCAGTAGTCTAAAAGTGATATTTTTATATCACAGTCAAAGTATGCAAGTATGGTTTTAAAAATATTCAATATGTCTAATTGCAGGGCATCCCCCACACCGGTAATAATAGGTTTAAAATTGAGCAAGGATGATGAAGGATCAACTATAGATCCTACGCTGTTTAAAAGGCTTGTTGGAAGTCTTATGCATTTAATAGTAACGAGACCAGACATCATGTATGCAGTAAGTCTGATCTCAAGATTCATGGAGTCACCAAAAGACTCTCATTGGAAAGGATGTAAAATAATTCTGAGGTATGTAAGTGTCACGAAAGATCTTGGCACAAAGTATTAAACCTCATAAAATTTTAAACTCATTGGGTACACTGACAATGAAAATGGAGGCATCACAGATGACAGAAAAAACACATCTAGGTACACATTTCATTTTGGTATAGGTGTTGTATCATAGGCTTCGAAGAAACAACCCATAGTAACTTTGTCTTCAGCAGAAGCAAAGTATGTTGTAGCTACAAGCGCTGCATGTCAAGCTATTTGGATGAGAAGAATGTTAAAATAAGTGTCGCAAAACCAATAAGAACCAACAACCATTTTCTATGACAACAATTCAACCATTGCCTTATCAAAGAATCATGTGTTTCCCAAGAAAACCAAACACATTGACATAAGGTATCATTTCATAAGAGAGTTGGTGAACATTAAATAAATTTGTTTAGAATTTTGCAGGTCTGAAGATCAGCTTGCAGACATCTTTACAAAACCATTAGCTAATGATACATTCCAATATCTTAGAAGTTATTTAGGAATGACAAGTTTTGCACAGTGAACTCTGTCATGAACAGAGCAAGTTTCAGCTCTGAAACATTTTGTAATATTTTGTTTTAAAATTTCGATCTCTTCATAATTAAGGGGGAGAGTTGGAAATATTAATTACTCGCTGATTTGATAATCACATCATCCGACTTTGTCAGAGTTTGTAGCAGGTTAGTTTATGTCAGATAGCCTGATAGTATGAAGAGTTCACGTCTCTTGTATATAATCCAATTGAATTTAATTGTTGAAGCTAAGTTTTTAGGTAAATAGTAATTACAGTCTTTAATGTTAAGTCTTCACAGAGAAGCAATTTTTAGTCGGTAGAAGTTTTCTATATAAAGAAGAAGATTGTAAATTAGAAGTTTTCTATATAAAGAAGAAAAGACAGACAGAGACGGAGAAAAAGAAGAGAAAGTGTGTGGAGAAGAAGAAGAAAAACCCTCTGAAGAGTTTGAAGCTCAAGCTTCTGCGTTTGTGAAAGTTGTGTACTAAATACAAGTTTTAGTTAGCTGCACATCTTCTCCATATTTAATTGAGTGAATGTTGTTTACATTTACTGTTAGTGAAATACACAAAAAAATCCATTTTTATTTCACTACCTAAAAGTTCTAGTTTTTGTTGTGTGGCACTTAATTCCAACTCTTGTGAAAAGTGTTTTTCATATCCCAAGTCTTTAAGATTATTAGGAAACATAAAGTTGGGCGCAGATGAGTTGGTTGCAACCTAATTTATGTCAGAGTAAAAGCCCGTTAAAAGCCAAGTAAGTCTGTCGAGGTAAAAGTGAACATGATGATAAGCCGTAATTCCGCAGCAGGTATATCGGTTGCAAGATTATTCCACAAAAATTAAAAGGGAAAACAAAAGAGTTGTGCTGTGCTGTTGATAGTAATCCTTGAAATCCTTGGTGGACGCAGATAGTCCTAACTGCATAGTTCCGATACTATATCCAAGGACCTTCATCGTTGATGTGCATTTTTGTGAGGTTCTGTGATATCCGGATATCGGGTATCAGACAAGGATGATGTTGCAAGATTGGTAGGTGATATTTGATGATGGTTTCTCGATTGTTGAAGTTCCGATAAATATACTGCCCCTACAGTGAGTGGTTCGAAGATTTTGTTTGTATGGTTATGGAGTCGCTTGTTTTAGTCTAGTCTGTCTGGTCCGATAGGATTGAAGAATAAGGCGTGTGTATATATCTTCTGGTTTTCAAATGTTAATAGGTGAGCGAGAGGATAAATAATAAAAAATGGGAGAGATTGGTTCGGATATATATATATATATATTTTGGAATCATTAGAATATACTACCTTATCCTCATTTGCCAAAGCGAAATAAGAATATATAACAGTTGAAAAGTGATATTGACGAACTTATTGGAAACGTCATTGCTGCATATATTGACGAACTATTTGGAAACATGGAATGTACATATAATGGTACGTCATTATAGCGACAATTTATGGATTAATCAAAATTGATCATAAAATAAGTTTTCAGTGATTGGAATTGCATAATTTGGGTGCTCCAAGGGTAATAGAGGATCTTTAATCTATTTGTACAATAAAAATTGCAATTTTAACATTGAAAAATTTATTTTCAACAACAAATCGTATTGCCTGATTCCAAAGTAAGTTTTCCTGCTAAACTTGCCTTAGAAGTACAAATAGTCTAAAAATAGATTGGCCTACAACTAGTTTGGTGCTCAATAGCAATCAATCAGAACTCTTGGAAATAACTATGTTTGGCATGTAATATTTCATTTTTATGACCTAAATTAAAAGTCGTGATAGTTCTCGCAAAACAAATTAGTTACACTTAAAATAACTTGATATAGATATTATACAATTTGTTTATCTTTGTCTTTTTGTTATTTACATGTTTATTAATAATAGTGCTGGTAATCATGTTTTAAGATTTCATCCAATATAGTTTGATCTATAGTTGCGTAATTAGGTTGTATTGGTGTTTTGTATATAGAAATTTAGAAAAAATTTCATTTTTTACTATACCTGTAATATGGATTTTTATAATGAACAATTAGATTTTGAAACCTAATTTTAAGAAAACAAGCTTAAAAGTAAGCAGTCTACTTCCATATTTTATTAGTGTATCTAATTAAATTAGTATCTATATTTGTACTCAAATTATGCTATTATGGTTTTATCACCGTGGTATATCTATCTTAACTTTTTATTAATCATACCTTAAAAAATTTCATAAATTTTCTTCAAGTTTTTATCTCCTAAATAAAAAAAATATTTACGCCTCCAAAAATGTGATGCATATAAATACATGCTAAATTTAAAGTTAAAATCAATCTCATGTGGTGTTACTCAACATAGTGATTAATGTGTTTATACTGTTATCCGTTTTTCTTTACTAACACGGATTATACATTGTTTGGCAGGAGCTTTAAAAGAAATCTTTAGAAGATTATCCATTTCCTTTCCTATCATATCATATCATTTGGATTTGATTTGTAGTTTTGTAAATTGAGTGTCCAAAGAAGTACATCCAAAGTTTTCAAATAGTGGCTACACTATCAAATCTCAATCTCAGGTGGGAAACTGAGAGTAAAAAATGAAAACGTCGATGTCGGGAAGAAACCGAAAGAATAAAAGACCAGCAGATAAATGCCACGAAGAAAAAGCTGCAGAACAGTAATAGGTTGTAGAGATTTTTCAAAAGTGTTATTGACAAACTGTTTCGGTACATGCATGATAATGTCGCCAATTGTGATACTTATCAGTCAAATGGACACATAAAATAATCTAAAAGAAGCATATTAAATTAAAAGAGTACAGGTACCTGAAACAAAACTAACAGATTTTGACTTTGGCCAAACTTGTTATGTGTTCATGAAAAATCATGTGGCCATCTGCCTGAGAGCCAGGCATAAATTGGGACGATGGGATGGATAAATTTCTAAAATAATAACGGACATTAACTGCCCTCTAATACCGATAATACCGACAATGGAGACACCATGGATTCATTGAATTCAAAATTGCTTTTTGCATTGGAACGCCAAAGTAGGAGAAAACATGGATGTATATTTTATGAGAGATGTTTCCTTATGATAGAATTCACAATTGATATTTCCATTGAAACACTAAACTCATGGAAAGAAATTGATGAAGAATTTTTTTTGAAACTTTATAACAGTAAAGATAATAAATTATAGCTTTATTAAAAAAATTTCAATATATATATACTAGCAACAGTCATATTAAAAAGATTAATATGTTTGGAATAAGCACAGAAGAATATATCACTAGTGAAGTTAATTTAATAGTTGTATCATGATTAGAGTTAACCTAATAGTTATCCAATATAATTGCTATTAGAGTTAAAGTTAAGCTAATAGTTGTAGAATCATTGGATTTAAACTAATATTTGCATCTAATAATTAATTTAAAAGTTAACATATCAAACATTTCAGTTCAATTAAAATTTGTGATTGGAGTTGAAGTTAAGTTAAAGTTGTATCATCATTGGACTTAACCTAATACTTATAAATTTTTTTCCTAAAGAATGTGTTAATTACTTGTATCTAATAGTTAATCTAACATAAAAACCACTTAAGTTGTGGTTATTAAACTCATAGTTGAAGTTAAGATCATAGTTGTATCATCATGTTGGAGTTAAGCTAATAGTTGTATTTAATAGTTAATTTAAAAGTTAATATAAATTTATTGTAGTTAATAAAAGAGCTTCGAGTTATCTTGACTTCTAGCTTTCAAATGGAGTTGTACTAAGCCTTATGCACATTAACCGGACTCCCAATTGGTAGATGGAGTTCGAGTGTCACATCAGTTGCACATTACCATGCCACTAAGTGCAGTTATCACATGAGTTAAGAGGAATTTATTAGGATTTCAGAGGATTTTATTAGGAATTATACTATCACATGAACTACACTTTACTTCAACTCCCAACTGTAAAATGCAGTTTGACTAATTAACTTGACTTCGAGCTACTAGATGGAGTTCAACTGTCACATGGACTACACATTACCATGCCATTAAGTTCACTTATCACATGATCTATTTTTTATTATTATAATTGTTTATAAGGAGTTTGAACGATTAATAGTTAATTTAAAAGTTAATATAAATCTATTGTGGTTAATAAAAGAGCTCTAAGTTATCCTGACTAAGCCTTATGCACATTAGCTAAACTCCCAGTTGGTAGGTGGAGTTCGAGTGTCACATGAGTTGCACAATATCATTCTACTAAGTGTAGTTATCACATGAGTTCAGAGGAATTTATTAGGAGTTCAACTCTTACATGACTGCACATTAGCTAGACTCCTGGATGCCAAATGCACTTGGACTAAGCCGTAAGTAATTAGAGTTGAAGTTAAGCTAATAGTTGTAGAATCATTGGAGTTAAGCTAATAGTTGTATCTGATAGTTAAGCTAATATAAATCTATTGTAGTTAATAAAAGAGCTATGAGTTATCGTGACTTCTAGCTTCCAAATGGAGTTCAGCTAAGCCTTATGCACATTAAGTGAAATCCCAATTGGTAGGATTTATTAAGAGTTCGAAATATTTTATTTGGAGTTCGACTCTTACATGACTGCACATTAGCTAGACTCCTAGATGTCAAATGCACTTGGACTAAGCCGTAAGTAATTAGAGTTATAGTTAAGCTAATAGTTGTGGAATCGTTGGAGTTAACATAATAGTTGCATATAATAGTTAAGGTAATAGTTATCCAATATAACTTTGATTAGAGTTGAAGTTAAGCTAATAGTTGTACCTAATAATCGATGGAGTTAAGCTAGTAGTTGTATCTAATAATCAAATAGTTGAAGATTAATTTTAATTTTTACAACTATCACTAACTCTACTTATCACATGTTAATTAAATTATTTTTTATTTTTTTGAAATTATTAATTATTAATTTTAAACGACACTCATATAATCAATGTGGACAGTACACTTGTCTCATTCTTGTTTAATCTTGGACGATTACCATAAAATCAATCTAGACAATACATTTGTCTCATTCTCGTCTGTAGATGAAAAATCATAGATAGTAGTCCACCCCAAAATTCTAGCATATATATAAGCCTATGGGCATAATTAAATAAAGTAAAGTAACATGAATCTAAAGCTTGAAATTCTATGAATCCTTGAATTTTCTGAAATTAAAATAAATAAATTTGTAGAGATTCATTTTATAATGAGTATTCTTAAAATTAATTTTTAGATTTTTCTTAACTCATAATTAAGATGCTATAAAAAAAAATATGATTTCACTAAGGGTAATTTTAGTTTATGATTAAATATTAGTTCTATTTTCTTTTATTGTTTAAGAAATTAACAATCCAAATTTAAATGACATTTTAAAAAATGAATTACAAAGAATTATCCATTACCATCCACTATTAGTCTTGTTTACACATAACCATATTGTTAGAAATCTAAATTTTAATATTATATTTTATAGAAACTAAATTTGCATAACTACATTATTTAAAGTGATTGATATGTCTTCATGTCCTCATTGCGGGGGAGTAATTATTTTTCTAAACTCCATGTTGGGTACTTATAATGGTCATTTTTAAGCCTTATTTTTGCGCGGAGAGGGGCTCTACAGCTCAGTATGGGGGAGATCTTGTAACGTTATGTAACGTTGTAATGTTACGTAACGTTGTAATGTTACGTAACGTTACATAGATGTCGGCTATAAAAATTTTTTTTTTTAATTATCTTCCAAAATAAATGTCGGCCACAAAAACAATCTAATAAGGGTGAGATGTTGTAATGTTCCTACCTAACAAAATAATAAAAATTTAATTATCTGCCATAAAAAATTGTCCGTGAGAAAAACAACACAATATAGGGGAGATGTTGTAATGTTTCTACTTAACAAAATAATAAAAAATAATAAAAATAAAAAATTGAATTATCCGCAAAAAAAATGTTGGTCATGCACATGGTTTTAAAACCATGTGCAAGGCCTCTTAAAAACCCATGGTTTTATTGTACATAGTTTAGGAGGGCCTTACAAATGGTTTTAAAGCCATGTGCAAGGCCTCCTAAACAACCCATGGTTTTGTTGTACATGGTTTAGGAGGTAGTTGCAAATGGTTTTAATACCATGTGCAAGGCCTCCTAAACAACCCATGATTTTAGGAGGGCCTTGCACATGGTTTTAAAACTATGTATGGGGGAGATGTTTTAATGTTTTTTTCTAACAAAATAAAAAATATTATATGTAACCATAAATAGTATTAAATATTAATAGTAAAAATATTATTTGTGCACCTTAAATAAAAAAAACTTGCCTTTTGGTCTGAATTGAACATTAAAGCTGATAGTTGAGTGCAATACTTAAGAAGAGGTCTACACCTCCAAAGATTTGATCCCTCTCGGCGCTTGATAGAGCCTGAGATTTGGATCTATGCTCGTCTAAACTCTATGTTGGGTACTTATAATGGTCATTTTTAATCTTTATTTTTTTTATTCAATTACATTTTATCCATTTTCATGGGGAGATCTTGTAACGTTACATGTAATGTTTGTAATATGTAACGTTACTCTTACTCTTGTAAATGTCGGCCATAATTTTTTTTTAATTATGCTTCAACCTAATATGGGGAGATGTTGTAATGTTCCTACCTAACAAAACAATAAAAAATAAAAAATAAAATGAATTATTGGCCAAAAAAAATGTAGGTGAAAAAAACAACACAATATGGGGGAGATGTTGTAATGTTCGTGCTTAACAAAATAATAAAAAATAAAAAATGAATTATCCAAAAAAAATGTTTGTTGTGCACATGGTTTTAAAATCATGTGCAATGCCTCCTAAACAACCCATGGTTTTATTGTACATGGTTTAGGAGGGCTTTGCAAATGGTTTTAAAACCATGTGTAAGGCCACCTAAACAACCCATGGTTTTATGGTACATGGTTTAGGAGGTTGTTGCAAATGGTTTTAAGACCATGTGCAAGGCCTCCTAAAAAACCCATGGTCTTAGGAGGGCTTTGCACATGGTTTTAAAATCACGTATGGGGGAGATGTTGTAATGTTCTTTCCTAACAAAATAAAAAATAGTAAAAGATATTACATGTCGGTTATAAATAGTATTAAATATTAATACTAAGTCATACTTGAGTGCAATACTTAAGAAGAGGTTTGTACCTCCAAAAATTTGATCCCTCTTGGTGCTTGATAGAGCCTAGAATTTGGATCTATGTTGGTTCACCATTTCAACATTTCCCGTTATGCTCTACTTCTGCTTCTTTGACACTACTAGAATTGTTGGGTGTAGGAATTTGAGGAATGAACTCAATGCTAGAAAATTCATCTTGGAATTCATGGGATTGGAGTTAGTTATCAGGTTCATGAGTAGTTAGAGCTCTTCATTGAAGCTATTTGACTCTTTTTGGAAATCTACGAGATTGTGGCCACCATGATTTGTTCGTTTGAAATATCATAAGAGAGCGGTCATATAGCACTTTCTTGGACCCAGAATCACCAAGGTATGACATCCAGTTCACTGGTATTTGGATTTCGACTACCTCATGAAAAACTTAGTCTCTCTCGTGCCATAGCCTCCATTCTACTAGTTCAATTTCAATTTTGCAAGCATGGGGATGGTCTCCTTGTAGTAACTAACTACTATTTCTACTCTAAGACATTCTTTGGTCCACTTCTAAAGCTCAGTGTATACTTTCTTTTTCCCCCATTCCCCATGTCATGTTCGAAACCACGCAATATATGGACGAACTGTTTGCAAACAATGATTGCTTCATATATTGTTGAACTGTTTGGATACATGAAATCTGCATAGAATGGTACGTTGTTAAAAGCGACAATTTATGGATTAGTCAAATCGATTCATAAAATAACTTGAATCGTACTCTGTCTGCACAGTCATTGAATTGAATGAAAACAGTGGATCCCATTTCATCCGTTTAAGCTCTGGGACCTGGTTCTATAGTGTCATAACGGACATAACTGCACTCTCATAACGAGTTTGCCGCTCACTACCGATCAATCAATTATCTTGGAAATAACAATGGAATTGGCCTCTTATATTTCTCTTTTATGACCTAATTATTGCGGATGCCAAATTACACTATTGGAGGTCAAAACTGAATACAAGGGAAAGCAAGATAGTGACTACAAGGGAAAGGGAAAGGGAAATCACACTACTTGGGGTTGGGGAGAGTCTGTTATGAATATTATAAAATTTATTGTATTGAGTATAGTTAGATGTTTTATAGAGAAGGTGTGATGTTATGTGATAAAAAATAAAAAAAGGTAATTAAAAATATATATAGATCTATAAATTTAGCCGTTTGATAGATCAAGATTTGAAATAAATTTATAAGGTCTTTTTATCCATAAATTTTGAATATAATAATTTAATGTATTTTATATTTTATCTGGTTATTCTTTACTTAACATTGTTTTTTTTTAAATCTTTGGAACTTTATACATTCGTTTCCTGTCATTTGGAATTGGAGTTTATAAATTGGGTGTCCAAAGAATTACAGCGAAAATTTTAAACCAGTGGTTAAAGACTAGCAACTTAATGTCAAAGAAAAAGCTGCAGAACAGTAATAGGATGAAGAGATATTTCAAAAGTGTTATTGGCGAACTGTTTGGGCACATGCATATGATGATGTTGCAAATTGTTATACTTATCAGTCAAATGGACAAATAAAATAATAACGGACATTAACTGCCCTCTAATAACGACAATAACGACAATGGAGACAACATGGATCCATATTATAGCACAGATGTTTCTTCACGAATTCAAAATTGCTTTTCGCATTGAAACGCTAAACTTAGAACTTGGTGGAGAATTTTTTTTTAAACATTCTTTATAATAATAATTTGTAATTATAGGTCTTAATTGTTTATATTTTAGAATTTAGGGTGATTCAGTAGAAATTGTTCAAAAGATAGTTTTCAATGATTGGAATTGCATAATCTGGGTGCCCTAGGGGTAATGGAGGGCACTGAACCCATCTGTGCAATAAAAATTGCAATTTTAACACTGAAAATCTCATTTTCAACAACAAATCTTGTTGCGGGATTCCAGCCAAACTTGCCTGAAAGGTGCAAATGGTCTAGAGATTAGCCAACTCTGTGAATTAGTATTTAGGCTTTTCTTTGATTGAGAATGAGACAAGTGTACTTTGAAGATTGAGCTATTTTGAATTCACAATAAACAATTAACTAATGCATGTATAACCTGCTTGGTGGTATACCACTCATTTAACTATAAAAAGGAAAGTGATAGCATGTAGTTGAGGCATAGACAAGTGTTGATTATAACTACCCATAGAGAACAAATAAGAGATAACTTATTTGTGATACTTAACTTGTGGCATATCAATGTTTGCCAACCAAAGTTAAGTAGTTGTGCTTGTAACAAATTATAACAATATAACAAATTTTATCAATAATTTATAATGTTTTTTTTATGAATTAGTTTTCAACTTTAAAATTTTTTTAATTGTTACTGAATATTGCCATTACTAACTAGCACAGTCACAAGTAAAGTAGTATCAACCAATCACCCACTTAATTTTGTGAAGATAGCTAGCTGTTAAATGAAGGCTAAAATATAAAATTTTATTTACATTATTCATACCAGACTGTTAGAGTTAACATAAGAACAAAACAAATACTATATAATAATAATAATAAAATGCTACCTGAAAATACAAAAACAAATTGTTATTGGTTTCTTTAACCATTTTTTAACTGAAGTCTATTCAAATCTTTAAAATCAAAACTCATTTAAACATAACCAGATATAACGACCATAAAATAAATCTATACTGTACACTTGATTATGTTGGTTTATCAACGGAACCAAATCCAAAAGCTAAAATAATATCTAAATGCTTATCTACATAATTAAATTTAAACACAGACTTGACAGAAATGATGGCCATAGACCTACCTCTAAATTATAGCTTCGGTTCCACGACCTCATGTTTATAATGATTTTAGTTAAAGAAGTAGACCTTAAATGGATCCAATTGCATCCCATCACTCCATCATTTGGTGCGTGGTACTATGGCAGATGGGTAAGTGATTTTTCTTTTCATAAAAGACAAGTCTTTACCAAAGTGATATCAGTCAATCAATCAAATTTTGGTTTTTCTTTTATAAATGACAGATCTGAAGGAAAGTGATCTCAGTAAATCAATCAAAATTTGAAAAGTGGTAATGACGAATTTTTAGGGTACAAGCATCTTGCTCACAGTGACAATTCATGGATCAGTCAAAATGATTTATAGAATAACCTGAACCGGACGGTGTACCATAGCATATTCATTGACTGAAAATAACAGAGACAAACTTGTATATATTTTCTAATTGGTCGTCTCCGTATTAAAGGAAGCTAATTGACTTCCGTTTTTAAAAAGAGAAATGTGCTTACCCATCTGCCACAGAACCACGCAAGGAATGATTGGATGTAATTGGATTTGTTTATGCTCTGGGCCCTGATTCTATAGTAGTAACAGACATACCTGTCTTTTAATAATTACATAGCGGATAGCATGGATTCAAGTTCATTGGTGTTATTAGTCAATTCTTCTTCTCAATATTAAAGTTAAAATTACTTTTCATTGACAGCCAAGTGCTAAATTTATTGATAAAAGAGATGAGGAATAGGACTATGGAGAAAAGCTAGTTCTTTATTCGATTTTTTTGTTTTTTTTGGGGACAGGATCTGTTTACCTCAAATCAAAGTCTTAGCTCCCCTCTTACGCAAACTTTTTGATTGGTTTCTTGTTTAAAATATAAGAGGCTATGTCTTATATTTCCAAAGTTAATTTACAATACTTTGAACTATAAGTGGATACTTTTCGTCCTTTATTTTTTCATGACAAAATAAATTTTATATTACCTGACACAGAAAGGATCTCCTACTAGCCCATTTTTTTCTGGTTCATTAATGAGTAGTAGAGATCCTTAAATGCAGGAATTGATTTGTTTCTAGTTAAGTTTAAGTTGATAGATGTTTTTATTTGATATTTGAGGTGGACTACAATTTATGTTTATTTATTTATTTATTGATTAGGATGCTACAAGTGTATTGTAAAGATTCATTTTATGGCATTCTTTCAAAATTTGAAATAAACAATCATAAAAAAAAATATTAAAAATAACTCATAGCTAAATGATGAATGGATAACTGGTAGCAATGCATGGATAACTCATATTTGATGAATGGATAACCAACTTTTCATGGCAGATAACTAGAAGAATGTGACATAAAAATAAAAAGAATATAAAATTGATAGTTGACAAATGGATAACATGAAGAGGCTAGGCATGAATAACTCAAAATGGGTTTAACTAAAAGAATATGAGAAATAAAAAAAAATTCCAAAAAGTCTTGACTTCCATAACTCTCTCTTAATCATTTGATCCCTATCGAACTGATCCAACCACAAACTATATAAATATGCTAATACTATTTTACACAAAAATAGAAAAACTCCTTAGATTCTTCTTTTATTTTCTTCAGTCATTCATGAGTTGGTGTAGATACATTTCCGCACATGCAGTATTTAATCTTGTCTACCGTATTATGTTACAAAGAAGAAGAGGCCAGTCTTTGTAAATGCACGAAACATAATCCAGTGTGATAAAGTTTCACGTTTTTACCCTGTATTCCTTCAACGATGTCAACTGGATTTTAATGAGCAGCGTTATATTGTAAGTTGATATAAGGGAGAACAACTATACTCAGCAGAACTATATTAGTAATTGGCCATTAAGACATTTTTAAAAGGCAGAAAAGATTGATAGATTATTATTATTAAAATGATAGATACAAAATATTAAAAATATATATATAAATAATATAATGAATAAATAAAAATTAAACAATTAACTAAAAATTCATTAATTATTATATGAATAATAAAAATATAAATATAGAGTTAATTTTATTTATATGAAATAAAATGATATAAATAAATCTTATCAAATAAATAAATATTTATATTTTATTTTGTGCATGGCTAATTATGTCTAGACTACTTTGGTTGACCATAGTTTACTTTAGAGAACCTTGATTGTGTGTGGTCCAGCTTGTTTAGGTAACAATGACTATGTTGACTGTGTTTCACCATGGTTAACTAAACATTGTTGAATATATATTTTACTTCAATGACCATGATTATGCATGTTTGATTAAGTGAGAATGTGTTTGAATGCCATTGATCATGGTCTACTATACATTTCATAGATGACTTTAGCTAAGCATTGTTAACTATGTTTGATCATGGTTTCAATTAAGTTTGACCATAGTTAAACATGAGTTATTATAGTTAACCAATGTTTGACCATAGTGGACATTAATTAAACTTTGTTTTGACATGTTTGTTTATGATTGTGTTTGACGAAGAGAAACACGTTTATGTTTGTTTATATCACTACCATGGTTCATTTTTGTTTGAACATAGCTAACCATGGTTTTTGCAGTTGAATTTAATTAATAGACCATTGTTGATTATGTTTGGAGATGGTTCACCATCAATGAATATTGTTTTACCATGGATGGCTAGAATGAAATATAGTTGATTATTGTTAACCTTAATTAACCATTATTGACTAGTGTTTGTACATGGTCCACTTTTAACAGACCACGGTTTACCATTGTTTGGATCTGGATAACTATCCTTTATTTTAGTGAACATTGTTTGTGTATGGATGACTTTGGATCTAGGTGACATTAAATTAGTTTGATCATAATTAACAATGGTTGGTGACCATGGAAAATTCAAACCATGGTTGACTATTGTTAACTAGGTTCACCATGGAACTACGACTGATCATAATTGAACATGGATGACCATATTTTATCATTTCTAACCATGGTCGGCTTTGTTTAGACATGGTTGATTATGTGTTGCAATGGTTGAAATTAGATAACCATGGTTGACCATGTTACATGCAGGTGAACCATGCTTAATTATGTTTGACTAATATTAAACATGGTTAAATTTGGTTAGCCATTGTGAACTATAGTAAACTATGGTTGATGTTGGTTAACCATGTTTTACTTTAGTGAACCTTGGTTATGTATTTTTACAAGTTCTTGAGGTAGAATTGACTCATTGTGACCTTTTTCTAACTAACAATATTGACTAAGGATTACTTTGTTGACAATGGTTGTGCAGGGTCGATTATGTGAGACCATGTTTGAATGTCATTGACTATGGTTTTCATAGTTGAATTTATTTAACCATGGTTAACTATGTTTGAACATAGCTGACTATGATTTTCCATAGTTGAGAATGGGTGAATATTGTTTGACCATGGTTGATTTTGTGTACCATGGTGTTGGCAGGTGGTTTTGGATAAGATAGTTGCGCAACATCGTAGATGTTGCACAAGCTCAAAGACACCGTACAAGAGGAAAAGGGCACGCAAGGAGGAAATAAAATATTTTATGTAATTTGTGTGTCATGTTTTGTAGTTTTGGACCACATTGTGCTGATGTTGGTCATTATTTTGTAGAATCAGTTAAGAGTTAGGTAGGAAGTTGACTAAGTGGACCTTGATTGTAAAGGCGCAAGCCTATAAGTAGATGTTGAATTGTAAGTGCTAAGTATCTTTGGAGCATCTTGTCTTCGAATGATATTGAGACATTGAACTTGAGTCTGTTTGAGTTTTTGTTTATGTAATATTTGCGCATGAACTAAGATCTGTTGATCTGTGAACTGTTTTTGAGAATCTGGTATTTTGTACGGAAGTAATATGACAAGACTAAAGTTGAGCTGAATCATTGTGTTCTTTTCTGTTTTCCTGTTTTCCTATTTTACTGTTTTTTGCGACTCAATTATGAATGCAATGTGAATCTGCAACATGGATATGTAAATGATGCAATGTTTCCCTATTTTAACTGATGCTATTCTATTGGACCTGTTTGTGCATCAATGTGTTTACTGCAGTGAAGAAAATTGGTTTCGTCAACTCTCCCTCGAACGTATTGGGTGAGACTTCATCCTCTCTGCGGGTGTTACCGAATGGGGTAAAACCTATCCGGGACGGTGCTCAAGGAGATCATGGTGGTTTGGGTGTCGACAGAGTGGGAACCCTCGTTGACTGGTTTTGTTGGTTGAGTTTGTGTCAACAAATGGTTATGTTGGCATGACCTTATTGCGACTAAGAGGAGAAAATATTGTGGCATCCGACGAGACCGAAAATTCAAGACTGGTTCGACCATAAGCTACGTGAGTTTACTGAGAAGGAAAATCAGAACCCTGGGCTGACGATGGATAAGTGGTTGGAAAGGTACATACACGGCTATCCACATGAATAGTTTTCTATGAATTCCCGATCATTTTGTATGAGTGGTTGGTGTGATTTACCTATCGCAACACAAATTTCCAAGGAGGTGAGCCAACGTCCTGGACCCCCGAATTGATCCAGGAGTTGTAGGAAATTGACAACAAATCATCACATGCTGTTGAAGTATGGATGGACAATATCTTGGAAGGATATATCACCAAGTTTGCGGTTGATACTACTAAGTCCTACAACAAGGTAGCAAGGGAATTTTTCAATGAACCAAGAGGTAGGTTCTTATTGTCTTTACAATTGTCAATTAAGATGCTTTTTTGTGAAAAAGGCATACTAAAGATGCACCTCGAGTAGTAGAACTCTGGTGTGTAGGGGTTGTGGATATCATGAAGATAGGGGGGAGATGAATGAAATGATTGGGGTAGATGGATGCAAGTTACAAAGATACTGTGAGGGAATCTGAGGAAGAAAGTGGTCTTATGAGAGGAGGAACAAGGTTTTGACAAGAGAAGAGGTAGAGGACAAGAGAAGGTCCTGTTGCGATCGAAACACAAGACCGCGAAGGAATACCACATAGGACAAAGTGAGCCTATAGTGACAATGAGAACAACCAGACCCAGACTACATCT
This sequence comes from Pseudotsuga menziesii, assembly GCA_001517045.1. Lineage (NCBI taxonomy): Eukaryota > Viridiplantae > Streptophyta > Pinopsida > Pinales > Pinaceae > Pseudotsuga > Pseudotsuga menziesii. The sequence goes on along the minus strand of LPNX011013741.1, from coordinate 502,931 downwards.
AGGGTAGAGGTAAGATCAACTCCTAGCAGCCATGTACCCACACCTCCACACACTACATCACAATTAGCAAGAAATGCAAGTTCAACACCGACTTGTTCGACGTGCCAATAGAACTCTAGTAGTAGTAGTAGATTAGCATCTATAGGAAGAAGGCCAAGAATGGTAGGAAATGAGGTGAAGTTACCTTTGTTCCATGGGAACGGGACTGAGGATATGGAACAATGTTGGTTCTTGTGTGAGGCAGTATGGACTGTCAGACAAACTGTGGATGATGATGTCAAGAAGGGCCAATTGGCATCAACCCTTTGGGTTGGCATAGTGGATTGGTATATGAAATTTGTACATGTTCCTACATGGGCTTTAGTGAAGACATTGGAAGAAGTTAGGAGAGGCCTTATTGAAGAATTTAGGAAACCAAAGTCTGAAGCGTGGTACATTATAGAACTGAAGGAAATTAAGCAGTATCCCATTGAGACTGTTTGGGATTTTGATCAAATATTTAAGACATTAATGGCAAGAGTAAGTTTTGAGATGAGCCACATTTAACATAAGGAATGGTTCATTGCAGCATTGCTAATGCATATCAGACTACCGCTAATGCAACAGAATATTGCGACATAGAGAGAGGCTGTGGAGATCACCATGAAGTTGGAAGCTTCACCTGTTGAAGAAAATCTAGTCAGGATGAACCAGATTCAGACGCATTTGGAAAAATTGACACTCCAATTGCAAGACATTAATAAGGGGTAGGAACAACGCGAGGATCTATGGTGTACTCAATGTCGCATAGATGGACATACCAAGGATAATTTCCCAGATTTCTAAAACTACCTATTGTCAGGAGCGTTGAACCCATTGATTTGTGGAGGTGTACTATGGTGCCACATTTTTCAAGTATATGGCCATCGAAATGAGGAGTGAGGATACATGAAGAAGATGGTGATGAATCCAACAAATCTATACTGTACATTTGTCGATTCGTCGACCATGAAGATAAAGATTTTCATGCATATGACCTACTCCAGGAGAGAAAATATGACTCGTATTATGTGAAGGGAGAGGATCATCAGGCATTAAAACAGTCGCAGTCGTAGGTTGTGTAGCCACCACCGCAACATCAGTTCGTACCGCAACATTAATCACAGATGCAGTTTGTACTGCAACAACTGCAACAACAGTTTGCATCGTAGTCGCAGTACAATCAGATGAATATGGCTCCGCAACAACCATAGTACATTCAGTCAGCACAGTATGTTCAATAGTAGCTGAATCCCCCATAGCAACAATTTGCTCAACCGCAGTACCAACAATAAAGAGGATTCCGCGGAGGATTCCAAGGAGGACGAGGAGGAGGCTTTGGTCGAGGAGGCAGATGAGGTCATGGACCAGTCCAATGTTATAATTGTGGGGTATTGGGGAATTATAAGAAATATTGTCCACAATTGCAGTGTACATGTACATATTGTACCACGATTGATCACACTGTTGAGAATTTCCCACAATTGATCGCAAGGTGGAAAGATGGAAATGTTTCGCAATTGTAGAATCAGAATTAGTTGCAGAATCAGAATCGGTTGCAGAATCAGAATCAAGGGAAGAACCAGAACTAATTGAAAAATTAGAACCATAACCAAATTCCAATTCAGAACCAAAATACAAACCAGAACATGAATAAACCTTTGAATCCACCACTGAACTTGGCAGAACCAAGGACCAACAGTCGTGACAATCTCGGTGTAGCCCAGAAATCAGGATGTTGATGTCATTGTCATCACTCGTGGAGGTGCAACAACTGGAGAAGATAGTCTGCATCCACAAGTCCAGTTAGCTGGAAAGAAGAACGTACAATTTGATGTCTATGCAGAGAAAGATACATTCTTTGAAGCATGGGACGAGATACACAGAAACTTGGGTAAGCTACATGTTTATGAAATGCCCACTACTTTTGATTCCACTTTGGAGGCAGGACCATCGTGATAGCATGGTACCTTGCAACACTTCTTTGAGAGTTTCTTGTCACTGGCACTAGATTCTGACGCTCTTTCTGAGATTGAGAGTTTGTTACATCAACCATCTAAGGGGTGGAAGGACTCCACAGTGAACTCCTTGCACAAGAAAAAGACGGGGAAGAGATGCACATGAAAATTCAGATTGGGGGCTATGAGGTAGATTCAATCATCCTATATCTAGGATCAGATGCTAATATTCTAACAAGACATACATGGAAAAAGATGGGGATCCCAGCGCTGAGCTAGTCCCCTGTGCAGCTGCGACTGGCTAATCAGGCCAGAGTAACGCTGATTGGGTGAGTTTCACACCTTTCTCTGGAAGTTGAAGGAATGAAGAACTATGCTGATTTCGATGTGATTGAAGTTGTTGAAAGTGGAGGATCCTATCCCATGTTTTTGGAGATTGGATGGGCCAACTATAGTATGGAAGTAATCAATTTTAAGAAGTGCGTGATGACATTTGAGAATCAAGACATCAGAGTCATTGCTCTGATGGATCCAAATGAAGGGCGAAGGTATATTGAGCCGAGAAAAGATGAAGTTGTCAGAGGATGGGATCATCCATATAACATTTCAGAATATTATGTACATCCAACTACTGATGGGGAACTCAGTTGGCACAGTGCTAGCTCTGCGTCTTCTGATTTTGATGATTCCTTAGAGAACTGGCATAACCACTTGCATGAAGTGTCTCTACAAAAGTGCAGATTGATTACATAGTCACTGTGTCACGTCGCGAATGAGACCATTGAGTTACCAATGTATGAAGGACTGCCTGAGTTATCTGAGTTTCTTGTTGAATTTGAATATAAGGTGTCAAAACCACAACAATTGTTGGCATTGGAGGAAGCACTGAAGGATACTCCAACATGATGGTGAGAAACCCATAAGAAGTCGATCACTGGATGGTCGCAGTGTCGAAGATTGATGACAATTCGATTTGGAGATATAGAAGTGTACCATGCTGGAAGGTACGACAGGAGGAATAGTCCCGGGGATTAGCTGACTGAATATCAGATCTTGTGGGAATCACGACTAAAGGATGAGTGGGTCCATTCCTTCGTCCACTCATTGGATGAAATGGCGCGATCTTGGTATGTATCAGCTGATTTGTGTAGAGAGATCACTACCTAAGAAGAGTTAAGGGTTTGTTTCACTCACACCTTCAGTTTCACGGATGCTAATCTAGATGTTCATAATGCGTTGTAGCTCATTTGCGATGTTGTTTTGAAGGTAGTTTCAGTCCCACATCTGGTGGATTCACATGCGCATTATCACATGCAGCCAATGATGGAAAGTTATAATGTGACTGGAGTACCTTAGGATGATGATGACTCATGAAATATCAATATTCCGGAAACAAAAGGGAGTCGGGATGTCGCAGCACCGGATGTACCGACGGATCCAATGAATCAACCATTGAATATCAAAAAGGTCAACATTGGAATGGAAGAAAACCCAAAGTTTGAAAATTTCGAGGACTACTGGGATGAAAAATGATGGAAAAGATCATAGACTTGTTGCATGAGTTCCAATATTTGTTCCCTATGAAGTTTTCTTAGATGAAGGGGATATTGGGAGATTTAGGGGAGATTAATATTCCATTGAAGCCAGATGCGAAACCAGTATGGCAGAGGCCATATTGCCTAAATCTGAGATATAAGGAGAGGGTAAAGATGAGCTTGATAGGATGTTGGATGCTAGAATAATTGAGCCAGTTGAAGAATAAAAATGGATCAGTTCTCTGGTGGTCCAAGATAAGAAAATGGGTGAGGTTCAGATATGCATCAACCTGAGAAAATTGAATGATGTGTGTATGCATGATCCATTTCTGACACCATTATTTGATGAAGTTCTAGAAGGAGTAGACGGTCATGAGATGTACTCTTTCACGGATGGATTTTATGTCTATCACCAGATCAGGATCGCAAAATAGGATCACCATAAAAAAACATTTGTTACTGAATGGGCCTATTTTCAGTACACTGTGATTCCTTTTGGGTTGAAGAATGCGCATGTGATATTTTCTCGTGTTGTTTTTGCTGCATTCAAATATTTTATTCAGATTTTTTTGCAAGTTTATATGGATGATTGGACAATGTATGGATTGATTAGAGACCATCTGGAAAACTTGCGACTGATGCTAGAAAGAGATGTCGACAGCATCAGATCACGCTGAACTCGAAGAAGTGTATTTTTTGTGCACCTTTTGGGATGTTGTTGGGTCACATCGATTACAAGCAACGACAGTTGGTTGACCCTATGAAGATTGCACTGATTTTGAGATTGCCACCACCTATGAATGTGAAGATTCTTAGTAAGCGATGTTGGGGCACATAGGGTATTCTCGCAAGTTCATATGAGGTTATGTTGCGATCACAGCGGCGATGGAAAAGTTGCTGAAGAAGGACATTATATTTTTATGGAGTCAAGAGTGTCAAGATAGTTTTGATACGTTGAAGGCCAAGATGGCTTCCGCACCAATACTAGTATTTCCTAGTTGGAACAAGGAGTTCCATGTTCATGTATATGCATTGTCCATTATACTGGGAGTGGTGCTCGTGCAACTAGGAGAAGGAGGTCTAGATCACCCAATTTCTTTTGCTAGTCAGAAGTTGTCATATGCAGAGAAAAACTATACGACCATAGAGAGAGAAGGTTTGGCGATGGTATATGCACTACACAAGTTTAGGCATTACCTATTGGGAGGTCATTTCAAGATGTTTACATAACATTTTGCTTTGAAGTACCTAGTCAATAAACCTATGTTGGGGGCGGAAGATATGCTGCTAGCTACTTCTCTTTTAGAATTTTTATTTTGAGATAATTGTGAATCCGGGTCATTTGAATGCGGGCCCTCATCACTTATCCTGAGTTGAGATAGGTGAAGAACCAACAAACATTGAAGATAGATTGACAGAAGCACAATTGTTCAGAACTGACATGGTTGATGGTTATTATGATCAAATCATTCTGTTTTTGGCGACGGGAACCACACCGGAGGACCTTACTACAAGTCAGAAGAAGGAGTTGTTGGTTAAGTCCTCGAATTTCTAGTTGATCGTTAGGAAGCTATAAAAACTAGGACCAGATGAGATTTTGTGGCGATGTGTCATGTCGCATGAACAAGGGAATTTTTAGGTAGAGGCCCATGCGGGAGTTGTTGGTGGAAATTATGGAGGACGAGCTACTGCGAGGAAGGTGCTTCGCATAGGGCTTTGGTGTCCCACCCTTCATACTGATGCGATAGATTATGCGCAGACCTGTGACATATGTTAGAGAACTGGAAATCCATCAAGGAGGGATGAGATTCTGCTGGTACCTCATGTGACATTGCTACCATTTGAGAAATGGGCGGTGGACTTTGTGGGACCAATCAACCCACCTAGAAAGCGAACTGGTGCACGGTATATCATTACAACAAGATACTATTTGATAAGATGGGCGGAGGCTGTATCGATCGTGGATTGCACCACTGCAGCAGCAGCGAGGTTCTTATTTGACAACATTGTGATGCGGTTTGGATGTCCATGGGTATTGATGAGTGACCGACTGAGTCACTTCATCAATCACACAGTCAACACATCGATAGAGGAGATTCAGATATAACACAATAAGAGTACCTTGTATCATCCACAAGTGAATGGGACAGTGGAATAATTCAACAAGGTATTGGAGCATGTGCTTACAAATGTATGTAACACAAACTGCGATGACTGGGAGTTGAAGATTCCAACAGTCTTGTGGGAATATCGCACCACTTGCAAGCGATTGAAGGGGTAGACAGTAGGGTAATTTTTAGGGGCAAAATTTCACTAATTGGCTATTTTTTAATGTTTTTTTCAAAAAATAAATTTGCTATTTGGTCAGTTTTAGTGTCTAATATCGCTTATATTTACATAAAATAGGTTTTTTTAATCATAATATTTGCCAAAATTTACATATTTCAGTGTTAATTTTATGTTTCATATTTAATATTTTCCTACCTATCTATAAACATGTTTTATTCAATTCAAAACAATATCCTTGAATACTATACTTAAGTATAATATTATAATCCTTAAAAAATACCCTGGAAGACACCATTCAAATTGGGTTATGGACAACAAGTAGTCATGCCTATGGAGTACATTGTTTCGATTTTGCACATTACAGCAACGACGAGCATGGATGATGAAGCAACACTAGAAGAAAGATTGGAGCAACTAGTGCATCTCGAGGAATATCCCTTCGTCACAGGTTTTCACAAGTGCATCAATAAGGATTGACGAAAGGCTTGGCATGATCGACATATAAAAACCAAATAGTTTCAAGAGGGAGACTTTGTGCCGTTGTTCGACAACAAGTTCATGAAGCATCCAGGTAAGTTACAGATGCATTGGCTAGGTCCATATCTCGTTAATTACATTACTTCAGGAGGTGTAGTTCAACTGCAGCAATTAGATGGAGCGATGCTGCCAAAGCTAGTGAATGGTAGCAGGATGAATCCATATAGGACGGTACCAAGACCGTACAATGCTTGAGGCAATGCACAATAAAAGAAAGAAGTAGGAAGGATGGATATATAGAAGAAGTGCACACCAAGAGGAAGTATGTTGCACAAGAGTAGGAGTCAATAGAATAGTTAGGAAAGTATGTCGCAATGGACATAGGGTCACAATGTAGTCAAATCAACAATAAATATAGACAGTTAAAGCAGTTAATTGGTGGCACTTGTTGAAGTGATGCACATTGATGGCGGATCCGACCGTTGGATTTACAGGATCGATGACGGATTCAGGTAGTTAATGCATGATTTGGTCATGCTAATTGCATTGATTTGGTCATGATGGATATGTGACCGACTTGACGCTATAAGAAGGGGCCGGATGTGGTTGGCATTCATCATTGTGCAAGATTGAGAGTTGAGTTGCAGAGTTGTGATGAGTTGAGTTCTTGAGTGTAGAGTTGTGTTGCGATGAGTTGTTGTGATTTGTGTCCATTGAAGTGTGGTGATTGGGAAAGTGAGGAATAGATTTGCAAAAGTGTGCAGATAGTCTCAGAGTTGCAGGGTATGCCACGTGAACAAGTTCCGGTCGAAATTCCGAGTGAGAGGGATTCACCATTTTTCCTAGTAAAAATTGAAGAAGAAGTTGCAAGTATGACAGTCGGATCATCGTTGGTGTTGAAGAAGAAAAGGAAGGGACAAAATCCTAGCTCTCCGACGCTGAAGAAAAGGTAGACCAGAACTCCTACAAGGGAAGAGGAGGAAGCTGCGTAGAAGAGGCCATCAGTCTCAGGAGTTATGGAGTTAGCAGAAAAAGCAGGGATGTCTGCTAAGGATATCCTTGGGTACATACAACCCTATTGCCTCGGAGCGTAGCCCAGGAAGCTCACCAAGAAATAGAAATACCAAGTGAGGATGTCGGTTATACGATAGGGTATGGTATGCACTACATATATTGTACCGTTGTTGATGAGAATGAATTACAAGGACCATGACCTACTGGCCTTGGATGATATTACAAAGGATCCATATGTAGCAATGGTAGCAGTTGGAGGTGGCCCAATAGAATGCATTCCGTAGGATTGGGTGCATGGGTTGGATAAAGCAGGATTGTTGGGTTTGGTTAACATGTTGCACTTTGGGTAATTAAATGAAGAAAATGCGTGTGTGAAGCAGCTTTTGGAATGCTTCCATGGTGTATTTTTGTGGTTGGATAATAAGGTCAAAGTCACTTTGGGGACGATTTCAGACATAACGGGGCTGCCCAAGGATGGGCCAGACCCCTAGCAGTATTTTCGAGGAAAGGATAATGACAAGAAGCTTGCAGCAACATTGAAGAAGCGATATGGGTTGGAGCGCGACGAGCGGGATTACCGCATTAATAGTATCAATGACCAGGTGGTGTGCATTGACACAGGGATTTTGGCCAGCAATGTGGTCAGGAAGAACCGCCCCGTCCAATGTAACTTAGGGGTGATTTCATGTGCTGAGAAGTGTGCACGAGGCGTACAAATGAATTGGTCATAGTTTCTACTGAACTAGTTGATGGAGGATGCAGTAGAGATGTAGGAAGGCCTGCACCCACTTACTTACAGTTGGATTTTGATCTTAATTGTGTTAGTAGGATAGATGGAGCCGGATGATTACCAAGGCATGGAAGTAGAAGTGATAAAATTCTGCAAGGGTGCATGCTATCAAAACCTATGGTGGGTAAGGGAGTCGAAATGACTAAAGGACTGTACAATACAATTCTGGATTTATTGGGAAGAGCTGCAGGCGGTAGCTGCAAACATTCCATGACTCACTGAGTTTGTTGTGACGAAGTATCAAAGTATTACATGGTTTATTATTGGCCCACATGCCATTCATGTGCAAGCGCGACGTGACCCGAATAAGCAGTGGTTTCCAACCCCATATAAGCTATCTGATGAGGAGTTTGATGTGATTATTGATTATTTTCCCACTGCATGGAGAGAGCTAGTTAGTTTAGATGAAGTATCGATGGGCCCACCAATGGATGCACTAGTTGATCTAGTACTTGCAACTGATCCCCATAGTCCACATGATTCAGATGCAAAGTCGACACAGACACCTACATAATTGGACATGGAGCGTGCCTTCGAGGAATCAAGGATCAAGAAGCATCATGAGTAGGGTGCCACTAATATCGCAATGTCAGGAATGGAGGCGCAATTGAACCAGCTTGCTAACGCCGTTACAGATGCAACAGACATGGTGGCAAAGGAAATGAAGAAATCAACACAAAATGGGTTTGCGGAGGTAAGAACAAAACTTGATTCTTTGTATGATGCTATTTTGAAGAGAGCGCTAGAAGAAGTGTCTAGATAGGACTTTGGCTCAATGAGCACTGGGATGCAAGTTCAGAATGTTTGAATTCCCTCAACCGCAATCGAGACAAGCAATGAGGATCTGAATGCCTCCCTATAGTAGCTGTAGGACCTATCAATCGATATCAATGTACTTTCCATGCAGACATTGGTATACTTGCAACACGTTGCCAATTAGGAGTTGGAAGATAGAGAGAAGAACATCAGTGGTTAGTTTTTGCAATCATAGAAAAAGGAAGTAGCAGCACATAAAGAACTTGAATAATTGAAGAAGGCACAAGAGGAGTTGAGGGTGAAGAGCACCGCGGAGATAATAGAACTAAAAAAGGAGCAAGAACGACTAGTAGTCGAGAAGGCTCAACTCTGGGATCACAGTGCACAGTTTCAAGAGGCACATTAGAGGAAATTTGAGGTCTAAAATGGGCCTCCTAAGAAAAATAATAAAATAATAGTTATTAATTTTAGAGGAAGAATGAAAAAAACTACTTTTTTATTCATATTTTTGACATATCTCCCTTTGTTTTTACTCAAATTCCAAGCGGAATAGCTTGTTGGATGTAGAATTTAATTCCACATCCAACGAGTACCCACATTGCATACTTTTGACGGACCTCACTACCCTAGAAATAAGAAATACTTGAAAAAAACGTGATGATGAGAACTAAAAAAGGAGCAAGAACTACTAGTACTCAAGAAGGCTCAACTTTGGGATCACATTGCATGGTTGCAAGAGGCACATTAAAGGAAATTTGAGGTCTAAAATGGGCCTCCTAAGAAAAATAATAAAATAATAAAATAATAGTTAAAATAATAAAATAATAGTTATTAATTTTAGAGGAAGAATGAAAAACACTACTTTTTTTATTCGTATTTTTGACATATCTCTCTTTGTTTTTACTCAAAGTCCAAGCAGAATAGCTCGTTGGATGCAGAATTTTATTCCGCATCCAACGAGTACCCACACTGCATACTTTTGATGGACCCCGCTACCCCAGAAATAAGAAATACCTGAAAAAATGTGATGATGATGTCATCATCACGTTTTTTCAGGTATTTCTTATTTCTGGGGTAGCGGGGTCTGTCAAAAGTATGCAGTGTGGGTACACATTGGATGTAGAATTAAATTCTACATCCAACGAGCTCTTCCGCTCAAAATTTGAGTAAAAACATAGGGAGATATGTCGAACATACGAACAAAGAAAGTAGTTTTCTTTTATGACAAATATGTCAATTCAACCATTATGGTGGACTCATTTTATTGAAATTCTATTGGTTCCTGAATTCCAACTCACAAAATTTATTGTTGGCACGTTTTCTTATAAGGCCCATTCTAGACACCAAATTTCCTCTAATGGTTTCAGAGGCCTTTCAGTACATCTATGAGAGCATTGTGGAACTAGATACAGTGGAGAAAGCAAAACGAATTGGAGCAGTCATCATGCTATTGCAGTGAGATAATGCAGATTTAAATTCTATAGTGCATCTAGACACACCCCTTGAATAAGTGGTTGAACGAAAGAGCACCATAGAGGATATGGTGACACAGCTAGAAGAACTGGGGAAAGTCTTGAAGAAGGTCACTGATGCAACGATGATATTTTGGGCCACCATCGTCCAGGATGAGCAGTTAGCGCAACTAGACAAGTAGTTACAAGAGGCAGAAGGGTAGCTGGTGACATTAAAGGAAGAATTAAGAACAATGCCACCAGTTGTTTAGATTACAAAGTTTGAAGAGATGAAGAATTTGCAACAGTGTGTTGGAAAGGTTCAGAGCGACAGCGAAAGCACACTGAAAAATTAGATGAATTCCAAGATATTGGAGCGCAAGTATTTATTAAGGAAGTTGCTGCTGCTAACGACCATGCAGGAAGGAAAGAAGGAGGTTTCCAAGAAGATAATGGCGCACCCATTGAAGCACGATATGATAGGAATTTAGGAGATTGCTGAGAAAGTTCAAGAACAGGTAAAGGTGATTACTCAGCAGTACGAAGACTTCAAGCTGAACATCATAGAGTACACCCTGTCCAGCTGACGTGGCTCGAGGACGAGCCACAAGAATGTGTTGGGGGCCTGTTGGTAGGAATTTTTGGATAATATAGTTGCGCAACATTGTAGATGTTGTGTAAGCTCAAAGACGTTGTGCAAGAGGAAAAGGGCGCGCAAGGTAAAATAGAATATTTTATGTAAATTTTGTGTCATCTTTTGTAGTTTTGGACCACATTGTGTGGATGTTGGTCATTATTTTGTAGAATTAGTTCAGAGTTAGTTAAGAAGTTGTCTAAGTGGACCTTGAATGTAAAGGCACAATCCTATAAGTAGATGTTGAATTATAAGTGCTAAGTATCTTTGGAGCATCTTGTCTTCGAATGATCTTGAGACATTGAACTTGAGTCTGTCTAAGTATTTGGTTATGTAAGATCCATGCATGAACTGATATCTGTTGATCTTTGAACTGTTTTGGAGAATCTGGGATTTCGTGCAGAAGTAATATGAAAAGTCGGAAGTTGAGCTGAATCATTGTGTTCTTTTCTGTTTTCAGGTTTTACTATTTTTTGTGACTCAATTATGAATGCAATGTGAATCCGCGACATGGATCTGTAAATGATGAGATGTTTCCTTGTTTTAATTGATGTTATTTTGTTGGACCTATTTGTGCTTCAATGTGTTTACTATAGTTATGATTGAATGATGCGATCTGTTGAAGAATGATAATGAATGGTTATGTGAATGCATAACTTGAAAGACTAGATATGTTAATGTTACACTAAGTTGATAAGTTGATGCACATTGTCCACTCTCATTCCGCGAAAACTTGGTTTCGTCAGCTCTCCCTCGAACATCTCGGGCGAGACTTCATCTACTCTGTGGGTGTTTCCAGATGGGGTAAAACCTGTCTGGGCCGATGCTCAAGGAGAATGAAGTGGTTTGGGTGTTAATAGAGTGGGAACCTCCATCGACTGGTTTTGTTGGCTGAGTTTGTGTCAACACATGGTTGACTATTTTTGAATTTAGTCAATCATAGTTAAATTTTCTTAGCCTTGGCTGAGCATGTTTAACCAATATTAACCATGTTAAGGAAAGTTATTAAATGATAATGCACCAAGTTTGACCATAAAAAACCATGTTTGATTATGGTTTATCATGGTTTGGCCATGTATGACCATGATTGAACATGTTTAAACCAAACCATGTTTGACTACGATTGAACATGTTTAAGCATGAGTGAAACTTTAACCCTGAGTGAACATGAGTGAACCTTTATTATGTCTAATTCAAGTTGTTTAGGTAACATTGAGTCTATGTGACCATTGTTAATTAAAAATTATTGAATAAGGATTACTTTGTTGACCATGCCAAGTTGTGTAGGTTTGATTGTCATTGGTTATGGTTTATTACGGTTAACTATGGTTTTTATAGTTGAATTTATTTAACCATGGTTAACTATGTTTGAACATAGTTTACTAAGCTTGACCGTAGTTAAAGAGTGAATATTCTTTGACCATGGTTGATTTTAGTGTACCAAGGTGGACTTGTGTTTAATCTATTCAACCATGATTTACTTCTCTTAGCTGAGGTTGAGCATGTTTGACCAACATTAACCACATTAAGGAAACTTGTTAATGATAGTTAACCAAGGTTAAGTATGGTTGATGTTGTAAAATCACAGATCACAGAGGGTTACCAATAATACACATGGAATCATATAGACATAATAGACACAAGAGACAAGAACATAGATAAGGAAATAATAGATTATATTATAACATGAGGGTCCATACATACACAGAATTGAACCGAGCTCTCATATGGCTCAACAGCTTAATGTATATGATTTACAAATAGTTACATATAACTACCTGTTGATTTGGTCAACCGAAACGACCTCATGTGGCCGACCTAATCTCCAATTAGTCGGCTATTCGACTAGTTGGCTCATCAAGTAGCTCCTCCAACATCGCCCCCAGGAACAAAATCTTACTTCATCCTGAAGAAACAGGGGAGGTACTTAACAATGTATTGTCTGAGGTAGTTGCTTCTGGTATTGTTTGTCTTCAAGGACTGTGTATTCGGATGGTTGGTCGTTTCTGCACACATATTTCCACAATTGCTTCTATTGTAATAGCCAGTTGATGTTGAAATTTTGTCCAACTCTAAAGTACTTTCTGGATGTCGATAGTCAATGTTGTGATGCTTGACAGAGTTGACGTATTTTCTTGGATGGAGAGGTATGCAATGATTTCCATGTCGGGTCGCATGAATTGAGATTTCTCCTCTACTGTGTCTAGTAGTCTTTTCATCTGTGGGAAAATTGTATCCAATTTATCGAGGCTCGGTAGTGCTTGCTGTACCCACTGGTGTGCTTGTCTCTCCAGTTTCTATAGTTTGGCTATTTCCAATACAATATGTTCTTGTATTTTATTTTTCATTGTTTCTTCACTTCCTCATCTCTTTTCTAACACTTGAATCTGTTCACGAGTCTTACGAGTCTGCTGAAATACTTGTCTGTAATAGGCAGGCCAATCACGGAGTACTTCATCTGTGATGATAGATTCTTCCAAGTGGTCTTGTAATACTTTGTGAGCTTCCTAGAATGCTATATATTGATGCCTGAGTTTATCCAGGAGGATATTGGTGGCCACCCACCTATTCCACTTGGACCCCCACCATTTTTTCTTTCAGTTTTCCAGTTTCCTTAATTGTAGCGCAATTTACTATTTTGGCAGTTTTCGGGTCCTAAACTTCCGGAGCCGTTTTGAGGCCCTAAACAACGTTTTTTTGGCATTGAATGGTCAGGTAGATATGAGTCTATTCTTGGCTTAAAATTTTCTACTTATGGATGTATTCCTTAAACAGATATTTCTAATGATGTATCATGCGCGTCAAACAGAGGTAGTATGCTAAAGTTACACCCCGGGAAATTGATGTACCAAGTTACCCAACGAGGCCCACATTCTAGCATTTCACCTCCTAGGGTTAGGTTTTTGGATGTGTATGGTTTCCATTGTTTCTAAATAATATATAGGCCTTTGAGCCTCATTGTAACACAGAGTTCAGAGGCATGTAGCCGCCACATCTCTTCTCATAGATAAGCTACCAACACTCTAGCAAGTTTATTTCCATTGTGTATGTGAACAAATTTCAGTTATTGATTAATGAAATGAAGTGTTATTTCCACTGCATATTTGTTTCTGTGATTATTTGTGTATTATGTCGCATTCCTGCATAAATCCGAATCAGTGGTATCAGAGCAATCTGCTCTTTCTCGATGCTTCTTTGCATGTCCCCAACGAGGGCAGAGTTAGGGATCGATCTGGTTGAACCTTTGCAAGATCAGCCTCGCAAATATCGATGACCACCCATGGGGGATGAAAATAAATATGAGGGAACAGAAGATCCTATCAAAATGTTGCTCGAGGAGGCCCTTGAAAAACAAAGGAACACGATGATGGATAACTTCTCCCATATCCTTCAACGACTTCCAACTGGCATTGCATCTGCATCTAGCAGCCACTCTGGAGGAGCAAGCCCTTTTAAGGTACAATTAAACTTCAAAATTCCCATATTTGATGGCTGAATAGATGCAGGAGCCATAGATATATGGTTGAATCTATTAGAAGGATATTTCTCAGTTCATGACTTTTTTGACCGGGAAAAAGATTACTTTTTCTCTACTCAAAGACACCCCCCATCTCAAGGACTGGTGGGAAACCTACTGTGAGAGAAAGCATGAGGAGGAACCCTCTCTATTCTTGGCCCTACCCACTTGGAATTATTTCTGAGATGCCATAAAGGGACAATATTATCTGGTGGGGAGCTATGAGGACAAGTACATACAATGGACTACGTTTTGGCAGCAAAAGAGATCAAGATGTGCATGAGCTGACAAATATGTTCCATAACCTACGCACCAAGTTGGGTATCAAAGATTTGGAGAAACATTTGGTACTGAAGTACCGCAGTTGTCTACACAGATACATTCAGGAGGAAATGGAGTTCCTCGACATCTCCTTGCTTGGTACGGCATATCGGTATGCTGCCAAAATTGAGCAAAAATTCAAACAGAAAAAGTGAGACTTTGGATCTGTGAATCAGAAGCAAGGGAAAGGTGCCCCCAAACTGCATAACCAAGGACACAGCCAAGGCATGGCGACTCAAGAAAAGTTTCCAAAGCCTCAAGAAAAGAGCAACACTGTAAATCTGAAGAAGGAAGCAGGAAAGTGGTGCGAGTTCCATAAGAGCCCCACTCACAACACAAGTGAGTGTCGGGCCAAGCAGTCATTGGTGGCTGAGATAAAGGTTTCTGAATCAGATGCATAATATGACACCGAATCAAAACCTGAGAAGGGGAATGAAAAAGGGAATAAGATTATCGATGCAGAGCCCAATGCCACCATTGCTACCACGAAGATCCAAAAGGAAGAACCAGAATATTTAGAGGAGGAGGAGCATATTTTCCACTCCTAGATGTGGGTAAAGGGTTCCCCATTGCAGTTCATTGTCAATAGTGGGAGCCAAAAGAACCTGATTTCAGCAGAGGTCATGAAGCGATTGGGTTTACCAACCACAGCACACCCGAAACCATACATCATCGGGTGGCTTCACCAAGGATGAGATCTCTGCGTCAGCCAGCAGTGTCACCTTCCCTACAACATCAAGCCCTTCACCGATGAGGTATTATGTGATATTGCTCCTCCTAATGTTTTTGATGTATTATTAGGTCAACCATACTTATGGAAGCAACATGTTGTGTATGAGTCCCAACCTCACGCTGTTATTATTACATTGAGAAATAATTTGTACAGGATACCAGAGGTACCACCTCCTGCCGCTATCTCTCTGGTTACTACAAAACAATGCAGTAAGCTCATTTCCAAAACCGGGAAGTTTGTTTTCTTGATGATATACCCTCAAGGAAAGAAGAAGATCATGGCCACGACCTCCAGATAGGGACCCTTTGTACAACAACAACAAATGGACAAGGTTGTGGAGGAGTATCGGGACATATTCACCTCACCCACCGGGGTGCCCTCCACTGTCAGGTCAAGCACCCCATCGATTTGACCCCAGGTGCATCGCTTCCCAATGGAACAATATATCGACGATCTATTCTCTAGAATGATGAAATCAAGAGGCAAATTTAGGAGCTGCTACAGAAGTGTCACATCCGACCAAGTTCATCGCCCTGTGGGAGCCCGATCGTGTTGGTATAGAAGAAGGATGGGACTTGGAGACTCTGTATTTACTATTGGGCGTTGAACAAGATTGCTGTCCAAAATAGGTAACCGATCCCACGGATTGATGACCTCCTAGACCAGCTTAAAGAGGGAAAATATTTTAGCAAGATCGATTTAAAGTCCAAGTATCACCAGGTACCAATCGAACTGACTCATGTGTGGAAGACTACCTTCAAAGCCAAGTAGGGCCTTTTCGAATGGTTTGTCATGCCTTTCAGGCTGACAAATGCTCCTGCAACCTTCATGAGACTGATGGACGACATCTTACATCCATTCACCAACTCATTTGTAGTAGTATACTTGGATGATATCCTGATCTTCAGTCAGACTTGGGAAGAGCACCTCCACCACATCCGACAGGTCCTCCAAACATTGCGGAAGTACAAGTTGTGCCAATTTGGACAAGTGCACTTTTGGCATGACGCAGGTTCAGTATCTAGGATACATTATTGATGAGTGTGGGGTACATGTGGATCCAACCAAGATCCAAGCCATTTGGGATTGGCCAGACCCAACTACTCTAATAGATCTTCGCATCTTTCTGGGCCGCCTTGCTAATTGCTACCACAGGTTCATGTTGGGATTCTCTCATATCACTTGGCCCTTGAGTCAAGTCACCAAGGGAGGAGCGAAAGAAAAATTCTTTTGGTCAAAAACTCAGCAGAAAGTGTCTGCAGAATTGAAACATCGCCTTTGCTATGCCCGAGTGCTCAAATTACCAGACTTGCAACAACCATTTGAGATCGAGATAGATGCGTCTGACTATGCTATTGGGGAAGTCCTTACTCAACAAGGGCATCCAGTGGCATATCATAGTGAGACACTGTCCAACACAGTGCGCAAATATCCCACTTATGACAAAGAGATGCATTCCATTGTACAAGCTTTCCAACAATGGAAGCATTACATTTTGGGGAAGGAAACGATCATCTACATAGACGACCAACCCCTACATTTCATACAGACACAAAGGAAGTTACCGAACGATCGCCATCAGAAGTGGTCCACATATCTACAACAGTTTCATTTGAACATCAAGTACAAGAATGGAAGCACCAATAATGTTGAAGACTGCCTCAACCGACCACCGATCGTGGCGATAACCACTATGGTTAACTCTTGTGGGAACGAGACTTCTGATTGGCTGCTTCTCTACAAGAGTGATCCAGAATTCAGCCACACATACCAGACACTCATCGAGGGAAACCAAGTTCCAAAATTTCACCTCTAGGATGTACTACTATGTCACATGGGACACTTTTGTTTTCCTTCAAGCAAGCATGCCAAGATGATTTGGGAAGTGCACTACAGTCGGTTTGCTGGGCATTTCTGGGTTGAGAAAATAGTGGCAGTACTACAGAAGTATTTCTATTGGCTGAAACTTCGGTAGGACATCGGGAAGTACATCTGATCCTGCACTGCCTGCTCCATTGCCAAACCATCCATCAAGAAGTAAGGCCTCTATACTCCATTGCCTATCCCTAGTCTACCTTGGGAATCCATCTCCATGGATTACATGTTGGGACTTCCTTATACTAAGCACGACAACGACTGTGCATTTGTGGTCATTGAAATATTCTCAAAGATGGCCATAATGGTGGCTTGCAAGAAGAATATCATAGCAGAAGCCACTGCTAAACTCTTCTTTGAATAAGTGTGGGTACACTTTGATATCCCACAGTCTATAATCTCAGACTGGGATAGAAGGTTCCTTAGTACATTCTGGTCTATCCTATGGTCAATGCTATACACCAAGCTCACAAATTCCACAGCTTTCCATCCCTGGACCGATGGCCAGACAGAGGTCATCAACAGGATGATTGTACACATTTTGTGCATGTACAACTCAAAGAATCCATGCACATGGGATGAGATCCTCCCCTATGTACAACACAACTATAACCAGGCCCTCCACAACTCAACCAACCATAGACCCTTTCAGGTGGGCTTGGGATTCCATCCACTCTGTCCCATTGACGTAGCAATGCCATTTACAGCTACTCAGGATGATTAAGCTCATATCCAGTTTGAAGTTTCCAAGGCGAACAACTTCATTGAGAGCATTCAGCACATTTTCCAATAGGTTCAAGACATATTGGACAGATCCAATGCTAAGTACAAGTAGGGACATGATCAGCATCGGGTGCAACACAGCTTCCAGGAGGGAGACAAAGTTTGGCTACATTTGCAGAAGGAGCGCCTCGCTAGACCCCACCGCAAGCTTCGCCCACTTCAATATGGGTCATATACCATCACCAAAGCTGTCGGGGACAATGCATTCGAACTCAGTATTCCACCATTCCTTGGTTTGCATCCAGTGTTCAATGTGGACCACCTTCGGCCCTACTTTCCACCTCTACTAGACACATCAGACGTGGCAGAACAACTCACACCAACAGAGTTAAACCCCAACTACATGGAACAAGCCACAACTGATCAGATTATGGACACATAGATCAAGAACACCCACTAGAAGAAGGTCCAACTACATCAATTTTTCAAAGCAGGCCAACTCCTTCACCAGGGAAAGTGGCTCACTAGGGACCAAGTTTAGTAGAAGTTTCCTCATCTCATGGAGGAACTCAACACAATGGGGACCGTTGCTTCCTAAGGGGAAGGAATGATCCAGGAGGATATTGGTGGCCACCCACCTATTCCACTTGGACCCCCACCATTGTTTCTTTCATTTTTCTAGTTTCCTTAATTGTAGCACAATTTACTATTTTTGGCAGTTTTCGGGTCCTAAACTTCTGGAGTTGTTTTGAGGCCCTAAACGACGTTTTTTCAACATCGAATGCTTACGTAAATATGAGTTCATTTTAGACTTGATATTTGTTTCTTAAGGATGTAGTCCTTAAACAGGTATTTCTAACGATGTATCATGCACGTCAAACGGAGGTAGTATGCTAAAGTTACGACCCTGGGAAATTGATGTACCAAGTTACACAACGGAGCCCACATTCTGGCGTTTCACCTCCTAGGGTTAGGTTTTTGGATGTGTAGGGTTTACATTGTTTCTCATTAATATATAGGCCTTCGAGCCTCATTGTAACACATATTTCAAAGGCATGTAGCCACCACATCTCTTCTCAGAGATAAGCTACTAGCACTCTAGCTAGTTTATTTCCATTCTGTGATTAATGAAATGAAGTGTTATTTCCACTACATATTTTTTTCTGTGATTATTTGTGTATTCTGTTGCATTCCTGCATAAATCCATATTAGTGGTATCATAGCAATCTACTCTTTCTCGATCCTTCTTTGCATGTCCCCAACAAGGGCAGGGTATAAAGAGTTAGGGCTCAATCTGGTTGAACCTTTGCAAGATCAACCTCGCAAATCCCGACGGCCACCCATGGGGGACGAAAAGAAAGACAAGGGTGTAGAAGATCATATCAAAATGTTGCTCAAGGAGGCCCTTGAAAAACAAAGGAACGCGATGATGGATAACTTCGCCCAGATCCTTCAATGACTTCCCACTGGCGGAGCATCTGCATCTAGCAGGAACTCTAGAGGCACAACGCCTTTTAAGGAACAAGTAAACTTCAACATTCCCATATTTGTTGGCCGAATAGATGCAGACGCCATAGATAGATGGTTGAATCTATTAGAAGGATATTTCTTGGTTCATTACTTTTCTGACCAGGAAAAGATTACTTTTTCTCTACTCAAAGCTATCCCCCATGTCAAGGACTGATGGGAAACCTACTATGAGAGAAAGGACGAGGATGAACCATCTCTATTTTGGGCCCTTCCCACTTGGAATTCTTTTCAAGATGCCATAAAGGGACAATATTATCTGGTGGGGAGCTATGAGGACAAGTACATACAATGGACTACGCTGCTGCAGCAAAGAGATCAAGATGTGCGTGAGTTGACGAATCTGTTCCATACCCTGTGCACCAAGTTGGGTATCAAATATTCAGAGAAACATTTGGTGTTGAAGTACCACAGTTATCTGCATAGATACATTCAAGAGGAAAAGGAGTTCCTCGACATCTCCTCACTTGGTACGGCATATCGGTATGCTGCCAAAATTGAGCAAAAATTCAAACAAAAAAAGTGAGACTTTGGATCTGTGAATCAGAAGTAAGGGAAAGGTTCCCCCAAACCACAGAAACAAGGACAGAACCAAGGCATGGAGACTCAAGAAAAATTTCCAAAGCCTCAAGTAAAGAGCAACATCGGTATGCTGCCAAAATTGAGCAAAAATTCAAACAAAAAAAGTGAGACTTTGGATCTGCGAATCAGAAGTAAGGGAAAGGTTCCCCCAAACCGCAGAACCAAGGGCACAACCAAGGCATGGAGACTCAAGAAAACTTTCCAAAGCCTCAAGTAAAGAGAAACACTGCAAAGCCGAAGAAGGAAGCGGGAAAGTGGTGCAAGTTCCATAAGAGCTCCACTCACAACACAAGTGAGTGTCGAGCCAAGCAGTCACTGGTGGCCGAGATAAAGGCTTCTGAATCAGATGCATACTCTAACACTGAATCAAAAACTGAGAGGGGGAATGACAGAGGGAAGAATATTATCGATGCAGATCCCAATGCCACCGTTGCCACCACGAGGATCCAAAAGGAAGAACCAGAAGATTCAGAGGAGGATGAGCATCTTTTCCACTCCTAGATGTGGGTAAAGGGTTCCCCACTACGGTTCATTGTCGACAGTGGGAGCCAAAAGAACCTGATTTCAGTAGAGTTCATGAAGTGGTTGGGTTTTACAACCATAGCACACCCACAACTGTACACCATCGGGTGGCTTCACCAAGGACGAGATCTCCACATCAGCCAGCAGTGTCACCTTCCCTACAGCATCAAGCCCTTCACCGATGAGGTATTATGTGATATATTAGGTCAACCATACTTATGGAAGTGGCATGCTATGTATGAGTCATGACCTCGCACTGTTATTATTATGTTGGGAAATAATTTTTATAGGATACCAGAGGTACCGCCTGCCGCCATATCTTTGGTTATTGCAAAACAATGCAGTAAGCTCATTTCCAAAACCAATAAGTTTATTTTGTTGATGATATGCCCTCAGGGCAAGAAGAAGATCATGGCCATATCCTCTAGACAGGGCCCCTGTGCACACCAATAACAAATGGACAAGGTTGTGGAGGAGTACTGGGACATATTCATGTCACCCACCGGGGTGCCTCTCTACTGTCAGGTCGAGCACCCCATCGATCTGACCCCAGGTGCATCGCTTCCCAATGGACCGATCTATCGATGCTCTGTTCTGGAGAATGATGAAATCAATAGGCAAATTCAGGAGCTGCTGCAGAAGGGTCACATCTGGCCAAGTTCATCACCCTGTGGGAGCTCGATCATGTTGGTACAGAAGAAGGATGGGACTTGGAGACTCTGTATTGACTATCAGGCATTGAACAAGATCACTGTCTAGAATAGGTACCTAATCCCATGGATTGATGACCTCTTGGACCAGCTTAAAGGGGAAAAATATTTTAACAAGATCGACTTAAAGTATGGGTATCACCAGGTACCGATCGAACCAACTGATGTGTGGAAGACTGCCTTCAAAGCCAAGAGGGCCTTTTCAAATGGTTGGTCATTCTTTTTGGGATGAAAAATGCTCCTGTAACCTTCATGATACTGATGGCTGACATCTTGCATCCATTCACCAACTCATTTGTAGAAGTATACTTGGATGACATCTTGATCTTCAGCCAGACTTGGGAAGAGCACCTCCATGACATCTAACAGGTCCTCCCATTAGAGGAAATTTGGGGTCTAAAATGGGCCTTATAAGAAAACACACTAACAATAAATTTTGTGATTTGGAATTAAAGATCCAATAGAATTTCAATAAAATGAGTCAACCATAATGGTTGAATTCACATATTTGTCATAAAAGAAAACTACTTTTTTATTCGTATTTTTGACATATCTCCCTGTGCTTTTACTCAAATTTCAGGCTGGAGAGCTCGTTGGATGCAAAATTTAATTCCACATCCAATGAGTACCCACACTGCATACTTTTGACAAACCCCTCTACCCCAAAAATAAGAAATACCTGAAAAAATATGATGATGATGTCATCATCACGTTTTTTCAGGGATTTCTTGTTTTTGGGGTAGCGGATTTTGCCAAAATTATGTAGTGTGGGTACTTGTTGGATGTGGAATTAAATTCCACATCCAACGAGCACTCTCGCTCAGAATTTGAGTAAAAACACGGGGAGATATGTCGAAAATACGAACAAAAAAAGTAATTTTCTTCATTCTTTATCCAAAATTAATAACTATTATTTTATCATTTTCCTTAGGAGGTCCATTTTAGACCTCAAATTTCCTCTAATGAAACATTGCGGCAGCACAAGCTGTGTGCCAATTTGGACAAGTGCACTTTTGGCATGACCTAGGTTCAGTATCTGGGATACATTATTGATGAGTGTGGGGTACATGTGCATCCAACCAAGATTCAAGTCATTTGGGATTGGCCAGCCCCAACTACTCTAACAGAGCTTCGCAGCTTTCTGGGCCTTGCTAATTTCTACCATAGGTTCGTGTTGGGATTCTCTCATATCACTTGGTCCTTGAGTTAAGTCACCAAGGGAGGAGCAAAAGAAAAAATCATTTGGTCGGAAACTCAGCAGAAGGCATTTGAAGAATTGAAACATCACCTCTGCTGTGCCCTAGTGCTCACATTACCAAACTTGCAACAACCATTTCAGATCAAGACAGATGCCTCTGACTATGCTATTGGTGCAATACTTACTCAACAAGGCCACCCAGTGGCATATCACAGTGAGACACAGTCCAACGCAGTCCGGAAATATCCCACTTATGACAAAGAGATGTATTATTTTGTACAGTCTTACCGACAATGGAAACATTACATTTTGGGGAAGGAAATGATCATCCACATAGACGACTGACCCCTGTAGTTCATACAGACACAAGGGAAGTTACAGAATGATCACCATTAGAAGTGGTCCACATATATACAACAAATTCATTTGAACATCAAGTATAAGAAGGGAAGAACCAATAATGTTGAAGACTTCCTCAGTCGACCACCGATCGTGGCGATAACCACCGTGCTCAAATATTGTGGGAATGAGACTTCTGATTGGCCACTTCTCTACAAGAGTGATCCAGAATTCAACCACACATACCAGACACTCTTGGAGGGAAACCAATTTCCAAAATTTCACCTCCAAGATGTACTACTATGTCACATGGGACACCTTTGTATTCCTTCAAGCGAGTGTGCCAAGATGATTTGGGAAGCGCACTACATTCGGTTCGCTGTGCATTTCAGGGTTGAGAATATAGTGGTAGTACTGTAGAATTATTTCTATAGGCCGAACCTTTGATAGGACGTTGGGGATTACATCCGATTCTACACTGCTTGCGCAATTGCCAAACCATCCATCAAGAAGTAAGGCCTCTATACTCCATTTCCTACCCCTAGTCGACCTTGGGAATCCATCTCCATGGATTACATGTCAGGCCTTCCTTCTACTAAGCATGGCAATGACTGTGTGTTTTTGGTTGTTGACAGATTCTCAAAGATGGCCATAATGGCGGCCCGCAAGAAGAATATCACAGCAAAAGCCACTGCTAAACTCTTCTTTGAACAAGTGTGGGTACACTTTGGGATCCCATAGTCTATAATATCAGACCAGGAAAGTAGGTTCCTTAGTACATTTTGGTCTAGCCTATGGTCAATGGTAGACACCAAGCTCACAAATTCCACAGCTTTCCATCCCTAGACTGATGGTCAGACGTAGGTCATCAACATGATGATCGTACACATTTTGCGCATGTACAACTCAAAGCATCCACACACATGGGATGAGAGCCTCCCCTATGTACAACATAGCTATAACCAGGCCCTCCACAACTCAACCAACCACAGCCCCTTTCAGGTGGTCTTGGGATTCCAGCCACTATGTCCCATTGACGTAGAGATGCCATTTGCAGCTACTTAGGATGATTAAGCTCATATCCAGTCTAAAGTTTCCAAGGTGAACAACTTCATTGAGCGCATTTAGCACATTCACCAACATGTTCATGACATATTGGATAGATCCAATGCTAATTAAAAGCAACAACATGATCAGCATCGGGTGCAACACAACTTCCAAGTGGGCGACAAAGTGTGGCTACATTTGCAAAAGGAGCACCTCACTGGACCCCACCACAAGCTTTGCCCGCTTCGATATGGGCCATACACCATCACCAAATATATTGAGGATAATTCCTATGAGCTCAGTATTCCACCATTCCTTGGTCTTCATCCAGTGTTCAATGTGGACCGCCTTCGGCCCTACTTTCCACCTCTATTGGACACATCAAACGTGGCAGAACAAATCACACTAACAGAGTTAAACCCCAACTGCATGGAACAAGCCACAACTGATCAGATTATGGACACATAGATCAAGAACACTCGCCAGCAGAATATCCAGCTATATCAAGTTGTCAAAGTAGGCTAACTCCTTCACTAGGGAAAGTGGCTCACCAGGGACCAAGTTCAGCAGAAGTTTCCTCATCTCATGGAGGAACTCAACGCAATGGGGACCATTGCTTCCTAAGGGGGGAGGAATGATCCAGGAGGATATTGGTGGCCACCCACCTATTCCACTTGGAACCCCACCATTGTTTCTTTTGGTTTTTTAGTTTCCTTAATTGTAGCACAATTTACTATTTTTGGCAGTTTTCGGGTCCTAAACTTCCGGAGCCGTTTTGAGGCCCTAAACGACATTTTTTCAGCATCGAATGGTCAGGTAAATACGAGTCTGTTTTGGACTTGATATTTGTTGTTTATGGATGTATTCCTTAACTAGATCTTTCTAATGATGTATATGTGCGTCGAATGGAGGTAGTATGCTAAAGTTATGACACTAGGAAATTGATGTACCAAGTTATGCAACGGGGCCCACATTCTCGCGTTTCACCTCCTAGGGTTAGGTTTTTGGATGTGTAGGTTTTCCATTGTTTCTCAATAATATATGGGCCTTCCAGCCTCATTGTAACACAAAGTTTAGAGGCATGTAGCCGCCACATCTCTTCTCAGAGATAAGCTACCAACACTAGCTAGTTTATTTCCATTCTGTATGTAAACAAGTTTCAGTTATTGATTAATGAAATGAAGTGTTATTTCTACTGCTTATTTGTTTGTGTAGTTATTTGTGTATTCTGTTGCGTTCCTGCATAAATCCAGATCATGAGTAGTCTGGATGTTTCCTCTATTTTATCTTCCTTTGTATTATGTAGATGTGATTGTAGAGTTGACACCATACTTTCAATAGCTGATATGCTTTTTCGAGCCGCTTGTTGGTGTCGGCCTCTATAGGTCCTGGTATTATTGTTTAAATCAAACTCCTGCATTTTGTCAGAAACTCGATTTCCCCTTTCTTAGTGTTGTCGATCTTCTCTTGTTTAGTCTGGTTTCTTATTGCTGCTTCTATGGCGAGATTTTCTAGGAGTTGACCCAACTCTCCATCTCTAAGTTTCTTTGTGTTGACTGTAGTAGTTGATCCAAGTTGGCTGATGTGGATTACTGTCGACCTTAATTATTTGTGGTGTTATTTCTTCTTTTTTTCTTTTTGTTTTCTTTTGTGTTTATGCTGGTCTGTCTGTTGTTGTTCCTGTTATTCTGCAAGTGGTAGATTTTACTGTGGTTGGTTCTCTGGCTGCTGATTTTCATTGGTCGGTGGATTTTCCGCTTGAATTTCTTGGGTGGAACGTGTAGCTCGGTGTGTATCTAGGGTATTTGAAATAGGTGGTCCAGGGTTTGGTAAAGGTTCTGGATTGGGAAGTGGTGGTGGAAATGGTGAATGGTCTGGTGTAATTGGTGTAGTGAGGATATTGTCAGTAGATAGTGGGTTTTTGACTTCTGGTGGTGAATTGGCTAGATCATCAGAGAATAGGTTGTCAATTATCTTCCTGGTTATCTTCTTCCACGTCTCTTGCTGGTTCATCAGCTGCTAGGGGATTTGAGATATCTAAAGGGATAATGGATGGGGTGCGGCTTGCGATGATTTGGGAAGTCTTGTTGGGGTTCCTAAAAAATGTGGACTTGATAATTCCCATAGATCTTGGTTTTTGGGGTATCTAGCCAATTTACTGAGAAAGGATCTAGTGTGGTGTACTAGATTGAATTAGTGGGCATTTGGTGGTAATTCTCTGAATAGAGGTGAGTAGTTGAGTAATTTTTCAATGTATTCCTGAAAATCACCATCCTGGTTGAACCGTTCTTTCAATGTCTCCGGCATAGCATTCTTAGAGATGTCAACTGGGCTTATGGTGGGTATCTGTGGGGTATCTTCTTGTGTGATCTAAGTTGGAGATGGGGGTGGAGGTGTAGAAACTAGATCAACAATGTTTCATCGACTGAAGTGGTTGCAGTTTTTACCTTTTTCAGTCTCCCTTGCTTTGCTCCTGAGTCAACGAACTGCTTGAATTGTGTTTTGATCGAAACTTTATTTGTTGTTGCATCTTCTATGATGTCGATAGCAGTAGCCAACAGTTCTTCTTCATCTTCTGACTTAGATAGGATAATATTACACTTCCCCTTCCCTTTTCCCTAAATTGCTTTCCTTTTCCTTGAGGCTGTAATTTCCTTTGATATTTTCCTTTTCTTTTGTCATAGCATATTATGGATTATCTGATGCGATGTCTTCTTCTATCTGCTCTTATCCTTCTTCCTATCAGTGAGCTAGGATGATACTTTCTTCTGCTGGTCTAGCTACCTGATGTTCAGTTGGTGTGCTTCCAGTTTGGATAGGTTGTGGGACGATTGTTAGTTGAAGTCTGTTGGTGTCCTCTTCCAGTATATCTTCCAACATGAAGGTACTGATATATAAATGGAGTTTGTAGTCCTCCTCTTTTTCCTGGTCAGTCAATGGTTCTTCAATTGGTTGATTTATTTCTTTGGCCTTTGCTGGTATTGATAGCTTTGTGTTGGATTGTCGAGCTAGCTCTTGAAAAATATCTTCGACTGTTGGGTAATAGTGGAGGGGTTCTACTGCTGCTTTTTCCCCCTACATGTACCAGACTGCCGTGTTGTCAAGCTCGAGTTGAATATGTGTTGTTTTTGGTAGACTTCTTCGGATGTTCTAAGGCACCCTACATCTAGTTGTCTGGAGTTTTAGGTTTTGGAACTAGGTTTCTAGCATTACTTTACCATTTGCCAATTCTTTCAGCATTCCATTTTGTGAAAATGGTTTGAACCTCCACATGTGATATTTGTGTGGTTCTTAGGATTGCTTGTCTCCTAATGGACACAAGTGGTACATTGCTATCTAGATTATCAGTGATGGGAACCTTATAATCTTGTCCGACTCTTGACAATTCTCACATATAGTTTTGATCATGTTGGCAACATACTGAGCCCAACTGTAGACTTTCCCTATGCATGTTACTATGTTGACTGCTCCTAGCATGTCTAGCTTCAGTTCACTGACTCAACCTGTAGGAGTGAGTCCTGTTGCTACGACGTCCAGGCTTGTATTTGAATGATCATTATCCCTTTTGAGTTCTTCCCTATTGGTGTTCTAGTTAGTCATTCTACCAGTCCTTCTTTTATACCAATAGGTACAGGGTTGCCCTGATTTGATAGACTGATAAGTTTGTATATAACTTCTCCAGAAATTTCTGCTGGTTTGTCAAAGTAAAATTTTCCATTGTCATACCTACTGATGATGAATCTCACTGTTGTTTATTTTGTTCCTCCAAAACTCGACATGAATGGTGTGTTCATGTAACTCTTAATGGTACTGTGGCTTATCTTCTCCGCTTCTTGTGTCATTTTCTTGTCTGCATAAGCCCATTCTTTGATTTCTTCCCAGGTTTTTTCCCATGAAGTTTCCTGTACCTTGGAATTTTTGATGTTTCTTAATCTTCTCATGAGTGGGGTTTCAGCGGATTGTAGTTCTTTTGTTTTTGCAGCTGCAGCTCTGGTTTGCTTCAGGGCCATTTTTTCGGTCTCTTGGTCGGCTTTTTTTACAGGGTCTCTGCTCTCAAATTTCTAAATACTTTTGTTGCTTTATCTCTTCAAAATACGGTAAATGATCTTTTTCTGGTGAGGTATTTATAGGTGGAGTGGGTGACGATTCTGTCGATGAGTGTATTAATGGTAGAAATGATGGTCCAACATGGTTTATCGATTTTGCGTTAAATGCGATTTGATTTTCGCACTGCTTCTGATCGTAGTCATGAAGGCTTGATTTGACCTTTGGGGTCATCGGTTTATGTCAATAATGCGGGTGGTTGATGGCAGTGTGTTGATGGGGTTGATGTCAGTTTTTGAAGTGCAGTTTAGTAAACCTTCTGAAGTTTTCTGGCATTTTGGTTTACTAGTGTTGGATCTGTTTGTTGTTTTGGGGATTTTTATATTTTTATAGAGTTTTTTGACAGTTATGGTTGTTATATGTATGTATGTATGTATGTATGTATGTATCTATATATATATATTTGACCTTGCTTAACTTTTGTACCATTTTAGTTGGGCACCATTAACAAGTTTCTGAAATATTATGCCTTGTAATGTCCTCAGTCAGATTGATCCATTGGCATGAATTTCTTCGACAACGTAAGGTCCCATCCATTCTATGTGTAACTTTTTGGGTTTTCCTTTTACTCGACTGTTGTATAGTAAGGCGAGGTCCCCTACTGACAGATTTTTGTTTTTGATATTGTGATCATGCCAAGCCTTCTGTTGCATTTTTGAATTTCTTGATGTTGTAAAGCAAGCAGTCAGTGTTCTTCTAGCTTGCTTAGTTGCATCAGTCGGTCCTTTTTTCCTTCTTCGACATCGACATGTAAAATATCTGCTATGATATGTGTTTGATGTCAAAAATGTAGTGGAACAACTACTTCTTGGCCATAGACTAGTTGAAATGGTGTTTGGTCGATCGAACATTTGTATGTTGTTCTGTAAGCCCATATACTGCAAGGATTTTTTCATCCCAATCGCCGTTTTTGGTGTTGCATATTTTTGTCAACCCCCTTGTTAATTTTTTGTTGAATGCCTCTATTGCTCCATTCGACTGAGGGTGATAAGTTGTACTACATCGGTGGTCAATTTTGAACTAGTCTGTCAGTGCTTTGATGGTTTTGTTAATAAAGTGTGATCCTTGGTCATTGATTAAGGTTAGTGGACATCCAAATCTAGTAATTATGTTTTCATAGATAAATTTAGCAGCTATCTCACTAAAACATGTGTTGACAAGTTCTACTTCCACCCACTTGGTTACATATTCTACTGCGGTTACTATATATCTTACACCTCTTCTTTTTGCTGGTATTGGGAATGGTCCTATGAAGTTGATGGCCCAAATTTCAAATGTTAAACTTAGGTTTACTGATATCAAAGGAATTTCTGTACTAGGCATAGGTCAACCCGGTCGTTGGCATTGGTCACACTGGATAACAAAAATTTTGCAATCCTTGTATAATGTCAGCCACCATGGCCCTGACTATTGGATTTTCTTGGCAGTTGTATCTGCTTGAAAATGTCCTCCCACCCTTCTGTAGTGTGCTTCATACATGATATTATTTCTTTCGTGTTTTAATACGCATCGCCTGAGGATATCATCCAAGCCCATTTTATATAAAATTCCTTTTATGAGGTTGTATTGAGCATCTTTCATAGATAATATTTGTTTCTTTTTCTTGCTCATGCCTTCTCGTGCTTGACCATTTTCTAGGAATTCATCTATTTCCTCCAATTATTCCAGGAGAGCTTCTATTCGAAATAAGTGTGCATCTGGTAGGTCATCTTCGACTCCTATCGGCTCCTCTTCCACGTCGATTCTCGATAAGTGGTAGGGTCTGACATTTAATTTTCCTGGTCTAACAACAAATTTGAACTCAAATTCTTGGAATAGTAGTAGCCATCGGGAAATCCTCCCGTGGTGCAAAGGTTTGTTTACAAGATATTTCAATGCTTGGTGGTCAATACAGAAGGTGAAAGGGTTGGCTAGTAGGTAATGTTGATACTTTTGTAGTGCAAATATCATTCCTAATGCTTCCCTCTCTATTGTCGAATAGTTTCTTTCTGCCTTGTTTAGTTTTTTGCTACTATAAAATATAAGGTAATCCATTCCATCGTCCCCTGGTTGTGTTAATATCGTGCCTATTTTAGGCCTGATGCGTCGATATGTACGTGGAATTTGATCGACCAATTCGGGAACCTGAGGATAGGTTCCTCTACTAGTTTCATTTTTAATGTGTCAAATGATATGTTACATTCATCTGTCCAGTCGAACTCCTGATCTTCTCTTAATAGTTCTTCCAGTGGATAGGTCATATCTGAGTAGTATCTAATAAATTTCTTGTAATATCCGGTGTGTCTGAGTAGTACCCTGAATTGTTTTGGGTTCACTGGTGGTTTCAAGTCGAGGATAATATTTATCTTTGAAAAGTTGACCTTGATGCCTTATTTGCATACAATGTGGCCTAATAGTATCCCTATAGGAGTTAGGAATATGCATTTCCTTATGTTCAGAGCTAACTGGATTTGTTGACATCGTTCCAACATGAGCCTTAGCCATTTGCAATGATCTTTCAGCATAGAGTATATCATCCAATTATAGAAATATACTTCCATTGTTTTGTAGATATATTCTTGAAATGTTTTGACAACAATTCTCGAAAATACTGCAGGTGCGTTTTTTAGACCAAAAGGCATAACTTTGTAGGCGGATTAGCTGAATTCACATACGAATGTCATCTTTTCTGGTCTTCTTTAGCTATTGGTACTTGGTTGTATCTTGAGAATTTGTCTGTAAACGAGTAGCATTCATGTTTTGCAACTTCATTTAGTATTTCATCTGCGTATGGTGTTGGGAATGGGTCTATTAGGGTGACTTTGTTTAGTTCTTTGAAGTCAACATAGATCCTTAGTTTCGTTAAGTCATGTTTCTTGGTTGTACAACCATTGGGATTTCCCATTTCGACTGGTCAATAGGGTAGATAATTCCTACTGCAAGTATATTGTCGATCTCTTTCTTGACTCCTCTCTTTGTATTTATCTGCTAATTTGTATGGCCTCTTCTTTACAGGTTGGGCATCAGGTATGATGTCGATCTTCATCTCACCCATTTCATGGACTAGTCCTTTGAGACCTTTATAGTCTCTAGCAAAGACATCTTGGAACTCTTTTAATAGGCTTACTATTTTGGTTGTTTGTTCTTCGCTCTAGTAATCGCCAATTTTTGTCATTTTTGGTCTATTGTCATTTGATATGTCAAACTCTTTAGTTTTAATTTTGGTATCTAACCATTCTGATTCTTTACCTTCATTGATTAGTCGACTCCCTTCTTTGAATTATGAGCATGTAGCAGGAAATTCTGATGTGGTCATTCGGTAGGTATCGTCTTTGTCGATTGTGTCGACTTTAAATATTGTGCGAATTGGTTTTATTGTTTCTGAGTGATATGACTTCCATCGAAAGCTTTTCCCTTCTGGGTTTTCATTTTCCATTTATAGTCTTGTCGACTGTGGTATTATCTTGGTGTGAATGTTATTACATGGTATTATCGGTCGATCATAGTTTTGTATCAGAGTGTTGTCGTCGGTTGGTTTTATAAATGCTTTTATTTGTTTTGCAGTTTTGACTAATTTTTCAATCTACAGTGTAAAAATGAAGTCTTTAGTGAATTTCTCTCTAAGTTCATTTCATTGAAATGTTTCACCTTGCGATTCTTCCATTTTATACCATTTGTTTGGTAAGTCGGCTAGCATCGAGGGAAATAGGTGTCACCATGTACATTTGTCCTTATACCCAAGTCTTCTCTATTCTCTTTCACATGTCTTTATGTGTTCCTCTGGGTCTTGGCTTTTGATGAACACATGTATTTGCACCTATTTGGTTAGCTTCTTTCCTCTGAATCTTTCTAGAAAGTAAGTTGACATTGTTTCCATGTCTATAATCTTGATTGATGCGTATCCCACCATTGAGTAGCTTTTCCTATAAAGGTTTCTACTAAGCTTTGTAGTCAGCCATGTTCACCTATGTTTTTAGATACCTGTTTTATATGCATAACTGGGGATTCTCTTTATTTATACCTTGGGATCTGTCTGGTACTTATATTTGTTGTATTTAGGGTAGGATATTCCCTACTTTTTTTTTTGAATATTTTTGGGAAGATGGAAAATGAAAAGCATTGTTGGGCTGGTTTCTTCTGTGCCGCCTGAATGGTCCAACAATCTCTTTCTTGGGTCTCGTAGTTTTCGACTTCCCATTCATAAAACTCTACGTCTAAATTATATCCTATTGAATCTTGATTTCCTAAGTGAATCTCGCCATAGATATTGGGTTCTATGTAGTATTCATTATTTTGTATTTGATATAGTTGTTTGATGTTGAATTCTTCATCAATAGGTTCTATCCAAGGTTCCCCTTGGGAAGGATGGATAGGGACTATGACTTTATGTCCATTGTCTTTTATTTTTATCCTTTCTTTGTCTAGGGATATTTATGCTTTCATTATTCTTCCCCAAGGTCAACCTACTAAATTCGGGAAGGAACTGGTTCCTTCCTTAGGGTCAATAATTTCAAAGTCGACTTTGGTTGATATTCCTTTTATTGTTGTATCGACATTTCTCCAAAATCCGATGGGTTCGATTAGAACTTGGTTGGCTAGCCTGAGATATATTCCTGAATCATATAGTTGAGGTCTACCCAACTATTCCCAAGTGTCATGAGTCATAATATTTTCTTGTGAGCCGAAGTCGAGTACAACTTGTCGAACATGGTATCCTTCAATTTCTAAGTTGACAAGTGGGTTAGCATCACTTTTGTCTTTTTGGTTTAGACTGCATATGTTTTTGGTTTGTTTTTTTGTTCTATTATTATGCTTCATATTATAAAATAAGTCAATGAATTGAGATATCGCTTTATCATCCTGTACTAGGCGTATTAATTCTTTAACTGTGTTTTGTCGAGTGTCATCAACTTCTTCCTGTCTAGCAAATTCTTTAAATATATTTGTTGCATCATTATATAATTGTTTTTTTTTGTCGGGTTAGGATAATCGTTCTTTTCTTTTATTTTACTTATACATGGATTATCATTCCCAATTTTTGTCCCTTGTCGGGTTACTATGTGCAGGTTATTTGTATTTATTACATCATGTTTTTGAACATACGACATGACATTAAAATTTTTATTTTTATTGATTTTTTCGAGCATGGTGGGACAATCCTCTAATGAGTGATCGCCTCCACCACAGCTTGTACAAAAATTTAAATTGGTCCTGTTCTTGTATGGAAAACCTGCATATCGATGGCCTTGTTTGTAGCATGTAAAGCACTAGATGGGCCGTCATGGTCGATTGTCGCCATTTCCATAAAATCATCGTTGACCTCCATATCCTCCATGACTATTGTCGAACCGGTACTCATATTTATGGCCTTCATATCTTATTTGGATCATTTTTATTATTTCTTCGTTGGGTGTTATCGTTATTCTGCACGACTGTGTTCGTCTGGTAGACTTCTTGATAGTTTTGTCAGTTCTTTAAATTTAGGTGGCAGTCGACCGTTATGTGACTTTTTACCTCACAGATTGCACACCAAGATACTTTTCCATTTTTCATGTTATATGGGCAATCTTTGGCTGTATGCTCTCCATGTTCTTGGCAAATGTTGCAAAAGATTTTTGTCTGAACAAACCGAACGTCCTCTCAACTTATGTCTTGCTGACAGTTATCTTTAGTATATCCGGCCATGGAGCATTTTGTGCACCAGACGTCCTGATTCTTAAGGTTCAGCTCTTTCAATGATTTATCCATGATTTCTAGTTGTTCTTCTAGTCTATTATCAATGGGATATACTGGGAAATATTCAACCATTTCTACTTGTAGAGCTTTAGTAAGTGCGTCTTCATACATTTTAAATGTCTCCAAGATGATGTGTCGTCGTACTTTTTGTGATAGACCTACAAGAAACCACTGAATTAATAGTTGTTTTTCAATTACATAATCTAGTTAGATGAGGAGGTCCTTGCATCATTTTTCATACTCCCGAATAGACTCTGCTGGCTTCTGAGATGTCGTTTTCAGCTTTTTGGCTGCCAGATGTTTTTCATCTGGAGTATTAAAGATAGACAAGAATTGTGATTTTATGTCTGCTTTCGATGCTTGGGGAGTTCTCTCAATATAGGTCATGTACCACATTATTGCTCTTTTCCTCAAGGCACTGGAAAACTGTGCCATCTGTCGTTCTTCGACCGTAACTTGATTTTCCTCCCATATTGACTCATAGATGAACCAATGTCATCTAGGATCTTTGTCATGCTTGTATAGAGGGATATGTGCTGATTTGTGACCCATGTCGATATCGCTGTCGCTGTCTCCTCCAAGAGGTGGTGGTGGTGGGGGTAGTTGGATGTTTTGTTTGTTTTGTTGTGCAACACTGTTGTCGACAAAACTTTTGTTCCTATCAGTCATTTTGTTTGTCATTTCTTCTTTGACAAGCAATCGGTTTAGGTTGAATTCTCCTGTCAATGTCCAACTGTTCCATTTTTTGCAAATCTGTGTTTCATAGGGGGGGTGCTCCTTCATGTACCGGGTAAAGCAAGTGGATACTTTGGTTGGAAGGGTACGCCTAAAGTGTTACCCAATTTCCTTCCTCCAGTTGACCGATCACTGGATGATTATCATCATTTACCTCGTCTTCTAGTCGGATCCATATACCAAACTCACCAACTCTTAGTCTTAGGTCTTCTTCAACAATGGCTTATATCCTGGTACTCGGATTCATTGGAGATAGAGTTCTTATCTCTTGTGGAATTTCTATTTGGAGAGCTTCTTGCTACTCTATCCACAAGTCTTGTTCCATGGGTGATGCTTATTAATCCACTCCTTCTTCTTATCGGTCATGACCCGAATTTGGTGGATTTCTTTCTTGGTCTGTCACCGTAGTATTCATCCCTCTTTGCAACGCTATAGCCTATTCTCTTATTTCTTCCCTTCTTTTTATCCTCTTCTCTCTTTCAACTTTTTGTAAATCCGTCGTACCTTTGTGTGTCACTGTTCATTTGATTTCATTTTTAGGTTGAATTTTCATTGCTGGTGATGGTATTCTCCTTAGTTGACTAGAATCCTCTTCGCTTTACTCCAACATATGCCTAGATACCCCCCCATGTCCTACCCAACACTTTAGAAAGCTTAGATAGTTCTGTTTATTTGCTTAGGAAATATTCCCACTCCCTTTCAACAATGAATTTTTCCCACTTTTTTTGTTTCTCCACCTAGTTATAATTTGGTGGTGGTTCGCATAGTGACGAGCGAGGTTCTACGATATGGCCCACTCCCTTTTCTATTAGGAATTTGAACAAAAGGGTTGGTAAAGAGAAAAGGAACTGCTCGGTAAGGTTTGTATAAAACCTTTTCTGAACACTTTCGAATGAAGTTATTTATTCTATGGCTTGTTCCTCGTAGAATTCATCTGTGATATTTTCAAACCACTTCAACAAGTTTGTTCTTCTCCCTCAAATCAATTTCTCTAGTAGCTCTTGGTCCTTAGTTGCTTCCAAAATTTTCATCAAGGAGTTTTTTTAGAAGCTGAGGTACCAATTCTACAAACTTCTCATGTGTTTCACTGAAGAGTTTCTCCTTCGCCTGAGCAATGGTTAATCTATTTCTCCTTGCGTAGTTCTGCAAATAATTTGCTACCTTATGCTCCCATCAGTTCTTAATCTCCTGTTCTGATATCATATGCTTATAGTCATTACGTTTGTATATGTACTACCAACAACGGAACTAATGTTGTAATCTCACAGATCACAGATGGTTACCAATAATACACATGGAATCATATAGACATAACAAACACAAGAGACAAGAACATAGATAAGGAAATAACAGATTATATTATAACATGAGGGTCCATACATACACAAAACTGAACCGAGTTCTCATATGGGTCAACAACCTAATACATATGATTTACAAACAGTTACATATAACTACCTGTTAGTTTGGTCAACCGACGCGACCTTATGTGGCCAACCTAATCTCCAATTAGTCGGTTATTCGACTAGTTGGCTCACTGACTAGCTCCTCCAACAGTTGACTATGTTTGGTTAGTGAGTCAACATGCTTGACCATGGTAGACATGGTGGACATTAATTAAACTCCATCGACCATGTTTTTTTATGATCGTGTTTGACATTGATCATTTCGGCATGGTGGACATTAATTACACTTCATTGAATATGGTTAAATGTAACAATATTGTTGACCATAGAACCATGGTTGAGCACAATTAACCATGATTTACTATAATTGACCATGGATGTGTATGACTAATAACATTTGATTATGTCTTTCAATCGTTGTGTTTGGTAAGTTATGGTTGATCATCTGTTAAGATCATGGTTGACTATGATCAACTTAAGTCATCTTAGGTCAACCATGGTTCACTATGGTTGACTATGTTTGAATAATTTATTAACCATGCTGGATGGTGTCTGGCTTTGATAGAATTTTTCTTGAATACCTTTAACTTTGGGTGGTTAAATTTTATTATTGTTGATTGGTCCACTATCGTTAAGTGTAATTAACCATGGTTGATCATATTTGACTATAGTTAATCATGTATGATTATGAAGCTTTGGATTTTCATAAATTACTATTACAAACATTTCGAAAATAAAGTATTATTTACAAAATGAACTATTATTTTAATAAAGAATAATTAAAAATAATATTAATAATTGAAATTAATATTAATAAATTATTATTGATTTAAAAATAATAATTAAAAATATTAATCAATTTATAAAGAATAACATTAATACTTAAAATTAATACTAATTTATTATATAATTTAAAGATATATAATAAAGAAATTAAAAAAATCATATTAAAAATTTATAACATTTTTTTTCAATTTATGTACTTATGTTTTATTTAACACATGTTTCTCTCTTGAGAAGTATAAATATGTTTTTTTTGTAAATAAAAGATGTTTATATTACTGTGAAATCATGGAATTACAAAATTTTCCAAAATAGAACAGAGCTAACCTCCCAGCTTAAAACAACTTTACAAACTTCCCCCAAAAAGATACCTTCTTTCCCCAAAAGAGGGAGAGCCCCAAGGAACATTACAGAGCTCAACCTTGATGGTAATACCGAAACTATAAGACTTACGACTTTTTACCCTAACCCAACTATTGACATTAGTAGATGTAATACTGAAAAGGAAATACATCATAACAGAGGCACCACACTCGAGACTAGGGATGAAGGTTTGAGCAAGGAAACCCAGTAGCCGACATTGCACTTTCTGACCACTGTGGGTTTAAGCCACTCACACTGTCTGCACTTTGACACCTAGACTTCCTGCTAGGTCCACCACCTTGATGCTGCCCCATCCCTGAGAGTTAGAGGTGAATTCCCAGGCGAGAAGCAATTTGGTATATCTTCCTGTCCATTAACCGAAAATCCACGTTATGATCCTTCCAGGCCTTTGTAGGCTCTTCATCGCCTTCCCTTTTGGCCTCAAGGCTGAGCGAGACATGCGTGGCAAGATTCATGATCATGCAATCATAGGTAGCCGCCCAAACGACCATGGAACCTGGGTCTACTACCCAGTCTTCTACCTCCTGAAAGACCGCCCCAATAGGCATAGCCTTCAATTTCTCCCACAGATCCTTTTCCACTTTATCGATAGCTTTGTGGGAGGCTAGAGGAATATGATCTTTGAAGAAATCAACAGTAGCTTGGGCATGGAGCTGAGCCAGGGTAGCGGTTCCCTTTCCCCTCCTAGACACCCCCTTTCCAAACTCATGAAGAACAATCGAGGCTTCACCCACACTCATTTTCACATGATTATTGTGAGTAGGGGCCATTTTGCATAACTCCCCCCAATTCCACACTGGTCTACTCTACAAGTTCCAAGAGAGGTCACCACTTCTCACCACGGCAAGGAGAGAATACCTATTGCATAGACAATGGATATATAGCCATGAGCCCTCATATTTATTAAATTGGAGGAGATCCATGATTGCACTAACGGTTCTATAAGAGCCCACAATCTCCCAAATCCTATCTTCACATTCTCCCGTACCTATCACAAAATTCAGCATCATTCCCATCGTAAATGCCAAATCCCAATTTCGCAGAAAACATGTCCGATCTCTCCTCCCAAGCCAAGCTCCATACCCATATTTATGGAAGAGGTGACCGCTTTGGAATATTACGTACTTTTCCTGTATGGTCATGCGTTGTAGTGATCCAGTTCCGAGGGAGGCTCCCTCTGCCTCTTGTCCTTGCCTTGATGACCACTCATGTCGTCTGCCATTTGTCTATTCACACCCATGTCTTGAATGACCATATGTCTACACTAGGGAGCCCACTGCTACGCCTTGAATTCCTCTAGCTATCCAATCCTACGTGCCCTCATCCCCTTTGCACCAAATTTTGCCATCATGTCAGCCACCCTATTCGCATCCCTCCTGACGTGGCTAAAAGAGTCCGTTGGGTGTGTTGAAACAAGGCTGCATAGGATTTCCAACTAGATGAGACTTTCTCAGTCCTTTTTCCATTGGTGAGTTGTTTAGCCATCTGGATTAGGATTTTTGAGTCTCCTTTGATGATTGTCAGGAGCTATCCCTCCCTGATCATGATTTTGAGTCCTTGGAGCAGACCTTTGAGCTCCGTTGAGTTATTGGTATCAAACCCAATGGACCCACACACTGCCATAGTTGACTTCTCTTGGATTACCCTTCACCACCCCATCAAAATTAAGTTTTAAAACCAAATGAGGAGGAGGAGCCCAACTGTTCAGGCTAGAGGATTTGCAGTTTTTTAACCTTTCTTTGCAGCCCATCCAAAGCTCCTTAGTCTAGTCCCTAGCCGTCCGCTCTGAGAGTTTCCACCCCTGTAAATTCCTTGTCCTTATGACTCCATTGCATGCTCTGGATAGTTTCCAAAAGGTTCGCGACTAGGGTTTGCTAGATCTCCTCAGTCGTTTGCTTCTTCTCCTAGAAGATTCGGCTATTTCTCTCCTTCTAGACAACCCACATGACAGTTCCTGGGAAGTCTAGCCATAGTGTCCAGGGGATGCAATTTTTGAAAACGTTGGGATTTCAGTCCCTCAGGGTTTGGCTCGGGTCTCCTTGGCATCGATCATTCTTCCTAAAAGACATAGCACCCCTATCCCATATAGATGCAGTAAAGGGGCATGAGTCTAGTAAATGGTTCATGCTTTCTTCATGACTAAGGAAACTATTATTTCTCCTAGAAGAACAAGCTTGACCAATATTTTTTACCATATCATCTCCAGCCATAGTCTGCTTTTAGAGGCATCAACCACTGAAAGGGTCGACCCTCTCTCTCTATTTCTCAATCATTATATAAGGACACATTAATCTCGGTATAAGGAGGATGTAAAAACTCTAACTTTTGTTCCGAATTATTTTTACTCCAAAAATATTAAAAAGGTTAGAAAAAACACATATAAATAAAAATATAATATAAATTTAAAGAAATAATAATAAAATAAAAATACTAAATAACATAATTAAATCAATAGTACTTTGTTTTTATTTATACTTTGTTTTGTTTTAAAGTTAAAAAAAATAAAAAATAAAAAATCATATATATATATCCAGATAAAACAACTTCAAAAATAACAATAAAAGAATTATGATAAAAATACAAAAAAATACAAAAAAAATAAAAACAGTTAAATAAATAAAAGGTATTAGGTAATAAATAAAATCATAAAATTTTAAATTTTAAATGAATTTGGAATCTTCTCAAAATTTTATGATTACTGTGCTAACTTGTTTTCGCAAGTCACTCAAAAACAAGTTTCGATAGGAAGGGTTGCTACTTTCAGGTATAAGATCATTTTATTTATTTTCTTTAACTTTTTGTTAAGAACATGTTTTCGTGTATTTTCAATGTGCTCACAAGTTTGTTGCAAGGAAATACTAACCTTTTGCAGATTTAAAGACAAACAAATGGCATGCAGAAGTAATGTCCAGAATCGCAGAAAATTTTCCGAAAAATGTTCCATTAAAAGCTTGAAGAAGCTGAGTTTCCACTATGTATGTCATGACATTTTCCACCACAAAGAACCTTTCAGAAACCAATTATGCCATGTCATGATTACTTACCCTTTTTCCTTCCAATATTATTCGTCATATATGTTAGAGTCTACTGTTTCATTGCCTTATACATCATGCCTTCCTGCATGTCTACCTTTCTGAGTCGCACACATTTTCCTCATTTTCATTTTATCTTTTTCCTTCTGAATAAAACCATTTAGCTTCCTTTCTATGACTACATTTCTTTATTATCCCTGCCATAAAAATTGTTTTATCCTCATATCTTTTATCTATAGTCCTACCACTCATTATGTACAACTCATGTTGACTGATGTGAGATTCCTTCAGGCCCACCATTCAACAAGTCTTGACCCATCGACCTCAGTACCTTATCTAGGATAGAGACTAGAGTTCATTTTTAGTACCTTGAGACTTGCATGCCTTAATGGCAAGTTCTCTCGCTGAAAATCATGGGAATACATCAAAGTCCATTGATTGTTATATTTTTCAAGTGGCTCGATATCAGCTCATCTATTCACACTTCGCAAGATGTACTTAGGTACCTTGGCACTCATTGACATCAATGGTGAGATTTCCTTGCATTGGTTAATGACATTCATCAATGGTCAGTAATACAATGAATTCTTTCCATGTTCGACATTGACACATTTATTCGCATGGTAAGAATTGTACCATTGAGTTTCGTATCAGGTGAAGACTATATACTTTGCATGAATCTATCAACAGTTTTACAACAACATATTTTAGCCATATGAGAGTACCACGGTTCTAATTTCAGCTCTCATATTTTACTTCATACAACCAAGCAGCAGTTCATATTTCTTCACTTCACATTCTATGATCCAGCAGCAGCAGCTAGATTCCTATTGCATAGTTCATCAACTTTTTGGGTAGGTGGAGGTATGTTGTTTTCTAATTTTTAACCATGTAATTCCTTAAATGATAGAAAATAAATGAATTTGGAAAATTCCCTCACTATATTCCCTTTCTCCTTTTCATAAACCTAATACATCTTAAGTTGGGGAGGGGAATTATTCATTACCATTTTACATATTCATCACCTCATTTACAATTAGCCAACATGTCTTTCCCAAACTATGCTTTGTTACACATTGAATAAAAAATGTTTCTATATATATTGGCATGATTCATAATATGAAGAAAATTCTTTCTAATGTAAATTAATGGTTCAT
Organism: Pseudotsuga menziesii; assembly: GCA_001517045.1. Classification (NCBI taxonomy): domain Eukaryota; kingdom Viridiplantae; phylum Streptophyta; class Pinopsida; order Pinales; family Pinaceae; genus Pseudotsuga; species Pseudotsuga menziesii. The sequence goes on along the minus strand of LPNX011013741.1, from coordinate 461,599 downwards.
CATTTCTAAAACAAGCAAATGTTGTTAACACAAGAACCAAAACTTGTTATACTTATGGTTGTTACACAAGAACCAACCATAAGGAAAAATGCTGCCACTCATGCATTTCGAATCCTGGAATGATTTACTGTTACATACCATCATCATGTGAAGCCCAACTACAAAGCCAAAAGTTTTAGAGAGAATCAATGCATAGTTGCATGAGGACATGCAACCAATCAAGTTGGGGGGAATGTTGAGCCGCAAAAATACTACATTTTATTCATCTTTCACATACCATTTAACACCTTATTCCTATTTTATCCTTCCATGAAACCATTAATATCCATCATTTTCATGACTAAATATGGGTTACCTTGTTATTTTCCAATTCATTTATTTTTGAGTATTTTGAGTGAATTTGTGGTTAATTATTGAGAAAAATAACATATTTTCATTGTACTTTAAAGTTGGATGCGTTTGTTGATGCTTACAGGTGTATTTGAAGACTTTAACTAGATCAAAAGTCACTACCTAGCCTCAAATTCGAATTTCATCTTCAAGATGTGGGCTAATTTCAAGGAGAAGATCATGGAAATGTGGAGAGAATATCTCATCCAATATTTGTTGGAGGATTTGAAGGGATAAGTTGAGAGAAAAGTGGATTTGTTGAGGATTTTGAGGGATAAGTTGAGAGAATAGTGGATCTGTAATTATGATTAATTATCTTGAATTCATGTATAAATATGAGGGCTCTCTCCTCATTTTTTTAGAGATCTCTCTCGTGGTTTGGAAGTAGAGAATAGTTTAGAGGTAGTCATAGAATAGATTTTGATTTTTATGAAATGGAGATTATGCTTTGATGCAAATCCTATTACTCTCCCATGTTAATATAGATTTTTAGCAATTTCTTTCTTATGAAATGTTGGTGTAGATTTTCAGTTATTTCTTTCTTATGAATTGATAGCATTGATTTTTATGTGAGCTCACAAGTTAATGTTGATTATTTTCAATCAGTTTATTTCATGCAATTTCAGTCTTTGTTTATCAAGTTAATTTATGCAATTTCATGTTTTCTGCAATTAGATTTACTTTCATACAATTTCTTGTTTTCATAACTTAGATTCAATTTCAGTTGTAGAATAGGTTAGAAATACTCTGCCTCTACATATATTTTGTATGTACCTCACAAGTTTACGCTCTCTCTGGGTTGACAATTAAATCATTGGATATATGTTATAATTTGGTTAGTTATTTTTCCCAACATGGAACAGAAAGGAAAAAGGCTTCAGTGACTCCATGAGGATATAGGGCTAGACTAGGAAAAATATGAGCAACTGGGGAAAATTGATGAGTGTAAAAATATGAATGATGAATGGATTTGATATCTGAACCATAAGTATTTAGAGTAGATCCAAACATTTGTAATATCAGTCCAATGATGACTAAGTTCATGGCCAACCAACTAGTGAAAGATAAGAAAGACTTCAAACCATATAATAAAAGTAACAATACATAGGAGACCAATGATGAATCAACTAGTGAACTTGGGATTTGTATAGTCTTAGGAGAATTTAGAGCTATGGAAGATAGTATGGATGGTGGTATGAATGGTGTCATGAAATTTTTATCATACTTCAAACATGATTCTAAATCAGAATTATAACCATGTGAATGGAGTGAGGAAGAGCTTTTTAAAGACAAGTCAGTATATAGTGAATAATCACAATTATTGAGAGGTGAATCTAGTAGACTGATAGGTGGATAATTCAAGAAAGGATGTGATATTTCTGATTTTGATATAATAAAAATTGAATCTATATCAGATACATAAGGAAAGGATTTAACTCTAGAACTCAAGGCATAGGTGATATTACCTTGGGACTTCGCATTGTGAGTCACAGTGTTATGAGGATTCGACATGCTTCTCTAGTTCATCTGGAACTTGAATGCTATTCTTATCAAGACACTGAGACATTATGTCTATATTATTCTTGAAACATTTATTCTCTGAATAAAATCCCTTTCCTCAATAAGAACACTTGAATTTTCTCCCTTTCTTCTTGACTTTCTTCATTGAATCTTCATCAGTAGGCTTCGAACCCCCATCTTCAATTTCTAACTTTGGCTTCTTCTCTTTTGATTTGGAATTATTTCTTCCTTGAACTATGAGAGAATGATAATTTCCCTTGGAATATCTAAGAGAAACCATCTAGATCAATTTATCTTTCTCCTTTTTCGATGTATCAAAGAATGTACTCAAATACGACATTTTCCAGTTAGAAATAACAATCCTAGTACCATGAAAAGTAGACACAAAAATTGAGTATTCAGGACCCAATTTTGATAGAATGGAAATGATTAATTTATCATGTTTCTTCTCAATCCAACAATTCTTAATAATTAGAACAAGTGACTTGAATTTGGTGAAGAAACCCTCAATGGAATCAATACTACTTGGACTCAATGAGAATAACTCATTATCCAACTGATGTGTTCTTAAATCGTATTGAACTCCAAAGAGAGAATCAAGTTTGGTCCATACTTGGTTTGGAGTGGTCGAACCATATAGATGAAATATTATATCATGAGAAATAGAGAGGCAATGTAATCCATAGGCTTCATCCAACCTATTATGCCACTTAGCTTTCTCAACAATAGAATTGGGTTCATTCTCTAAAGCTAGAGTAACTATGTATAGTCCCTTACTGCGCAATAGAATGCCAATTTTGGATTTCCATTCATCATAGTTGAAGGGATTCGGGATCATATATGAAGAAGAATCCATATTGATACGTTGATGAACTCAAGAAGAAACTCTCTACAGCTTCCACAAATAAAATTGGGAGAAAATATTGTAAGCTTAAAACAAGCTCTTCTTCAGAGCGGGATAGGATACTGGATGCACTCTGATGGAGAGAACATATAGCTCCTTAACTCTGTTGAACCTGAGAAAACTTGAAATATCATACCATGTATATTTAGTAGCTCTAATTCTAGGAGTAAATAGATCCTTGATGCTAAGAAGAAGAACATGAAGTAGATCTTACTACTAAGATAATTCTCACAAGCATACACAGGAAAAATAGAGAGAAGAATAGAGATTGAATCACATGAATGAAGACATGAATATTTGAGTGTGTCCTTTCATTGAATAATGATTAATAATAGTGTACATAAATATTACATCCCTCATAGGTAAATTTGAGTTGTATTGGATACAACTCATCAAAATCAGAAAGATAGACTTACTAAATATGATAAAATCCCATAGGTGGTTAGAGTGCTTTCCTAATAAGTCAAGGATCTCGCGAATTAGCTAAAGTGTGAGAGAGTTTTCAAGTATGATGGAAAAAATTGCTCATCCTATAATTTATAGAAAAAATCATGGAGGATGGGTTGGCAACAAAAGACAGCAGATTCCTAAAGGAGGATAAAGGAAAAATTTGGAGGAAGCCGCAGTTACTAAATTTGGAAGTCAATAAATTGGACATGATCAAACTAGAATCAAGATAAAGGTGCTCCTGAGGTATATATGAAAAGTGTTGATCATGTTGTGCAAGTGGATGCCAGCTATCTACGCTAGTGGGTAGTAAATTAATCAAAATTGATTAAATATTTTATCCAAAGTATTGAGTGGGTTTATAGTATTCCCACAAGATAAAGCACACGATTTATAAGAAAATTTGTTGATTATATAATCAAAGAAAGAAGGTCATAGATATAATGCTATGATTAATAGAGTGTTGATAGAGTACACCCCAACTAAAATTGGTTCGAGGGCACATTTCCCCCAAAATTTCTAAGGACACATGGAATTATTTGATTGACCATGCCTCCTCAAGGAATGTTTTCAAACCACCAAGCTCAATGAGTGTTATTGCTTATAGAAGCTAGGGTGGTTTCCTCCCAAGTAATCAAGTAACTAGGTATCCACACATGAAAGGGTTGTTATTATCTGATGAATTGACACTTTTCTGTCTGTTTACTGGCACTCAATGTGTCGGTACACAAAAGGAAACAATGGATTCAAGTATCCCAAAACCTATAGATGTGCATGTGCCTTTATACATGTTTCTCTTGCTAGTCTTGCCTATGTTTTATAAAGAGATTAAGGTGTAATCATGAATATTGACATTGCATCTCACAAACCATTCGCAGGTATCCTTATATACAACCCGATATTAAATGATCATAGTATGCACTTGCAGGTTTCCTTTATAAAAGTCATGGTTCACTCACAACTTGCTAGTATTCATACCTCCGATTACCCTAAGCCAAAAATTGAAAATAAAAACATGTTTAGTTAGAGACATTTGGGATCTTAATCTTAACGTTCCCAACTTCCCTAACCATGTCAATCTTCGTAACTCCTCATATTTATCAAGTATAAATACAGGGGAGGGTTTGAGGCTAAAGGATATCTGAAGAGAGCAAGGCCCATGCTGGCGGAATACCCTTGGAGATTTGGAGTAGCAGAACTCAGTTCCTTGGCTAGCATAGGAGGACTTGTATCAGATATTGGTTGTATCTTTCATCACTTCTTATCAATAAAGAGTTATTTTCTTACAAATTGGTGCACTAATGTTCTTATATGTTATGATTTATGAATTATCTTGTTGTATTATTGCAATCATAATATTTCATTAATCTCTTACATAACATCTAAGATCTTCCAGGAAGGTATCTGTCTCATTTGCAAGTGTTAATATCCCTAGAAGCTGCTGGAGTATTTTGATTGAAAGAGAAATCTAGGACCAACCTCCATAAACAAGGTACACTAACTTTATGCCCTATTTCTCTCTTAAATTTCTAGATAGTTGAATGTCTGCAAGTGTAATTTTGGTATGTTGGTGACCCCAGACCCTTAAGTCATAAGGTATATTTTCCCTGAACAATAGAACTAGCAACTCGACTAAGGAGTCTAACCTATTTTGGGTCTGTTCCATAGGTTTTCCTTTCCATTTTTTTTCTGTTTGACGCTGTAAATGTTTTTCTTGGCTTTTACCTTCAGTTTTCATTGTTTAAGGTTCAGGATCCTTTAGTCATTTCTTTTTCTTTTTCTTTTTAAATGACTGTAATCGTGGGTTTTTAATACATATAGTCATGAGTTCCCTGTTGTATTCACGGTTTGACTGCATATATAGTAGTGATCCATTCACGGGTTGTCTTAGTGATAGTCGTGATTTCCTGTAGGTATAGGTCAAATTGCTACGGTTTTGCCTGATTTTTGCTTTCTCGCTTCTCAGGTGTTTATAGGGTTCTTTCTTTATCACAGTACTGTTGTTGTTGATGTGTGCATTTCACTTTTACTTTTTAATGAAGTGTTTTTGAGTAAGTTAGGTATGAATCCTCTTTTTGTGAATGTGTTGGGTCTTTCCTTCTTGGTTGTTTGGTTTGAGTGTTGGTATCTTGGTAGGTTGTTGCTTTCTATCACTCCTTTTAGAACACTGATTTTCCTTGGATTGTTGTTGTAGTGGTCAAGGTTAGTCATTTTTGCCAATTTTTTATCTATTGGACTTATTGAGTCAATAGTTCTATCTAAGTTAGGGTTTGAGTCATATTTGCTTGATTTGTTGAAGATTGTTACTGTAAAGATATGACTAGTATCATTTGCATTTATATATGATTAGATTGCTTAACTTGCTTAAGGTGCATTCAATTGCATAATTTTTTTTATTTTTTTGAAAAGAAAGACAAAAGGAATTTTTCATTTGCATAGCTTTGCATTATTATTTTTTTCCGTTATTTTTAGAAAATAAAAAATATTAAAGTCTTGTGTATTTCAATATCATTTAGAAAAGTTTCATTTAAAAGAAAAAGGAAAAAGATAATTGTTAGTTGCATTTATTTTGAAATTTTATACATCGTTTTCTTTAACATGTTGAGTCCAAACACCATTCATTCCCACTCCACTACCTCTTAGTAATAAATCCATAAAAATAATTCTTAACTTAAAATTTATTAGTAATATTTCTTTTTATAGGTTCAATCATCAACTAGCTTAGGCTAGGGTTTTGGACTAGGAAATTTTAACTGTCCAAAAGCACTTTCATTTCATACATAGTGGCCTATATTTAGGTAAATCCACTTCTAGAAGGGATAATCTGGAAATCTCCTTTAACATAGGATTCAAGCATGAGGCCGCATGATAGGTCAGTTGCAAAGATAACCATTCACTACCTTGTTTGATCGTATACCAGGATTGTTATGCGTATGGTAGTTCTATCAATACCACTTATTGGGCCCTGTGACGTGCCGATATTGTTAGGATTTTGGTCTTAGAAACCCTTCCCGTGCACATCGATTAGGCCAATGACTGTTCCGCCAAACTCTCATTGTATATTTAGTAGCCTTTGTCTCGAGACACCAAGTTATTACATAGGTGGCATTGGAAGGCTATTTCCAGTGCACCTAAGATGGACTTGGAAGGTAGTGTCGATTGATAATTTGGGAAGGAGGTTGGGTGATTCCAGTGCTTGCACCCAGAAAATTCATCATGATATGCCAAGTAACCATCCTTCGATCTTCACTGGTTGGATTTGGGCCCTAATCATCCTATACTTTCCTTTGGAAGGTGTATCTTTTATCTCGTGTGTCTGTGTTACATAGGAAATTTTTCATGTGTGCTCTTTTCTTTTTGTATTTAGTTGGCATTTAGGTGTGTGAGTTATATTTTTAGTTGTGGAGGACCATCCTATCTGTAGATCTAGAAGGTTGCAAAACCTTCCTCCATATTTTACAGTGGAGCCTCCACCGCCACCTCAAAGGTGGAGACTTGACACAAATAGTTCTTTCGAACCAACCGGTGTTAGTGAAGTTCCATGTGAATCAGAACTTAGAATTGCAGGCTGACAAGTTTGCAAGGAATTATAATACACCTCTAACTTACTTGAACAATCCCGTGATAGTCCAAGTCTTTCCTTTCAGTTCACATGTTTCTTGTGTTTCTTTGAGATTAGATATGTCTAGCACAGGAGAGGGTATTTCTACCCCTACCTTAGCGATGTTGGCTGCTGAAGTCTCGCCTCCCCTGATAAGTGCTCCAAGACCTAGTGCATCTACTGCACCTCTTTCTCGGAGTGCTCAAGTGGTCAATCCCTTGGCACCTTCTAATGTTATAGGTTAGTCTAGTGGGGTGGCCATTGGGATTCCCAGTGTACCTTTTACTTCTTCTCCTTTTATGCAAAGTGATCAAAGTGGTCCAAGTAGGTCCACTTTGCTTACCGAATATTTTCCATGGAATGGAGGACATATTCCTCCGTCAACACCTTATGTAGGCCCATCGCCTACTGATGTGGGTATGTTGTATAGGATCCCAAGTACCTTCACATGTTATAGTTTTTGGACCTCTAGTCATGTTTTGGCCACCCATTTTGGGAGCTCTCCCTTTTCAATGTTTAGTGGGGGAATCTCTGCTCCTACTTTTAAAACTCCAGTTTCGGCTGAAGCAGGCCAAACCTCTTATCACACACCACAAGTCAATAATCCTATGGCTTTTAGATGGAACCCATTTAAGAATAGTTCTACGACATCACAACCAATGGCTGGGGGAAACCCCACCTTTTCTTTCGGGATATCTGAGGCAGGTACTTCCACACCTCATACTCCTCAATATCAATCCTTGGCTAGGCCAAAAATTCCTTTCCTGGAAATGTTAAACTTGATAGATTTTTCTAAACTAATGAACGACCCCATGGGTCACAATTTGGCATGGCCGCCTGTACCCATCAATATTCCCTCATACATCCCAAAGTTTGAACATAAAAATGGTGAGGATCTAGGTGCTCACATCACCATATTTCACCTTTGGTACTCTTCCAACTCATTGAATGATGACTCCATTCAGTTGAGGATTTTTCAGAGAACGTTAACCCATGTGGTGCCCAAATGGTACATAGAATCAATCCATATAGAACTCTATGTATATCAAAGAATCAATCCATCTAGAACATCCATGTTATTGGGTTATTTCCATACAAATTTATCATATCAATCTTGTGAATGAATTAGTTCCTTGGTCTTGAGTTAAACCTACGATTTCCTAGATCATGAAGTAGTGAGCCATTGGGTTCCTTAGACTCATGCATCTTGTTCTTTGAGTATAATTCTTAGACTCATGCCTATTGTTCTTTGAGCATAATATAATTTTATCCCTAGTTTACTCATCCTACACCATTTTTTTCTTCTTATTTATTGGCCCTAAAGAAATATAGGAAGAATTCAGTTAGAATTTTTCCCAAGAAGGTAAAGAGTCTGGTTGTAGGAAGAAAAAGGAGGTGTGATAGAAGTAGAGAAGGGAAGAGAAGAATCATATATGGAAGAGAGAGTTGAGGAATGAAGTAGCCACAAAGGAAGACACAACAAAATAGAAGTCACGATAGAAGGGAATTCATGATAGGAGGGAAGGATATGACCAAATCAGTCGTGATGAAATAAACCATGCTAGAGGAAACATGTAGAGAAACGATGACCTAAAATGAAATTTCAAGGAAGAGCGTGGGTATGAGGTCAGCTATAATTGATGGAAGTCACACGTGATGTAAGGAATAAAAGAATATTTGTAATTTGGGTCATTAGTGCCTACTGAAAAATGTCACTGGAATAGGAATGACAGTCTATTGATTAATTGAATGGATCCATCTGATAGCGACATGTAGTCTATAAGAATGAAGAACCCAGGTTATGTGTGGCTTGCTTGTTGGTTGTGGTTTGTTGGGTTTATTACTTACTTTTTTTACTCACTTAGTTACATACTCAGATAGTTAGTAAGGTTTTGTGTATGTAAGAAGAGTTGAGTAATCTGTAGTTGAGTGCGCAGAAGTATAAAGAAGAGTAGTTGATCCAGGTTGTGTATGGATCAAAATTAGAGTCAAATAGGATAATATTGAGTGACATAACCAAAGAGCATGAGGGGAGAGAGAGGTATGTATATATAATATAATAATATCTAGAACAGATTCTGCAATGAAGTGCATAGACCAAAGGTTGCATATATTTATCATGCCATATGAAGAGCACCTTTGTGGTTTTACCCGAATGGGTTCCCACGTTAAATATTGTGTCATTGAGTAGATGATGAATGTGTTTATGTTGCATGAATGTATGTGAATTTATGTGAATGTATATGAATGTATGTGAATGTTTTTAATTTGTAGGAATGTATATTTTTATCAAGTGTTTATGTATTTTCTTATGATGAGTTTCCTTATACATGAATTACACCATTGATGGATAAAATATGTGCTAAGAATACCTTGCGATTATAATCGTTGTTGTTACAGCTGATTTTACCACACATGGTTGATCACATATTTATGGCCTTCCCTGTCCCTTTGCAGACTCTTTAAACAGCATGGAATGATGTTGTACCTTTGATGTTTCCAATTTCATCCCTAAAAACATGTGTTTATTGCTATGCGTGGCTTTTAATCCCATACTTGCGTTATACGTGAATTTTGACCTCAAACCTGTGTACATCAGGATGTGTGCATAAATACAAATATTTTTAGAGTTTTCCTCGATGTGTGTCTGAAACACTTGACTCTTGGCCTTCCATATGCCTCGATATCACTCTGATTTGACCCTCCATTACCCCTTAGGAGTGCTATATAAGGAACCTCTTGGATACATTGAAGAGGAGGAATTGAAGACAAAGGAAACTATAGTCCATTGTTGTCGTAGCTTGCATATACTTGATTCTGCATCCCTTTGTCCCTTTGGAGCACTTTATATTCTTCCCAAGCTTTCCTTTTATTGTGAGATTGCTATTGAGAGATGGAGGATAGAGGTGGTGGAGGCCCAGGTGGAGGACTCAGTTTCTTCGGTTCCCAGACGTGCTGACAGAGGTTGTCACTTGTGTAATATATGATTCGGTTAATAGAATATATTTTTATGTCCAATAATGTGCATTTGAATGAATATTGAATCCATGGATATGTTTAATTGCTTATACATTGTTGATTATATATGCTAGAGTATATATAACACCATATTATATAGTATGCTTGTCTTGTTTTCCATTGTTGAGAGAAAATTGCTAGCATAAGAGGGACTGGAAAAATATCAACGGAGATCTACTTCAATCATCCAGAATAAGGTATGATTCGAGATCCTTTAGTGTTAGATGTTTGGTTTCTCTTGCATATTGGGAAGGGATTGATTTCTCAAGTATAGCTATCTGTTGTGGTACACCCCAAGCCATAGGAAGTTTCTCTCCGTAACATAATTGGAAACCATACTGGGGAGGTTCCTAGTTGTTTCTGTTTGGGAATTTTCAGTATTCAATGTGCTCGAATTGCTCTGATTTCTCTATGTCTGTTTCGGGTCTGGGGTAATGTTTTCCTAGTAAGGTATTGAAGGAGTAAATTTTGTCTCATCTTGTCTGTTTGCCTTATTTTTCTCTCTTTTTCTTCCTGTACATGGGCTTAGCTTTCACAGTTGCGTATACATGTGGGTTTTCCTTGAACAGTTGCGTATGTACACTATCTTACTGAGAACAATCACGTATGCCTTGATTTTTAGCCTTATTGGGAGGATTAAGTGTTGCTAGCTAATTTTGGATGATTACTGAGTCTTCTTGGATGCTTTTGGAGTCTGTATCTATCCTCTGTTTATGACCAGAGACTCTTTTTAGTTTTATTTTTGGAAATGTTCTTGTGATTCATTTTCTACTTTTTCATTTTGAGATTAGTGCATTAGGTCTCTTTTACCTTGGTGCATTGATTGGCTGCTGTTTGTGAGTGGTTACAGAGTCTGAGGGTTGTAGATTCATCTTTTTTTCTTTTATATCTCATTTAATTCAAAAATACAAAAATATTTTGCTTTTTGCATATTTATGCATTGCTTGCATTTTGCATTAGCATGGTACTTGCATTAGGTTTTCTTGGTGAATTTTAGTTAGATTTTCATATAGGAATGATTGCACTTTCATTTGAAGGAAAAAAAATTCACTTCACGTAGTAGCATACCCTATTTTTCATTCTACACAGTGCATTTGCATTGATTGTTAGGTGTGCATTTTGCTTCATGTTGTGTCATAACACCATAATTTGCACGACCATTACCCTTTGAGTAATAAAATCCAATCAAAATCAACACTTAATAAAATGAATTACACTCTTTTCTTTTCTAGGGTTCATCAACAAGATTAGGTTTTAGGGTCTTGGAATAGTTCATTGTAAGTTAATTCTCCAAGACCACCAAACAAAATAATTAGGTGTCTATCCAAGTGAGAGTGTGAAACCCTTGGTATAATTAGTGTTTCTCATGATGCTCCTCTCACATGGGAGTTAAGCACAAGGAAGTGCACGCGATTGTGACTAGGATGAACCCTTGTTAATTTCTATGAGCATCGGAGATATTTACAGGATTGTATTCGTATCTGAGGGCATTTGAGGTATTGACTGGTGCATCCCTGGGGTACCTGTTGTGCTTTCAGGATTCAGGATTTGCAACCCTTCCAATACGGTCAATATCACCTATGAGTGTCTGCTTGAGCATTGGTTATATTGAGGTGACCTTAGTTTCCTTACCTATGTTATTGAGGGGGTATTTGCAAAGGTTATTCTGTAGGTGTCCTAGCCAGGTAGGGGTCAGACAGCACAATCACTATATGTGTTGAAGCTGAGGGCCACTATAATTGCTTACAAACCTCTGCTTTTTGTGTATGGGACTCTCAAGCCTCTCCTAGGAGAGACATACCTGCTTCATTCAATAGCTCACTTATCCTACCCTTGTTTTTATTGTTGTTTGGCCTTAGATTTTCTTAGGTGTATGCTCTGTGCGCACTAGTCTTCTTAGGGTTGCGTCGATAGATCGAGTATTTATTTTTGCTGAGTCATTGTGGATCCGAGTGCAGCTCCCCATTGCTCTCATCGTTTAGTAGGCCTTCCACCTTCTACGTGTCCTCCTCCCTTGAGAGAGAGAGCCAGATAGTCCGGGTGAACTAGTCATCACTTTGATTCACACAGAGATCTCGCCATGAGTCGTCATGAGCTTGAGGTCCTAGAGCTTCCACCTTCCCCACCTCTGGTGGCAGAAGTTGATCCTTCAAGAACATATGGAACTCCGTCTGAGTATGGTACTCCTGATGGGACTGGACTATCACAAGATGATTTATCACAATTTCCTGATTACATTAGCTTCAACCCCTGGTATTGGTTATACTATATGGGTGAAGAGACTCTCCATGAACCCACCCACACTAGACACATTAGATATGGCATGCCTGATATTCTCGATCCCGGTCTGGAACCTCACATCAAATTGGTTGGTGACCTTAGTACTGCACCTAGGGGCACTTCCATTCCTTTCCATGCGGAGAGGTTTGGTAATAGTAGTCACATCGTGCCATCCAATCCAATGATGGAAATTCATTCACAAACACAGCACAGACCTAGCACTAGTGTTCCTCTTCAAGGACCTCAGTCAAGACATGTGAATATTAGGGGTACAAGCTACATTCCTTCACATATTCCATCATCTTGTCAACCTGTTCCTTTGAATTCCTTTTTGATGCATCCTCTTCCTAACTCTAGTAGTCCTTCGGGCCAAAGTTCAACTACAAGCCATGTTCATCCTGGGACTGCTAACACTGTATTATCACAAATCCAAGTGCCTCATGTTGTGTCAGCAAGTCATGTACCTATTTTTGGATCATCTCATGGAATACCTCATGGATCATCTCATGGTCCAACTCATGGAGCTTCCCATATACCTAAATATGGACCATCTCATGGGACACCTTATGGATCATCCCGTGGACCATCTCATGGTACACCCTATGGAGCTTCCCATGGAAATTCTTATGGACTACAGTACAAACAAAACTATCAACCGTATGGGTACATGTATCAACAACCCACTTACTCTTCTAATTATGGATTTGTAGCACCTCATAATCAAGGTACTCTTCATCACAATGCTTCCAGGAAGCCCTTCATGGGTCATATGGGAGGAGGTTATTATCCCACTGGCAAAGGCCATGGTGTGTATAGAAATCAACCTTATATGAATCAGTTCTACTAGGGAGCATGGAATTGACAGGATAAACCTAGGCTCCCTTTCCTTGCAACCTTGAACCTACATTATTTTTTGAGATTGACAGATGATCCCGTGTTTCATAATCTGGCATGGTTTTCAGTCCCTACCAAGCTTCCTTCGGACATCCCCAAGTTTGAGGGTAAGGCTAGTGAAGATCCTGGTGAGCATGTCACAACCTTCTACCTTTGGCGCTCTTCTATTTCCTTACATGATGACTCCATCCATTTGAGGCTATTTCAATGCACCCTCGGGTCCTGCGGCGAAATGGTATATAGAGTTACCGGGGGGGACCTATACTATGTTTGACGACCTTGCCATGACTTTTCTTAATCATTTCCAGCTACCTATATGTTAGGACGTCAGTATCGAACTCTTTTCGACCTTTCAGCAAGACAAAGCCACGCATATTTTGGATCATATTCAAGAGTGGCATAGACAAAAATGATTATTTAAATCCTTTATACCACCATAGTTTCTTCTAGAGTGGTTCCTCAAGTCATTGTTACCTTACATCACGAAGGATGTTTCTACATCCGGAGTTCAAAATGAGGAGCAAGATATTTTTAGGGATCAAGAGTTGGATTTTATCTATGCTTAATCCAGACTCTTGTATGAGATTATCTAGAATGCTCCAAGATCCAATTTCGACCCCAAGATTAAACCTGGGCCACATCTTGATGGTATTGTTGGCTCCACAAGTACCAAACCTACAGAATCGGTTAAGAAACAAGTGTTCCAGTTATCAATTAACTATCCTACATTGGGACAAGCCATGGATTCATCTCAACCTACTCAATTGGTGAGTGTACTTTTAGTGCAAACGTCGAACCCGAAAGGAAACTAGCAGCCTAGAAGGAATAAAAAGAAAGGAAAAAATAATTGTAAGGGTGGGAATAAAAATGAAAATGGTAATAATAATGACAAGAACATGAATAATGCTGGGGGGGACAAGCACCCTAAACATAAGGTGAAGTTTCCTTGTAAGTTGTGTAAGGATGATCACCTCACTCACTTATGCCCTTGTATGGAGGATGCCTCAAAGTTCATAGCATAGGGCCCAACTGTGTTTACTAATCCTTTACCTAATAATAAAAATATGAACTCGAGGACCGTTGATTTTGGTTGTATGTTTAGTGGAACTCAAAACCCGCCAGAGGTCACTAGTGGTCATGGTTGCATCAACATGGTGAAATATACCAAAGTTGTGACACGTGCGAAAGATTATGGTTCGTCACAACCAGGCCTTGGGAAAGAACCTGATCCACCTAAGAGCTCTTTTCAAATTGAAAAAACTATGGATAAGCCTAAAGTTCCACCTCGCATTCCTAAGGGAGTCTTGAAGCACTCGAGGGCACAATCCTAATTCTCGAGCCACCCAGAACTATTCAGTTGTCAAGGATTTGGGTCAAACTCCTTGTGCGATGCCCGCATTAGAAGTGCTTAAGACTTGTCCTTCGCAGAGAAGTTCCTTGCTATATGCTCTTGGGGTTAGTGATGATACATCTTCTTCCATGATAAAATTTTAAACTCATGGAATCCAACCTCTCTTACCTTACTACATGTCTCTGTTGATTCATGTAGAGTGTCTCAACAACACTATCATGTATATTTTCATTAATGAAGGTACTGTCGCTTCCATCATGTCTTTGTCTTGTTAGAAGGGTTTATGTTCTCCCACGTTGTCTTAGTCTGCCAACATGTTGACTACTTTCGATGGTAGGTCATTTCAATTGCACAATATGCTTCCTTCTCTAGAGGTCCAATTGGGAGGGAAGACTGTCGCGATCAAGGTCGAGGTGGTTGATGCGCCCCTTGACTACAATATTTTTTTGGTAGGAATTGGATGTACAATATGAAAGATGTAGCTTGTTCCCTATTTCGAGTGGTTTGCTTTCTGTTTAATGGGAATATTGTTACTATTGATCAAAATTCATTCCATAATTTGAGTTTCAATGCATTATCGGGAGCTTCTATCCTGATTATCAATCATTCTCATCCAGCAACTGAGAATGTGGGTGTGGGTATGTATCCTTCTCTCAAGGGAACTTTTGGTTGTCCTGCACCCATTCTTATGATTGGGTATAGTCTTGGTGTGGATTCATCCTTGTCGAATTTAGTATATTTTCGCACTACTCATATGGAGGATCCTTGGATTCTTCCTTCACTGAGTACTTCGAGTGTGCCTGTCAAGACAGACGTGCCATTTCCTGCAACAATGGTGGCATATCAAGTGAATCTTGATCATGTTGTAGATCCTATTCCTTCATCTTCACAGATGGAGGACGAGGACCCTTATGTGTTTCTTGCATGGACAATAGATTCATCTCACTCTCACAACTGCCTTGATGATGTTTTTTCATCAGATGAATCTATTCTTGAGGCCATGTATGGGATTGAACAACCTTGGGAAGAGTTGCACCATAGACTGTATTTCCTTCCTGATATTGATCGTTTAGAGTGTGATGGATTTAGGGCGATTCTAAGTGAGAAAATTTGTAGCCCGTGGTCCCATTAAACACTCTTGGTCAGATGGCTGAAGGGAACATGGCTAACCTATCACCAACAATTCCTATCAATATTTCTTGTGATCCTAGTAAGATTGAGAACGTCTACAGTGGGGTGGATTGTTCCCACGATGAGATTAAAGAGTATACCAATCTTTTTAATGAGTTTCATGATATTTTCACTTGGTCATGCAAAGAAGTGCCAGGTATAGACCCTCGTATTGTCAAACACAAAATCAAGACCTATCTGGATGCAAAACCGGTTCAATAATGTTTGCGTGTTGTGAATCCTAGAAAAGCACTCGCCATTAAAGCCGAGATAGAGAAACTACTCAAATATAGTTTTATCTATCCCATTCCCTTGACAGAATGGGTTTCAAATCCCATTGTGGTCGATAAGAAGCAGGGAGCGATCCGAATATGCATTGATTTCCATGATTTAAATCGATCCTGTCCTAAAGATAATTTCCCTACACCATTTATTGATTAAATTTTGGATGAGTGTGCGAGAAGTGAGGTATTTTATTTTATGGATGGTTTTTCTGGATATAGTCAGATACAAATTAAGCCTGAGGATCAACACAAGACCGCATTTATTTGTCCTTGGGAAACTTTTTCATATCGAAAGATGCCCTTCATCCTTAAAAACGTCAGAGATACGTTTCAGAGGGCCATGACCTTAATCTTTCATGATCTTAAAATGATTATTGAAGTATATTTGGATGATCTCACTGCTCACTCTCATTTGAGAGTGTGTCATCCTTACCATTTGTGATTAGTGTTCGAAAGATGCCATCATTATCAAGTTCATTTAAATCCTCATAAGTGCATCTTTTGAGTTAAATTTGGTTGTTTACTAAGATTCATCATATCCAAGGAGGGTATTAGAGTCTATCCCTTAAAGGTTGAGGCAATACTTCAATTGTCTCCCCCGCATAACATTCGACACCTTCAATGTTTGCAAGGTATGGTGAACTTCTTGTGAAGGTTCATGGTCAATTTTTCCAACTTGACTAAAGGATTCATGCATCTATTGAAGAAGGACACCCCTTTTTACTAGGATGAGTGAGCCCAGGAGTCTTTCGATGCTCTTAAGAAAGCCTTAGCAACAACTCCCGTGCTTAGTCCACCAAACTATAGCCGTGACTTCTTGATTTATGTGGCCATGTCTCAGGAGACAGTTGGTATGGTATTGGTTCAAGAGGATGAGGATATCCATGAGCATGTCATATATTATTTGAGCCGAAACCTTATTGATGCGTAACTTCACTATTACCATGTGGAGAAGCTAGCGTTAGCCACCGTTCATGCAGTTCAACATTTGAGACATTACATTCTCCTTCGCCAAACTTTGGTCGTAGCTCACATCAATCCATTTTAGTTAGTCCTCACTAGAAGGATGACTGGGGGCGAATATAATAAATGGATTGTGAGTTTGCAAGATTTTGATCTCGAGTTCATCTTGGAGAAATCAAAGAAATTGTTAATCTTTGTTGATCTCATATCAGATTTCCCAAATTTGGAGGAAGAGGAGGTTTATGAGGATTATTTTTTCGATGAGAATATATTCATCATCTCAACTATGGACCCTTGGTACGAGGATATTATCATGTATTTGAAAACATTGAACGTCCCCACTCACCTCTCACGGGATGAGCGATGATGACTACATCACGTAGCGAAGAACTACCTCATAGTGGATGATACTTTGTACCACCGCAGGGTGGATTCCATTTTACATCATTGTTTAACTCATGATGAGGTTGAGGCCATGCTTAATGATTGCCACAGAGGGGCATGTGGTGGTAATTTATCTGGGCTTTCTACTGCCCAAAAAATCTTAAGAGCGACCTATTTTTGGCCCTCTATCTTTAAAGATTGCATTAATGCGGTCAATAAGTGCCACCCTTGCCAGGTGTTTGCACGTAATATGCACTAGTGTACCACCCCTTTGCATCCTATTTTCATCGCTGGTCCCTTCACCAAGTGGGAGCTTGAGTTTATGGATTGCAACCCAACTTTGGCTGGGGGGAACCATCATATTATTGTGGTTATCGATTACTTCACGAAATAGGAAGAGGCTATGCCTACATTTAAATATGATGGTGAGACATCCACGCATTTCATAATTAACCATATTATCACTTGATTTGGCATTCCAAAAGAGCTTTCCACTAACCATGGCAGGCACTTTTAGAAAAAAATGATGGAAGAGTTGGCTTCCAAGTTAGGGTATAAGAAAGAACATTCCTCTTCTTATTACCCTTAAGCGAATGGACAGGTTGAAGCAGTGAACGAGTCACTTAAGTCCATTCTCCAATGAACCATCGCACAAAGCAAGAATAATTGGAATATCATGTTGTATCCTTCTTTGTGGGCCTATAGAACTGTAGTTAAGACTGCCACCAATTTTTCTCCCTATCAGCTTGTGCATGGGGTGGAGTCAATATTACCAGTTGAATGTGAAATCCCTTCTCTGAAGCTAGATGTGGATATTTTACGAGACACTTCTACATTGAAAGAGCATTTGGTCCACTTAGAGCAGCTTGATGAGTAGAGTTGAGATTCTTTAGTGGCTCTAGATGTTAACAAGCATTGTGTTAAGTTCCAGTATGATAAGTTTGTCCATCCTAGGAGGTTTAGTGAAGGTGACTTGGTCCTTCTGTGGGATAAATCTAAGGAACCCTTGGGGGCAGGAAATTTTAATCCCATGTGGCATGGTCCTTACCTCGTTAAGCGTGTCTTAAAGAAAGGCACCTATGAGCTGGTTGATTAGGAAGGTATAGCCTTGGCGGAGCCTAGAAATGGGCTCTATCTCAAAAAATACTATACATGATCTTCATCCAGGGCTTATTTTTGTATATTATTGTACAGTTTTGCATTGCATAGTTAGGTTTTCTTATGGTGATCAGGATTGTTGATTAGCTTTCATTTGTTATGGCAGATGTCGATGGAGTCTTTTGTTTACATAGGATTCGCTGATGGTGCTAGTTGTCACACTTAAAAATCAGCTCTGGCTACTTGGGTGATCTATACTCCTATGGGTCAAGTATTGTCTTCAGGAGGTGTATGTTTATGGCCTTCATCAAACAATGTTGTTGAATATAGTTTTGTTATTGAGTTATTGCGTGATGCCATTTCGCATGGAGTTCATTCTCTTGAGGTATGTCTTGATTTGCAGTTAGTGGTTTCACAACTTAATGGCTTGTATCATGTTAGGGATCCGACATTATTACAAAGATTCTTACTTTTTATATTGCTAGAATAACAATTTGAGATTATAACATACATTCATGTTCCAAGAAATTTTAATCAAATTGTTGATTCATATGCTAACTATGTGTTAGATTGGCATTTTTTTCAGAGACCATAAGCATCTCCCAAACACATTTTACACATGTAAATAGAATATTAATCAATCATTATAAAAAAAATTCATTAAGTTCAAAAAGTGACGTCATAATACATAAGTGTCATATACAAAATTGGGGCTTCCGAGCCACCAAAATATACTACACAGTCATACAAAAAAATATATACACCCAAGTCTCTAAGCCTGAGGTGGAGGAGGGTGCTGATCATGGTAGCACACTATGGCTCTAGCTAGCCGGAAAAACAATCGAACCCATGCTCATGGTCCTCCAACCACTTGGCATTGCATGGCCTCAAGAAAGTCCTCAACTTGCGCCATGGGTACTCTCTGTGTCAATTGAACACAATTCGTGTGAATGCTCTGGAGCATCCTCTCTACATATGCACCCATGATCTCATCACCTCTTCCCCTCCATAAATGACGAGGAAAGCCATCTGGCCGCCGTGGTCCTACATATGCATATACATGACAAAGTGTCGCTATGTGTTGTCACACCAAAAACATGTCTTTTGATTTCATATATCAAAAAACACAAAAAATTAAATAATTCAAAAATTAAAAGTGGGTTTGGGATTCGTTACCTATGTCTCCATAAGTTGCTCCTAGTGGTAGGGGCATGTCTAGATCACCACGAAAGTCAATCCCTGCATAGGGATAGTCATTCTATGGCGATGAGTTATCTCCACCACAATGGAAAGAACTCTGCTGGGTAGGGGTTAGCCACCTTGCCACCTCCCAGTCTGCACATGACATTAGCCCAGCATCACTGAGTTGGATCCAAGACTCATTGTGGAGCAATGTCTACTCTAGGGCTTAACCCAAGCACCCACTCAAATAAGAATGTACTCAGTATGTTGCCAAACCCAAAGTTTCACACCCTGTCCATCTTGTAGTCATTGAGCTGATGTTTCATGTTGCTCAACAACGTAGTACTCCAGTCATATATTGTAGGCCGCATACACTCTACCGCATAGAACATCATTCACCGTGAGGCCTAGTGGAGTAAAGCCAAACCTACAATCCTTCCTAAGGCCAAAAGTATGGCTTTTAGCCCCAGAATATGAGTAGAGTTTGTCAGGATTTGACTCCCAGCCTTCTCTGTATCCGAAAGACAGTACACAACTATGTACTCATCTATGGTCAACCCACCTTATGGCCCACGATATTGAAGGTTCACCACCTCCCCTCGTCGAGACAAACCTGTGATGAAATATAAGTCCTCAACTTCAATGCTGAGCGACATCCCATGACCGGTAATCAAACGATGGACTACTATGTTCGACCTCGACACCTCTATTTGCATTGTAGGGCATGTACTCGTAGCAGTTTGTGTAGAATAATTTCTATCTTGGTGGAATTACACATATGCTACCTCCTTGATCATGTCAATGTTCATGAGATTTCATCTCTCGTGATTTGATTCCAGTGTACATCAGATATTTTCAGCCGTTATTGAGATCTTGATCCATTGTATATATTCAGCTTCTATGGAGATCCTAATCCATTGTATATCTTCATCATGGAGATTCTGATCTATTACATATTGTACGTGGAAATGACCACACATGTCATATTTTGTATATCATGTCTATTCATGGCCATTGTGCTCTATCTAGGACTGCTATATGTATTTGCAGTCATATGCAGAGATTGATTATTGTACTATACTGATGGATGGATGGTCCTTCCACCTAGTTCTTCATCACTCCACTTTTGCGATGGATTTTATAATGTATTTCGGCCATCATGTTACCCCTCTGACCTCACACATTAGGGGGCATCTGTTACAATTGATTTTACCACACATGGTTGATCACATATTGATGGCCTTGCATGTCCCTCTGCATACTCTTTACACCCCATGGAATGATATTGTACCTTTGATGTTTCCAAGTTCATCCCTAAAAACACTTTTTTATTGTTGTACACGACTTTTAATCCCATACTCGTGTGTATACGTGACTTTTGACCTCAAACCCATGTACATCGAGATGTGTGCATAAATCCAAATATTTTTGGAGTTTTCCTTAATGTGTATCTGAACCACTTGACTCTTGTCCTTCCATATGCCTTGGTATCGCTCGGATTTGACCCTCCATTACCCCTTTGGAGTTCTATATAAGTAACCTCTTAGATACATTGAAGAGGATGAATTGAAGAGCAAGGAAACTATAGTCCATTGTTTTCGTAGCTTGCATATACTTGAGTCTACATCCCTTTGTCCCTTTGGAGAACTTTGTGTTCTTCCCAAGATTTCCTTTTCTTATGAGATTTCTATCAAGAGATGGAGGATTGAGGTGGTGGAGGCCCAGGTGGAGGACTTATTTTCTCTGGTTCGTAGATGTGCCGACAGAGGTTGTCACTTATGTAATCTCTGATTTGATTAATAGAAATATCTTTTCCTGTCCAATAATGTGCATTTGAATGAATATTGAATTCATGGATATGTTTAATTTCTTATACATTGTTGATTATATATGCTAGAGTAGATCTAACACCATATTATATAGCATGCTTGTCTTGTTTGTTGTTGTTGAGAGAAAATTGCTAGTGCAAGTAGGATTGGAAAAAGCTCAACAGGGATCTACTTCAACCGTCTGGAATAAGGTATGATTTGAGATCCTTTAGTGTTAGATGTTTGGTTTCTCTTGCATATTGGGAAGGGATTGATTTCTCAGGTCTAGCTGTCTGTTGTGGTACACCCCAAGCCATAGGAAGTTTCTCTCCATAACAGTTGTGACAATAAGTTAAGTAGTGTCTTATATGCACATAATTGGATTAATCAATACACCCACCAGCTGCGGTCAAAGTGAGTTGGTAAGGTTCCAATGGAGAAGACCCCTCACCCCACCCAACTTCAGAAACTTGCTTTTGGAAGTTACTCATAAGATATATCTCTAGTGATACTGCTTCAGTTTCACAAGTGATGTCGATTGAGCCTTTCTCTATCAAGTCGATATCTTGTGCTTTGTGTTCCCATGACAGAAGGTCCAAAACTGGGTCAAAGAGGGAGGAAATGCCAACAAATGGTTCCATTGCTGGGAACGTGAATTATTTTGGTGAGGGACATGTTTTGGAATCTGACGAAGCTGGAAATACAAGACTAGGTTGATTTTAAAGCATTAAATTTTATGAAATAAGAAAGTAAAGGATCACGGTTAAATATGATGAGTTGCTTGGAGCGATACCTTTATACGAATATCCACAAGATTTTATTTTCTGAGTTCCCTTTTTGGTTCTTGTTCGTCCTATTGATCCAAAGAAATAAATTTTCAAAATAGAAGAAATAAGAAAAGAAGTGGAAGAGACTGCGAAGAGGATTGAAGAAGAAGAATCATCATGCATCAAGGTTGTCGACCAAGTCTCCTTGAGTTGGGAAGCATTTATCAACGACATCGAGCTATAAAAATTTGTAGAGGAGCTATGCACAACTTAGATAGGAGTAACTCTGATGAAGAATGAGATGAAAAAGTTAAACTTACCAGAGAAAATGGATAAGGCAATAGAAATGAAGAAGTTGCAACAACAAGTTGCGGTGCTGCACACACAACAACAACAAAGGATAGATAAAGTTGCAGAGTTGGAGCCCGAATAAAAAATAATTACAAGCATTATTCAACCTATGCATTAGAGGGTGCGATGAGTAATAGAGGTTTCAAGGATCGTAACATTAGAAAACCTAAGTACCTTGGGGAAAACATGTAGAAGGAAAAAGAAGATGTGAGATGAGAGACTGAAGAGATACCGAAAATATTCCAATATTTTCAAGGTAAAGTCATTACAAATGAAAAATTTACTAAATATCTTTGTGTGGCTTGAGTCGAGCCACAAGTGAGTCTTGGGTTTTTTTGGCCCTAGGTAAAAAGGCATAATTCAATTGAAATTCTACCCAAGAAGGTAAAACGTCTAGTCGCAGGAAGGAAAAGGAGTTGCGATAGAAGTAGGGAAGGGAAGAGCAGAAATAGATAAGGAAGAAAGAGTTAAGGAAATATGTAGTCGCGGAGGAAGTTGTGAAAGAAGAGAAGCCACAACAAGAGGGAAGCATGCGACGAGATAAACTACGATGGAAGGAACCATGCTAGAGGAAATGTGTAGCGACGAAATGACTGAAAATGAGAGTTCAAGGAAGATCATGGGTACGGGGCTGACTATAATCGACAGATGTCACACATTCTATAAGGAATAAAAAAATCTTTGTAATTTGGGTCATTAGTTCCTACTGAAAAATGCCACTATAATAAGAATGAAAGTCTGTTGACTAACTGAATGAAGTTGGCTGATAGCGACATGCAAGAGTCTATAAGAATGAAGAACCCAGGTTGTGTGTGGGTTGCTAGCTAGCTTTGGTTTGCTGGGTTTCTTACTTACTTGTTTTAATTACTTAGTTACTTAGTATCGTTTTGTGTCTGTAATAAGAGTTGAGTAATTTGTAGTTGAATGTGCATAAATATAGAGAAGAGTAGTCGATCCATGTTGTGTGGATCAATAGTAGAGTCATGTAGGACAATATTAAGCAACAAAAGACCAAAGATAATGTGAGGAGGGGGATTTCTGTATAGATAAGAGAAGAATATCTAGAACAGAGTCTCCAGCTAAGTGCGCAGACCAAAGGGTCCATATATTTGTCATGCCAGATGAAGAGCATATTTGTGGTTTTTCTCGAATGGGTTTCCATGTTAAATATTGTTTCATTGAGTAGATGATGAATGTTTATGTTGCATGAATTTATGTGAATGTATATGAATGTATATGAGGAATGTTCTTAAGTCACAGGAATGTATATTGTGATTAAGTGTTTATGTATTTTCTTATGACGAGTTTTCGTATGCATGAATTACACCATTGATGGATAAACTATGTGTTAAGTAGACCTTGTTATTATAATCATTATGTCAGATAAGTTAAGTAGTGTCTTATCTAGGCACATTTGGATTAAGAAATACACCCATGGGATTTGGCCGAAGCGAGTTGGTAAGGTTCCAAGGGAGAAGGACCCCCCTCCCAACCCACCTGCAGAAACCTGGTTCTAGGAGTTACCTATAAGAGATATCTTGGGTGATATTGCATCTGTGTCACAAGTGCTACCGACTGAGCCTTTCTCCTTCGGGTCGATCTCTTGGGATTTTTTGCATGCGACGAAAGGTCTGAACCTGGGTCAAAGAGGGAAGAAATACCAACATTATCCTCTTCTTCAATATTTGAGTTTTGGGCAAGTAGGCTTCTTATATCCTTGAAAAGCTACCCCCTCATGTTTCCAAGGTTCATTTTGAGGTCACCTTGCATATCCCCTATGAATTTTTGGGACCCAGCTTGCATATTCTCTTTGAATGTTTGGAATTCACTCTTATTTACTATATTCATGATGTACACCTTTCTTACCATTTTGTTTTCCCTGCTTTCTACTCTATTAGTAAGCTTGGAAAAAAAAAAGTTTACATCATCATGTTCATATTGTTTTAAGGATTAATATTCAAAATATTTATGGGTGTATAAATTTTCTCTCCTCCTCTTTCCATTTGATCACATAAATACATACTAGATTTATTCTCTATTTCCTCTTTAGCAAACCTTTTGAATCACCCAAAATTGATATTCCAATAAAATGTTATGTATGTTTCAAGTTAACATACCTTTAAAAACTCGAGTTTGTAGGATCTCTTGTTGACCAACTTTCCTTCTAAATTATATCTAAAAATTGGTCCCCTCCGAGTATAAATATTATCTTTGTATTACCTTACTATGCCTTCTCTGTAATTCCAAAGGTTTGGATAAATGCTATTATGACAAGAGAAAGTTATGGTAACTTTTTTGGTCCCTTTTAGGAGACAAGGACTATACATATTGAGACATGTCTGAATTTCTTTATATTTTCATGAAATTTTCATCACAAAATATATGGTACGTCTTCTATCTAATGTAATAGGTGGCACTCAATTTGGAGTCTTAAATATTTAGTTATAACAATTTTTCCTGGTACACATGTTTGAGACTAGTTTTTGGACTAATCAAACACCCTAGCTTCCCTATACCATAACCTTGAAGTTATAATGAAACGGGGCATGGAATTTTTTCCATGTGTACTTTGCTCTTCTTTTATAAATCTCCTAAAAAATTATATCTGAAATAACTCTAAACAAAAAATATATAAAAATGGATTTGATACCAAATGTTATGCACCGATTTTCCAAAATAATATAAAAATAGAAAGAAAGAGTAACCCAATTCCTTGACAAGGAGATAAAGGGAAGAATAAGAAGCATTTCCAAGGGGAAACATCCTTATACAATGCATTAAATGTGCCCTAAAATCAGCTCTCCTTGGTGTGTGTGTGTGTAGGAAACGTAAGGTACAATTACAATTATAACTAACCATACAATTACAATTAAGGTCCTAGCCAATTAAAAAATAAAATAATAATATAATAATAAAAATGTAGTGTCATGGTATATATGGTTGAACATATAACTTCCGTTGGATCATGGACTCATGCAACGTGAAATCAAGAATTATAATTTACTATGGATAATAAAAAAATTAAAAAAAAAATTCCTAGAGAAATATGGTTTTTCAGTCCCCTACATACTAAGTGTTCCAAGTGAGAAACATTCATTCATTTCCAACACCTTAAGGAATTTTCCCCTCTTCCCCATAATTTTTGAATCAAGGACAATATTTTCTACGAACTCAAAATAATAATTGGTAAGCTTAAACGACTCAATGGAAATTGATTTGGAAACTTATATGAACTTTAACACAAGACCATTTACCAATTGATTTAGCCCTTGAGGCTAGCCAAATTTGTTTTTTATACTTAAGTTCTCCATGTATTTGGCAATAAAGAAAGATAGATTGATATATACTAATATTATGTCAAACTATAATGGAAAAATTAGGTTTCAGTTATTTAATAACCAAAAATTCTAGGTATAATGTGCTTTAGAATACTAGGTCCAAATTTATTTTTGTTATTATATGAGAATGTTGTTTTCTTCCACTTCATCTTAAATATTTGAATATGAATAATTGGTATAAATGCTAGCATGAAAATAATGCAACAATTAAATGAATCTCAAATCCATTATAACAATATATTCATTATGAATTCAATAAGTATGAATGAAGAAGATCTTCTTACAACTACTCAAATGAAATCTAATTACCATATTATATATTTATTTTACCTAATAACTAATCATTTTAATTTATTATTAATTTAATATAAATACAAAATCTCATTTTACATAAATATAAATATATATAATATTTAAATAATTAACCAAACAAATTGTTTTGAAAAATCCTCATGTCAAATAAATTATCATGGATTCTCCCTTTTAACGAATCCTTAGGTTGTAAGTGTCGAATAAATTATGAGATGTCGATGTCCCATATGAAAGGTGCCATTTTGAAATCAAAAGCCATCATTTCTTTCTAATCATCTCATTACCGATTTAACAAAAGTATTTTGACAATTTAAATAAAGAAAAATATTTTGACCATCCAAATAATTCTTACCACTAAAAGTATGAAACAAATGTGAAAAAACAAATTTTGTTGATTGCATATAGAATATGAATGATCAAGCTTCCTTATTCTTCTTGATGTAGTCAAGCTTTTTCTTATGACTTTTGATTGTATTAACTTTTATTAGATTTTTTGTCACGAAAAGTAAAAGGAATTCGGGAATAATGGCATGGGTCCTTTTTATTTATTTATTATGTTTACTAGTGATTAGAAAAGTAAAAGGAATTCGGGACAAACCCCATGTTATTAATCATATGGATTTATTTTAAATCTAGAAAATTTAGATTTACTAAAGGAAGACGTTTTCAAAGAAATATCACACATTATATATATAAACATCTCCTTCAACCAAAACCATGTAAGTGCAGTGTTTTTTCTCTATGGACTAAAAGTCACTCACAAATAGTTTAAGTTTTTTTTTTATGTTTTGAAAGTTGGTTTTGATTTTACAAAGTGTAAATTTTAAAAAGTATAATTTTTATTTATTTATTTAATAATAGTAAATGGTGTTTCGACAATTATTTTTCACATCATAAAATAATAACTTGTGGATTTATAAAATAAAAAACTTAAAATCAATATATATTTATTTTATACATTGATTTATTCACTATTAAAAAAAAATTTAAATCTCAAGAAATTGGTTTACTCTTCATAATAAATCCATGTTTAAAATCGATCTATTTCGATATTAAAAAAATTATCATTTAATGAAATATTAAGACAAAACTACTACCATAAATATATAAACATTTTATTTAAAAGTTACCATTTGAATAAGGATTGAGGAAAAGTCACTCCCATAAATCTATATTGTAGACTAATCTATGGTGTAGTATAAATATTCTACTTTTTCAACATTTTCGGAGTATATTTTTTGTCTTTTTTGTTCATAGTCTAGTTGGAAATATGTAAACAACATTAGAATGACATATATTAACTATATAAATTGCATAATATGGGTGTTAATGAGTATTTGAGGGTGGTGGATCTATTTATAGAGTCAAAAACACAATTTAAACAATTCCAAATTTGGATTTTACAAAAGAAAATAACGGATTTTGACCAAAACCCATTGGAAAGTGAAAAATGTAGATTAAATAGACTACTCCTAAATCTATTTTAGTTAGCAACTTCTTGAGTTTTAAAAAATGTTCTCTATTTTGATTAAAACTCAAAAATGATTTATAAATATGTAAAGTGTAGTTAACATAGAAAAAAAGAGTCAAGTCACAGTAGTGCAGTTGGTATTCAATGGCTTATGTTTATTAGGTGGCCCAAGGTTCAAAACTTGGTGGTGGTGGTAAGAAACACAAAAAAAACCATCCATTCTAAGTGTTGGTGTGGTCTAGGCCAGGTGTGATTCTCGGGTGATTTTGAGAGCTTAGATGTCCCTAGGTCATAATTTCTTAGACCAAAGGCTAGTCCTACAAGTTAAAGACATTCAAGGAAAAAAATAAAATAAAACAGAGTTTTTATTTCGAAAGAATATATGTTGTGAAACATCAAGATTAATGAGATAAGAAACTATATGTAGTATTTGTTTCAAACCATCAAGATGGATGGGAGAATAATTGTCTAGAAAAAAAGACCATACAGTAAGTTATAAAAACAAAATATGGGAATGAGTTATGCATGGTCTTTTGTGTATTTGGGTTATTGTCTCCAGCTAAGTTCAAACCATCATCACTAATGATTAAATGATTCGACAAAGTTCATAGTTAGAGTAATGGAGGAAATATGGTAGTAATAATTACGGTCAATGATAGACAATTATGTAAAGGAGATGTTTGGAGGATTTATAATATGCGCAGATCATCCTAATATTTCTCAAGCATCAATGATGTAAGGACATTATTCACGATGCAAAGAGAAAGATGATAGGTGCACATGCAATCTCATATTGTGCCTCTTTTGAAACAAATACAATCCATTTATAGATCCACAACACAAGAAGTAAAGAAGTAGAGAAAGATGTCCCCACTAGTAATAGTGATTGAAGCATGTCAGTTTGCATGCCAACAAACTGACAATGGATCCAACCTATTTTCATAACCAATATTCCTCTATCGCCTCACAATAGTATTTTTATTCCATGCAATCAAAGGATGATTATTCATGCAAAGTTGCAGCCATCCTAAATCAGACAATATCACAATATCTAGAAATCCAATTTTCCTTGTCCATAGTAAACACAGTGTCTAACTATTTGATCCATAATCCTCTCTATGTATCATGATCATCTACCTATGTTTTTTATAACCCAACCTTATCATCCACATGCAATACTAAAAAATCCTAGCTCAGTTGTCAGATCATTTTTTATCATTGCACGAATAATCCATGGCATCTAAGCACCAAGATCGATGTTATCCATCTTGTATATAACCACACACTGGTTTCCAGTATCCTTAGTTCCCCATCTTATCTATTTTAAAGGCTATTATCTCATCTCCGGTTTTCATTGTAGTCATGCAGTTACTTCCATTTGTCCAAAGGGTTTTTCCCTTGTTATTCTATGAAATACAATTGCTCTATAGAGTTTCTTTCGATTTATTTTATGACAAGAGACTCATTGATTTATATGATCCACTACCCTCTCTCAGTGAATTTTTTGAATTCATCATAGTACATGGGGATTCAAAGCCGACATTTAGTGAATTTTGTGAGGAATCACATTTTTTCTCTGATAGTTGTGGCCCATAAAATATCCTCCACATCACACTCTCTTGTCTTTCATTCTCCATTTGTTACATTCTACGGAGGCCTAAACGAGTAGATAGTTGTAAGCTTGTAAGCTTGGACGATAGGTTAAGAGCCTTGTAGCTCCTACTAGGGTCACTTATTTGTGTGCCTTGATGAAACTATATCTATCCATTCTTGTTGCGGTCTTCATGTGATGTAAAATTCGGTAATACACGCCAGTTTCAAAATGAAGAAATTTTTTGGATGATGTTTTTTAGTACCAAATGAGGCATCCTAATGTTGTTCAATACTAGAATTAGTTTTTTCCTTCAAAATGATCAAATAACGAAAGACATGTGAAGATTTGAAGTCGGTAGGTGATGGCATACTCGGGTGAAGCACTCTCGAATATTATTTACGACAGTTGTTGTTAACACAAAAAATTGCATACCTTATATGTGACCTAGCCTTATAAAACATATACATTATTAACCACTTTTCATTTCCACAACATCGACCTTCATTGGTCCAAAACTCCTAAGTCAACCATAAAATTCCATTTTAAATATTAATTGGCTCATTAAATCCAAAACTTATGAATCAAATGGCCTAAAATGACATTTTGGATATTTCCATTTTCAAAAAAAAGGAAACTTGACAGTTACCCAAAATCTAAGCATTGAGAAGGATCCCAAAAATAATGGATAAGAAAAAGAAACTTCAAAAAATCAAAAACCAAAAATAGAAAAATATCCAATTGATCCTCATCCCTCCATGCTACCTACAATTCCTATAAATTGATCATTAAGGTCTCCCTTTACAATGATACTTCTCCACCCATCTCCCATATCATTACTCTATTGAAATTTCCCCTTGAGATCTAAAACTCCCTTGAGTATTCCCATTTCACCTTCATTGGAGACCTGTGTTGGTTTATTGGTCAATACTGAGAGGGGGTGGGGGTGAATCAATATTGTTATATTTTTACTATTTTAACCACGTTTAAATCTATCATTAGAAACACATAACAACAAGAACACACAGAACACAATTTTAACATGGAAGCCCAATAGGGTAAACCACCAATACATCCTATTACTGCAAAATTGTTAATTACAAATAGTTTTTCCTGCTACTACAGACAAGGATGGTATTACACCTTGTTTACCAATACCAATTGGAAGGAGGCTACAATCCCTTGGTTTATTAGCTACGACTAAAAGGATGCTACAACACCCTATTTACCAATTCCAATTGGAAGGAGGCTACGACCCCCTGGTTTATTAGCTACGATTGAAAGGATGCTACAACACCCTATTTACCAATGGAAATTGGAAGGAGGATTCAACCCCCTATTTACCAATGGCAATTGAAAGGAGGCTTCAACTCCCTGGTTTATAATCTACAACTGAAAGGAGGAAACAACCCCCTGTAGGCCTGTTTCCTGCCCTAGCGTCACCCTACCACCCTAATATGTTTATCACGATTTCTCTCCCACTGAATTCTGTAACACCCACTGGTCTCTAATTCTGATCATGCAATTTGAACTACAGAGACATCTTCCTTCTTACTCAGGCCGCTGCTTAAATACTTTTCAACGTTTAAGCTTCTTTCAATAGTTGCATCTCTTCAAACTGAAGAAATGCACCTTTCAATGTTGCACCCTTTCATATCTAAATATCACACCTTCTAGAACATCCTTTCACGCTCTTCCATTGATCCTGCAACTCAAAAATCATTTCTATAGCTTGGAAACCATTTCTGCACCTCTGTCCAACGTTTGCAGGTGCTTCCGCACTACCAAAATTCCTTCCGTAGGATCAACTTCCTAATCCAGTCAGAGTTGTTGATCTTATCTCTAAGTAAATCTGAACCGTCAATCTAACCATCGATTTCAGCCTCAAAATCTCCTTTCTGCACCAAGATTACCTCATCAACAATTCCCCACCGTTGATCTTTGTCGGTTGTTTTCCTGACCATCGATCTCTAGATTGCGGGATGCGAGATGTCAAATGTCCACTTTTTCCTTTCCGCAAACTCCTTTCTGCAAGCTTCTTTCCACAAGCTCCTTTTCACGAGCTTCTTTCCGCAATTTTCCTTCCGCATCGTCGATCTGTTTTAGCGGAACTAACTTCAGTCATACGATCTTTCCAGATTGTGGGATGTGGGATGTAGAAACGTAACATTTCGACTTTCCACAAGATCCTTTCCGCAATTTTGTTTCCGCATTGCATATTGCGGGATGCGGGATGCGGAATCACACTTTCCTATTTTGGACTTCCGTAATTTCCTTCCGCAAATTTGTTTTCACATTTTCCTAGACCATTTATTTCCTTGAGGATTTACCTCTGACCGTCCATCTTGATATTTTGCGGAACTTTGGATTTTCCTCCTAACTTATGTAAACTTGATATTCACCATCATATCTAGTGCGGGTCGCTCCCTGACCATCCATTCTGATATTTTGCGGAACTTTGGATTTTTCTCCTAACTTATGTAAACTTGATCTTCACCGTTAGATCTAGTGCGGGTCGCTCCCTAACCGTCCATTCTAGAAATAATGTGGATCTGCATTCTGTCTTTGTGGATAATACAAAAACTGATCCTTATTCATTGAACCTCATCATCATGCCATTTCATCACTACCTTCGTCTATGCCACCTCATCATCGTGCCATTTTGTCTTTACTTTTACTTATGCTGCGTTAACTTTGCCATGGTATCTTTTGTAATTCATAAGCAACTTTTCCATTACTACCTTAGTCTTTCATCATCATTAGGACACCATCATATTCCATTTCATCATATGTGTCATGCCACATCCTCAACTATGCCATGCAATGCCTTACCATGCCATCACTACTTTAGTCTTTCACTGAGTTTGTCCTGCCATCATATCCACTAGTTATTCCTTTATCATTCATGAACACCTTTGACATCAATGAAAACTATATACTCAAATCTTCCAACAATATCCCCCTTTGGCATTGATGGAAACCTCTAAACATTCTCCCCCTTTGACAACAATGACAAAGGATAACCTGTTATGCCAATGTTGCACCTATTTTGATATAGGATTTCTTGTCTCTCTTCTTTTTAACAACTCTTTCTGTCATCATATATCCCCTTTAAATGAACTTGGCTATTTAACTAATGTATTATCATTTATATTAACATTTCATGTTCTTGAATGATAGCTTAACTGATAGATCCATGTTCTCCCCCTGTCACTGTACTCCTTCTCCTTTGTCAACATTTTCGTGGCAGAGTCTACACTCAGCATTTTTCAACACTTCCATTTTTAGTTCTAGGATACATGTTTCCCTTTTTTTTTTAAACTCTGTTCTTGCTGCCATATCTAATGGTCTATTATGGCTATAAGTAAACTGGCTTCCGCTTTTACCAGAATTTCTTAAGCCTGTGCATTTACATATTCATAAAAAACTAGCATAGACTGCTGGATTCTTTTGGATTTTAGATCCATATTATCAACTGTCTAGGGACCCGTAACTTTAGATCCTCAACACAAAGATTACTTCAGTTTATTGCATAGTTTTTCTGGTCTCACTATCTCAGACACAGAGACTCGTAACCTCGACCTTTATCACCCATTATATTTGAAGAAAATAAATTTCAATATACTTCATCATTAGACACCAATTGAGTTTTTCTTAGATACCAATTGAAATTTTCTGAATTTAACTCCCCCTGAGTATAAGCTTCCGGTGGTAGATAATAAAATTTTGAAACCAAAACTGAGGTTCATTAACCACGTAATGAGATATTACCAGATCTGATCTGCGTTATCCCTCTTTTTCTCTTCTTTTCACACTAAACTTTAACCAGAGATGACTGTTTTCCTTCTCATCTTTAAAATCCTTAACTTAAAGATATCAATCTCCCCCTAGGATCATGCAACATTTCATATTCCTTTAAGATGAATGTTCATGCTCTCAATTTTTATGGTTTTTTTATTACAAATGAGAGAATTTTTTTTAGAAGTAAATTCCACAATTAATGTCTCCTTCATCATCTCTTTCATCATTATCTACATTGGGGTATTATTGTACATACTAATTATCTTTCCCTCATGATGAGTGTCATTTTTATCTATGACCTCATTATTCTCAACATCAACTATAGAGACTTAATTAATGACTGAAAGTTGTGTTTTTTCTGAAGCTTCTAATTCTTTCATCCACATGTTTTTAGGAGGTGTACTATTTACTTGTCCTTCACCATGCTCTACATTGGTGTCCTGTTCCACTTTCATCCTTTGATTTTCTCCCCTCACTCTGCAGTCAGCCACCTTGTGACCAAACTTATGAAAGTAATGAAAATAAACATGAATTTTTTCTTTATCCATAGGAGGTCTTTGGTATCTTTGTTTCCTAACTGCCATTTTCTTCCACTGTCTCTGAACTTATACTGGAGCATCACATTTCAGCTTACAATTCCTAGCCAAGTGTCAAAATTTATTACATTTGTAACACTCTATATCAAACCTTTGGAGAGGTCCAAACTAGTTATGATTCCTTATCTTTAGATTTTTAATTCCATCCTTCTTGTACTCATGAACCTTTTGATAAGCCTTTCATTTCAGGGATTTATGACCAAAGTTATTACACGAATAACAATGACCCAGAAATATTTTCTGATTTCTATTTATTGCTTGTCTCTTGAGCTCCTCATGAGTTCTGTCTTTGTCATGAAAAGATAAAGCATATTCTTTGCACTTTTCCTTTTTAACAGGACTCTTCAGTACTTTAGCATAGCTCTTTGTACTTCCTCTTTGATTAGTGAGTGGGAAACTCTCTAGCTTCTTCTCTTTAACGAACCCCAAACTAGACCTATCACTTCGTGGTCTTTGGCTACTGAGAATGTCATCTAGAATCCTTGAGCCATTCTCAAACTTTGATTTAATAGATTTTTCATCAACTCCTTCTCTAAGTTGAGTAATTTTTTTCTCAAGTTTTTAGAATCTTGAATTCTCTTCCTGAGCAAAACTACTAGATCTTCCTCACTCTTCTTGGCCTCTTGAAGTTGGTTTATCAAATCAGTAATAATATGATTTGTCTCCTCTTAGTATTTATACAATTTCTCTTTCAAAACTTTGTTTCTTTTCCTACATCTTTCAATTTCATCTACCGTAGCCATGTACTCAACTTCTTTGTCCACTTCTGATTCCTCATCTGAGTTTGTTGTTCCTAAAAACAGGATTTCATTATCTTTACTCATTTCCTCATATTCACTTTCTTCCTTGTAATATAAGTTCTTCTTTTTCTCTTTATACTTCTTTCTACCCTTATGACAACATGATTCTTCATGGTCACTCACCTCTTGTTTTGGTAGGGAAACTTATGGGAAAAATGTCCAATCCTGCCACAGTTAAAAAAATTTAAAGTTAGTTTACCTTTGTATTTCCCAGTGCCTTTATTAATTCTATGTAAAAAGAGGGCTTCCTCATCATCTATATTTTCTGATTGATTTTTGGAAGTGACTTTAAACACTACTTCTTTCTTCAAGTTTTTATCATGTCCAGTTCTCATCTCATAAGTAGTGATAATTCCATGCAGCTCATCTACTGTTACCTTCTTAAGGTCATCTCATTCCTCTAGGGTGGAAACCTTTAAGTCATATCTCATTGGTAATGTTCTTAGTATCTTGCTTACCACTTATTTTTCTTTCAATTTTCCTCCAAGACCTTTAATAACATTAACCACCTCATCTACTCGAAGAAGGTATTCCCCAATATTATCTTCTTCTCTCATTTTGAGGCTTTCAAATTGACCTTTATATGTCTGTAGTTTGGATTCTTTGACCTTAGATGCTCCTTCATACATAATATTCAATTTATCCTAGGATTGTTTGGTATATGTGCATTGCATAACCTTAGTAAACACAGTGTTTGTTAATCCACTCAAGATTGCATTTATGGCTTTGGCATTGCCTTCATATTCACCTAGTTCAACTGTTTCTGTAGGGTACTGGTTTCCTATGTTACACTCCTTTTCTGTTGCTGCCCAAACCTTCCATCCCAGGGACATCAAATGACACTTCATTCTTACACTCCAATATGCATAGTTTTCTCCTATAAATAGTGGAGGTCTGTTAGTGGCCAAGCCTTCTTGTTGATCAATAGTGTTTTTATAAAGGATCTACCTTCCAGTGGTTAAACTGTGCTGAAGGAACTCACTTTGATACCAATTGTTGGTTTATTGGTCAATACTAAGAGGGGGGGTGAATCAGTATTTTTATCTTTTTACTATTTTAACCACTTCTAAATCTATCATTAGAAACACATAACAACAAGAATACAAAAAACACAATTTTAACATGGAATCCCAATAGGTTAAACCACTAATACGTCCTATTACTGCAAAATTGTTAATTACAAATAAATTTTCTTGCTACTATAGACAATGATGGTATTACACCCTGTTTACCAATACCAATTGGAAGGAGGCTACAACCCCCTGGTTTATCAGCTATGACTGAAAGGATGCTACAACACCCTATATACCAATGTCAATTGGAAGGAGGCTACAACCCCCTAGTTTATCAACTATGACTGAAAGGAGGCTACAACACCCTATTTACCCGATGCCAATTGGAAAGAGGATTTGACCCCCTGGTTTATTAGCTACAACCCCTTGCAGGCCTATTTCCTTCCCTAGCGCCACCCTTCCACCCTAATATGTTTCTCACGATTTCTCTCCCACTGAATTCTGTAACACCCAATGGTCTCTGAATCTAATCATGCAATTTGAACTGCAGAGACATCTTCCTTTTTACTCAGGCCATTGTTTAAATATTTTTCAGCATTTAAGATTCTTTCAACAGTTGCGTCTCTTCAAATTGAACCAACACAACTTTCACTATTGTGCCCTTTTAGATATGAATATCACACTTTCCATAATGTCCTTTCACATTCTTCCATTGATCCTACACCTCATAAATTGTTTCCACAACTTGGAAACCATTTCCGCACCTCTATCCAACATTTGTAGGTGCTTTCGCACTACCAAACTTCTTTTCATGGGATCAATTTCCTGATCCAATTAGAGTCGTTGATCTTATCTCTAAGTCAATCTGGATCGTCGATCTAACCATTGATTTCGGCCTCAAAATCTCCTTTTCACACCAAGACTATCTCATCAATGATTCCCCACCGTTGATCTTCGTCGATCATTTTCCTGATCGTCAATCTCTGGATTGTGGGATGTAGGATGCAGGATGTCGATTGTCTATTTTTTCCTTTCCACAAAATCCTTTCCGCAAGCTTCTTTCTGTAGGCTCCTTTCCACAAGCTCCTTTCCGAAAGCTTCTTTCTGCAATTTTCCTTCTGCACCATCGATCTATTTTAGCAGAACTAACTTCAGTCATCCAATCTTTCCATATTGTGGCATGCAAGATGTGGGATGCAGAAACGTAACATTTCAAATTTCCGCAAGCTCCTTTCCGCAATTTTTTTTCTGCATTACAGACTATGGGATGTGGGATGTGGAATAAAAGACTATGGGATCCTTGAGGATTTACCCCTGACCGTCCGTCTTGATCTTTTATGGAACTTTGTCTTTTTCGCCTAACTTATGTAACCTTGATCTTCACTATCATTCTAGAACTAATGTGTATATTCATTCTGTCTTTGTGGGTTATACAAAAACCGATCATCATTCATCAGATCTCATGCAGATAAATATGCCACCTCATTATTGTACCATGTCATCACTACCTTCGTCTATGCCACCTCATCATCATGCCATTTTGTCTTTACTTTGACTTATGCTATGTTAACTCTGCCATGGTATCTTTTGTAATTCATAAGCAACTTTCCCATTACTACCTTGGTCTTTCATCATCATTAGGACACCATCATATTCCATGTCATCATATGTGTCATGCCACATACTCAACTATGTCATGTGATTCCATA
>LPNX011013741.1:387846-423768 GCA_001517045.1 Pseudotsuga menziesii | reverse complement strand
AATTTTCCCTATTAAAATTTCTACTAAGTATTCCATAAACCTTAGTAGGTTTATTTTGGAACATACTAGTTTGCAAAAACTAGTAATAGTTTTGGGGATTCCACTGGGTTCGACCCATATCAATTTCTGATTTTGTCCAACCACTTGTCTCTCTTAGTTATTTTTAGTTGGTATTGCTTTGTTTTCTTGATTGTTTTTCTGTTTACTACTATCTGAGTCTTTATAGTGATGAATTTGGCCTTATTCCACCCTCTATTGATTATTATCAACCTTTGTTGTTTTGACATCCTCTACAATATTTTCATTCACGCACAAAAGTGTTGAAAATTGTCTTTTTTTGAACAAAGATACCTTTGCCTCCCAGACTTGGATTTGCATGTTTTTTTTTCAAACCATGTATTTTTTCAAGAGGAACTCATATATGTAATCATGTTTATGTTGGTTATGCTTAAAATTTTGCATAAATACATATGATTTCCTTCCTCCAAAAAAATGTGTAAGCAACATTTTTTTAATTTTGCTTAATAATCTTTCTATGCTTTGAAAATTTAATGCTTAGTCATATCATTTTTACATTGAAGTGATATTTTCAAGAGAAGTATAAACTTAGTATTGGAAAATTTTCATATATGTTAAGCATTTATTTTCTTAGTTATATGATGTACACACCACCAGTGCACAAAAAACACTCCATAAGTTAAAATACTGTTGGTTCATGCCTCCAGTAAAGCCTTAAAATAAACTATAACTCAACACGCACTAACCTCACTTGAGGAATTAAAAGAAAATTGTAATCATGTAGGGAATTAGGGATATGCATCTAAACAATTTCCATTTTCCATTCACATATGAAACATATTTTTGACTCATAGGGACATGCCATGAACATATTTACCTTTCTGGGCGTGCCATAAATAGGGTAGCCTAGTTGTCATTTTTCTAGGGCTCTTTGTCTCAGGGTCCCCCATGGTAGTGCGATATCCCTTATACACTTTGGTATTCTAGGATGTATTGTCTAACTACAAATTGAATCAGCCTACATAGGATACCACTTATGAGGGCCTCCATCTATTAGTTTTGTGTTTGCATGCTCCCATATCTCATAGGTTAGTGAGATGTCTTTTTTTGTTTTTTTTTTACATTCTAAGTAATGTTGCTTGTTGGATGTCTAGCCATTTTTGTTGTCACACACTTGTTGTAACACATGGTTGCAATAGGTTTTTTTAGCTTCATTTTTTGGCCTACGTGCCACTTTTATTAAGATTTCAGCTTCTGCACACTCGGTTGCATTAGTTTTTTTATCTTTGGTTTATCTTAACTCTGCATCTATTAATGTATACTTGTTTAGTATTGATTCTTTAATATACTATTGGAGGATTCAAGGATAACCCCCTTATTTGGTTCCTTTGGATTTTACAATTGTAACATCACTCCAGACCCCAATACAACACACACCATCATCACCTATTTCCTCCCATTACAGTCAGGACCACTTACACATTCATAGCTTGGAAGCATTATGGCTACTAATGTTCCCTTGTCTGGTGATGGAAACCCCAATTCCTTTTATGGAGGATTATTTGGAGGTGGATCCGATGGGGGGATTCCCTCAGCTAGAAACCCTCCTATGAGAAACCCACAGATGGGAAACCCTTCTATAGGAATTCCTCGTACTGGTAATCCCCTCATAGAAAAATCACCCACCAGGACCCCCCTCATAGCAAACCCACCCACTGGGAACCCGCCTATGGGGAACCCTCCCTTGATAAATCCTCCACTTGGAGGTCCCATGACTGATTTTTTCCATTTATGGTTATCCTCAACCACCCTAATTTAGTGAGGCTGACTAATGATCATATTTTCCATGATCTAAAGTGCCCCCCTATGCTAACCAATCTCCCTTTGGACATCCAAAAGTTTGAAGGGAAGGTTGTGGAAGACCCCCAAAATCATATCATGTAATTTCACCTATGGTGCTCATCAAATAGCCTAGTAGAAAATTCCATAAGGCTACGCTTATTCCATTGGACCTTGATTAATTTCGCTTCCAAGTGGTATATCAACCAACCCAAGAGAACACATCCTAAATTTGTGTCATTGGCATACACCTTCCTACAGTTCTTTTAGTTACCCATATGATATGATGACATAGTAGAAATCCTTCTCTCTTGACGAAACAATTCTACCACCCACATCATAGACCACATCCATGGGTGGCATAGATGAAAAATTCTATGGAATATCAAACTTGATGACCATATCTTTTTGGATTGGTTCCTCAAGTCCCTACTCCCTGCCATTGTTAAGGACGTAGCCTCTGAACAAGCTCACTCTAAGGAAGAGGCTATCCTAAAAGGTTAGCAGTTCAACCTGATTTATGCACAGTATAGGTATTTATATATCATCATCCTCGATTCTCCTCAAGGATACTCCTCTCGAAAATATATTTAGAGGCATCCTACAGTATGGATGGTTTCATTAGGACTATCGCCTCCAAACCCAATCTGTATGTACCTTACCCTCCCCTAGTGATTCATTATGCATATGGACCTATTTAAAATGTAGTGTGTCCTAATCAGGTCCCAATCACCACTCAATCCTATGACCCATATTTATTGAGCGCCTCGTCACACACAAGAACGAGTACCTCTTACTCATCTCTTGCCTCAGCCCCCCATGTCCATGGGCCCTCCTATAGTGCCACCATGTATGGAAATGATTTTATTTCCATTGTGACCCCTTTGGAGATGAACTTATATTATCCATTTTTAGGCCCACTACTAGTCACTCCCGTTCAACCACATTTTGTTTTGCCCCCTTTCCCTTGAAGGGTAAGTATAAACCAAAAAAAGCATGCCCCCTCAAGTTGCACTCAATACCCAACAAGCACAGCCCAAAAAATAATCAAATAAAGAACAAGGGAAATAAACAATGACAAGAAGGTGGAAGCCAACTTCAAAAACACACTTGACAACATTGGTACGAATATCATGGATCAAGACCCCAACAAGCCACCTAAACAAGCCAAGAACACTCAACTACATACAAACCATCCATTCTCTTTCTATGGTGTGCATGGTAATTATACCCATCACTATCTAGTTGAATAAGGAAATCCAACTGTGGAATGAGGTGAATCAATGTAAAGAAACAACAACCCCACTAAGGAAAGCTATCCCAACCATGCATCAACTCACCCAAAATCAACCGACGATTTTGTAGAACTACTTGTAGCAGGGATTTCTCCTTGCTACAGGGGCAGGAATGGATCCCTTCTGTCTATAGGACAGAAGGATAGGTTCCTACATGTGAAAATGCTGAAAAGAAAGCGGAATGGATAGAAAGCAAAGACAGAAAGAAAATAGTGGTTGTGAACCCCTCTGCAAACAATGTTAGGGCTTCGCCTTGGCTATCTGCAAACAAATTATTAAGCAAAAACAAACCTGCAAAACATGTCAATAGACAAACTTGCAAATAAAAATGGGTCAGAAATCAAAAAATACTAAAGAAAAATGCATAAAAACAACAAGATTATACCTCCTTTGGTGAAATGGGCCACCATGCCCTGGCTGGAAGGAAGCACTTCCCTATCTCACTCCACAATGGAGGAGGAGCTATGGCTCAATGGGGAGAATGGATGGAGGAGAGAGGGATGTGGGTAGCTTGAGAGGCAAACGTGTCTCAAGGCATCCATGGGCAGCAATAACAGTATGCAAGAGAGGTGTGTGTTTGAGAGTGACCCCCCACCCCTTTTTTATAGCTTTTTTGGGGTTTTAGGGTTTTAATCCCTTGGTCCGAGCTTTAGCCCCTTTTTTGGGGATTTTAGCCCCTTTCACCCTAACTTTAGCTCCTTTTAGGGTTTTAGCCCCTTTTTGGGGGCTTTAGCTCCTAGGACAGTATTTTAGTCTCCTTTTTGGGGTTCTTAAGCCCTTTTCTTCATCCTTAAGCATTTTTGAGGGTGTGGGGGTCTAATGGAGGGTCGTGAAATGGTGTCCTTGGGTGGTGTAGGTCATGGAGAGCTGAGTGAGGGATTTTTTGGGTTAACACTACCCCGCAAAAGGAGTTGTGATAGGAAAACTAATAGAAATCTAACCCAACCATGCATCAACCCACCCAAAATCAATATGCATTTTTGTAGAACTCTTTCCCAATGCAAGGATTTGTGATAGAAAAACAAAATGTGCCTTACCCAACCCAACCAACTTCATCGATTCAGAATTCTGACCCTGGTATGTAGCACCTCCTCAAGCTATCCGCTGATGTGAATGTTCATGCATGACACAACCTATATGGTTAAACTGCTAAAACATTCACTATTTATAAAGACAAACACACAACTCGTGTTAATGAAAATTTGCACCTAGCAAATCCCCCTACTGACGATATCCCTAAGGTCCCTAAGTTTCCTTTGTGTCACATTTCCAATAATCCTAATGCTCGTGTTTCTCCCAATTATACCATAACGTAGACTAGTCCCCTGCCATCATGTTAACTTTGGAATTTCTTAGGAACTTCCTAGTGCAATGCAAATCCTTAATGTCATCCCTCAATGTGATCGATCCCTTTCACTCCATTTTATGAATTTTGATTTGGATCAAGTGGAGCCACAGACTCCCTCTTCAATTCCCTTCCAAGTCCTAGTGACCATTTAGAACCCGGTGATTCATTGATGCATTATTGATGAAGTTACCTCCACTTGCATCATGTCAACTCATGTTTGGAAAAATATCGGATCCCCCAAACTAGAGCCATCACTAATGAATTTATGTGCTTATTATGGTCATGCATCTCAACCTCAAGGCCTTCACTCAAATGTCCCTATAGATTTAGCTATAAAAATGGTGTTAATAGACATTTAGGTCGTCAATGCCAACATTGACTACAATCTCCTTATTGGGTGTAGCTATATGTACACAATGAAAGTTGTTTCTTCATTCTTCTTCCAAATTACGATGTTCCCACATGAAGGGGAGATTGTTAAGTTAGAATAATTAATTTAGTATGATCCTAAGGGGTCTATATGTCCATAAAATGTTTTACACACTATTGAAATCACTATCATTCGTGCATGTATCCCATCATTTACCTACGTTGGGCCCATAATTTTTCAAAATACCCCCCATCATTGGAAATTTTCAAGCTCTTGCACCTCCACCCCCAAAAGTGAAAATATTTGAGCTTTGCATGGTTTCTTCCAATAAATACACACCCCAACCATATTAACCTTCATGACAACCACAACCCCAACCCACCACTTCTATCAGTTATTTACCTAGGAACCAATGTAGAGAAATCCTTATTAAGGAAATCCCCTTCATGGTAATTCTCAATCACCCTGGTTTTACATTTGACCTCCCTGTTTGGTACATTAGACCTCCCAAATCACCTACCACACCATAGGTTGTTTGAAAACCTATGCTACTAATTGGTACTTCCAACTATGCTAATCTAGGAGCATCTAAAGTAGCACCAAGCACCACCACACCTACTCCCAAGAAGAAGGAAGGGGGGAACATAACGAGTAAGATGCTGCTAGAAAAGTGGAAAAAAAAAGTGAACCCTCCCTCTTCTACCTTAGTTCGAACCTCACCACCTTATGCTTTGTGTGATATTTCAGGTCACGATACCTAAAATTGTCCAAAGTTTCCTATCTTACACACTTACTTGCAAACATTAGATGATGATCCCAATGAGAAGGTCACAATTCTCTATATAACTAACATCCCCAAATCACACAATAATTCGTTGCACACCAACCATCCATATGCATTATGCGGTCTCCATGTAAATTACTCACATCATTCCCATGCTTTTCTTTAGTATCATTTGGTATTTTCTTACTTGCAACGTATCTCAACAGAGCCCCAAGAAACAGTAATCGAGGAAAACCACCCTCCTACAATTTCTTCAAGCGGGAAAAATGCCATTTGTTTCATCTTGTGCTCTAATGAGCCTTCCCCATCAACCCATAGCAGTACAATTATGTTGATAAACATGAATCCATCTATATTATCCATTTGAACCTTCCAAACTGATGAGGAAATCCAATGCCCACAGCATGGGGGAAGGTCCCAAAAATTTCCTACTCATCATCGCCATCCTCGTTGATGATATTTGGAGACTTTATCCCACCTGCGACACCCCATGTCATCATCTCACCAATTTAGTGTTCTACCATGTCCATTAGTGTCATGGTACCACCCGCTTCCAACATTTGATTGATTCCCTACCGATATGTCCTTAGGAGAACATATGCATTCCATGGATGGCTTTGGACTAGGGGACATGATTGATTACATTGACCCAAGGATAGGGGGAAGGTTCAATGATTTTGACTCTTCCATTTCACACCTATATTGGTATTTCAATGATCCCATATATCTAAACCAAACACATATGCGATCCATTATCACATACCCCATGCCCATAGCATGGGGGTAGGACCTTAACCCTACTTAATTTTTCACATGTGTGATATTGAACATTTCCTGATTTCATGTGTCTCTTGTATATTTGGTTTGATTTGCATATGAACCTTTTACACTTGGGTATCATTTCCATGTGTACAGGTCCAGGTTTTGATGAAATCCACTTTTTTTAGTTGGAAACTGATCCCTACAGGTATAACACTTTGAATTGGCATATAGGTAATCACCCCTATATAATATCATATGCACCAACATGTTTCATCCCCATTTATTCCTATAGGAATCCCCCACTCTGTTTGGGTAAGAGGAAAATCCCAAACACCCTTATATTTCCCCTTACTCAGTAGTTAGAACATGCCTCACATGGGTGTTCGTC
This sequence comes from Pseudotsuga menziesii, assembly GCA_001517045.1. Classification (NCBI taxonomy): domain Eukaryota; kingdom Viridiplantae; phylum Streptophyta; class Pinopsida; order Pinales; family Pinaceae; genus Pseudotsuga; species Pseudotsuga menziesii. The sequence goes on along the minus strand of LPNX011013741.1, from coordinate 416,964 downwards.
TAGTACCCATGCATTTGGTGCCCATGTTATTTATATCCCCATAGGATCGAGATTCTATGTAGTTGGACATCTAGAAACAAATCCATATGAAATCCTTTCTATTGTAACTCATTGTCCATCCACTATAGATAGATTCCCAACATGGAGTTTCTTTTAATCTCTTTTCCGAATCCTTAAAAAATGAAAAGATTGTTGAGTAATATTTTTCCTTTCAGACTCGTTAAAAGGAATTTAAATAATGTTTGTTTGGTATATGTTTACCCCTTTTTCAAGTTGGATGGACTATTTGCGAAAAAGGAATACTCTAGTCCCTTTTGGATAGAAGATCTATCCATATCATACTTTTGTGCTTTTTCGGGACTTGGATACTAACTTTACGAAAAAAAAACACTTATGGAGTTTTCTTTATGTTTTTAGATTCTCCAAAATTGAAAACACTGACGAGCATTGATTGTCTCGATGTCAATGAAAATAAATGGGACAGTACCATATAGAGCACACTTATATACCTTCTTTGAGCTCATTAAACCATGAAGAATGCCCAAACCATGCTTTTTAGAACCCATGCAGGTCACATATAGTCCCATATCACGGTACCACTACTATTCCCCTTTTTTCAAAGTATTCTACAATGAGTCACCCTTCGAGTCATTTTACAATGACCAATATTTTTTCCTCTAAGGTTTACCTAGCTATGTCCCCCTCCCTCAAGGTTAGTTTCATATGCTTCCAAGTCATCCCTACCATCATACTCTGAAAAAAGAAATTTTTGGTCCCATTACTCCAGTTGTCTTTTATCCACCTATAGTGTCTTAGTCCTATTACCTATTCCATTAACTATATGGTTTAACAACTCGTTCTTCTATCAATGAACCATTATTTCCTTAGTTGTTGCAGGTATCATTTTGTCTACACTAGCACATCTATTCTAGATGATAGACCGAGAGGTCCCTATACATTCGCCTCATTACCATCATTGATGATTTCCTACGAAATGTTAGACGAAAGACCTTATTTAGGTTTAGATGGTTGTTTCTCATGTTCTCGACATCTTCTACATCATCGCACCATTGAGATTCATACATGGTTTTTTTCCTTTCATTATTTGGTCAAAGACCGCATATTTCCTTTGACCCTAGGTGTTATCTCCCAAAATAATTTATTTTGATAGTATGAAGAATTTAACTCATGTAATGAAGGATATGAATATCACTGACAGTTTGAAAGCCTCTGTTTTTTATTTGGATGAAAATTCCACGAGTTGTAGATTTCTGTGGCTTAGGTGAGGACTATCATAGCTCATTAGCCACCGAAAACCTATGTTTCGGTAGCTAAACAGTTGAATGCGGGCCAAAGGCAAGCCCTCAAAAGTGGTTTGAGCAAGCAGAGTCAAAGAAACACTTTCAATGGGTTAGGCAAGACTACAGAAACTCATTAGCTACCAAAAAGGGGCACTTTTGGTAGACTAGAAAGAGAGATAGAAGGGGTTTAAACTGCCGAAAGCAAGTGGCAAGCAGCAATGGGAAAGGTACATTTGGTGGCTTAGGCAAGGCTCAAAACACCTCATTAGACACCGAAAAGGGTAATTTTCAGCAGATTAGAAAGGGGTGCAACATATACACTAACCACTGAAAACTGGAAGATAAATATCGGGTGGAAAACCCTTTTGATAGTTTAGGTGAAAGCTCTGAACCGTGGCCTTTACCTCTTTTTTGTTTTATCGCTAAAATATTTTGACTTCCATCAGAATATTTGTGACAGCGGTCAGAGGTTTAGTCCTCTACGACTCTGACATTTTGGAGGGCTTGTTCTTTATGTCGCTGACACTACAAAGAGTATTTTGGTTTGAAGTTCCGACGCATTAGTGATTCGAGGTTCCGATTTTTTAGCGGTTAGTCTTCCCAACCTCCGATGCTTAACCGTCACGATGTTAGTGGTTTGAATCGCTAACACTGCGACAATGTTTAGGTTTAAAGTTTCGATCCTTAGTGTTTAGAGCTACCGATTTCCGACGGGTTTTTAGTTGTTAGTTCGGCAGTTAAAAAGGGTTTTTTTTCAAAGTCACTATCTACCGAAAACAGAAATTCACCAGGGTGACAGGGTAGGGATTCCAGCGGCTTAGGCAAGAAAGATAACGTTTAATTAGCCGCCAAAAGCTAGCTTTTTAGTGGCTAGTTGACAAAATTGCGGAGGATCTTAAACCACCGAAAGGCCACCATAAGGAAACGGTCGGGAACTGTCACATCTAACCCCGTCAACAAGACAAAGGATCATTTTAGAGCATGGTTACCCACCAAAAAGACCTGGATCCGTGTGACTGTGTGGGAAATGAGTGAAAAGGGTCGTTAGGCAAGTAACACAAACTGATCTGACTGCCAACCTCTAGTTTTCCTCCACCTCTCCCAAAGACCATCAAATATCCATCGAATGCCCTAGCCGAAGCAGGTTATGGTGATATGGGAAAAGTGTGAGGACCCTGCAGCAAATAATTAATCAAAATACATGATATAGTAGCAGAACTCAAAATCACTTTTATATTAATTACAGGCCACTTCGATGGGGAAACCTCCTTTGAGCAAGCTCAATACAAAATAACTTCACGATGCCTTCCTTGGCCTCAACACACACTTATATACTAAAAATAGACACCAATACTATGGGTCAAAACCATGGGCCAATATAAACTATGGATCAAATACTACAGGCGGCTTACAAAGCATATGCGCCCAACAACAATAACACAAACTATGGATCAACAATTACTATGGGACGAATTACAAAGCATATGCGTCCAACAACAATATACTAACACAGTAAAGAGAAGGATTGACATGGGTTCCTAACATCCCCTCCCCCTTAGAAAAATATTTGTCCTCAAAGATTTAGATGTGGAAATTGTCGTTGAATCTGAAGGAGTGGTTCCCACGTAGCATCCTCGGGCTGTATTCCGTGCCATTGAATTAAGACCTCTGTGATAGAGCGAGAGCGAAGCTGACGAGTGCGCTTATTGAGGACGGCCTCCGGCTCCAAAAAGATGGATCCTTCATTATCCAGTTCTGGTAAAATAGTTTGGCCTTTGATGTTGGTGCCAAGAAATTTCTTCAGACAAGAGACATGAAATACTGGATGAATGCGGGAAGAAGGCGGAAGTTCCAATTTATAAGCAACATACCCAATCTTCTGAAGAATCCTATATGGCCCATAGAACTTTGGAGCGAGCTTATGACGCCTTGTGAGTTTTAGTGAGGATTGCTTGTAAGGATGGAGACGAAGAAAAACCATATCACTGACTTCAAAAGTGCGCTCAGAACGGTGCTGATCAGCTTGTTGCTTCATGCGATTTCTTTCCATGTGAAGATTTTCGCGCAAAATGCGAAGAACCTCATCGCGGTTTCGAAGGACCGCATCAACTTCCTGAACTGGAGAACTGCTGGGGGTGTAAGGAAGAAGAACAGGCGGTGCCTGACCATAAACTGCTTCATATGGAGTCATTTTAGAGGCAGTGTGGCAATAGGTATTGTACCACCATTCAGCGAGAGGGAGCCACTTTTCCCACTGATGTTGTTGCTCAGAGGAGAAGCAACGAAGATAAGTTTCCAAGCATTTATTGATAATTTCAGTATGACCATCCATTTGTGGGTGATAACCTGAACTCATGTTCAGTTTGGTGCCAGTGAGGTGAAAGAGTTCTGTCAAAAAATGACTGGTGAAAGTCGCATCACGATCCGAGACAATGGAAGAAGGCATTCCATGAAGACAAAAGATCTGGTCCAGGAAAATTTGAGCAACGAAGGAGGTTGTATAGGGATGGTTGAGAGCACAAAAATGACTATATTTGGAGAGGTGATCAACCACAACCAAAATCACAGTCTTCCCTCCAGATTTAGGGATCCCTTCAATGAAATCCATAGAAATATATTTCCATATCCGGGTAGGTATGGGAAAGGGTTCAAGTAATCCCGGAAGGGGTGTTGTTTCACCCTTATTGCGCTGGCAGGTATCACATTAAGCCACCATCTGTTGAATGGTCCTTTTCATGCCCTGCCAAAAGAAGTTGCGCCGTGCCCATTCATACGTTTTGAGAAAACCAGAGTGCCCAGCTGACGGAGAAGCATGGAGTTCATAGAAGATAGCTTTTTGAAGAGCTGTGTTCTAGGGAAGCACCAGACGACCCTCGTATCTCAGTGAAGTACCATCCCAAGAGTAATGTGGGACAGCAGAAGGGTTGTTGTCCAAGCGTTGGATGATTTGAGATAATGAAGAGTCATTGACATAACCCTGTTGAACCGATTGCAACCAATTTGGAACAGGCATAGAAATAGTGGAAATAGAACCTTGGTCATCAAATGTGCGAGAAAGGGCATCCGCCACAATATTGTCCTTACCCTTCTTATAAGTGATCTCAAAGTCATGACCCATGAGTTTTCTAACCAATTTCTGTTGTGCTGGGGAGGATACACGCTGTTATAGGAAATATTTTAGACTCTGGTGATCAGTATTGATGTAGAAATGATTCCCTAAGAGGTAGGGTCGCCACTTTTGTACTGCATGCAAAATAGCCATCATTTCCTTCTCATATGTAGAGGCAACTAAATTTTTACCGAAAAGGTCTTTGCTAGTGAACGCAATGGGGTGTTCATCTTGAAGGAGAACATCACCAAGTCCATTTCCGCAAGCATCACTCTCAATAGTGAAGGGATTGGAAAAATTGGGCATAGCTAGAACAGGTGTAGTACACATAGCTTGTTTCAGCTTGTCAAATGCACACTCAGTAACATTTGTCCATGTAAAAGCATCCTTTTTCAACAGAGCAGTTAATGGAGCTGCAATCTTCCCATAATCCTTGACAAACTTGCGGTAGTAGCCAGTCAACCCCAAAAAACCACGAAGGCTCTTGAGTGTCGTAGGAGGCGGCCAATTGTTCATGGCAACGATTTTGGTAGGATCCACACGAACCCCTTGTGTTGAGATAATGTGCCTGAGATACTCAACTTCCTTTTGGCCAAAAACACATTTAGACTTTTTGGCATGGAGATGATGATCAAAGAAAAGTTGCAGTACAAGAGCCAAATGCTGGAGATGTTCAGCCCATGTTTTACTGTAGATGAGGATATCATCAAAAAATACCAGAATGAATTTCCGCAAATAGGGTCGGAATATTTTATTCATCAAGGCCTGGAATGTGGAAGGAGCATTAGTGAGACCAAAGGGCATGACCAAAAACTCATAGTGGCCATCATGTGTGCTAAAAGCTGTTTTAGGGATATCATCCTCATGAACCCGAATTTGATGATACCCAGAGCGAAGATCCAACTTGGAGAAAAATTGAGCACCATGAAGCTCATCAAGAAGCTCATCAACAATAGGAATTGGAAACTTATCCTTGATGGTGAGGTGATTAAGTGCTCAGAAGTCAATGCAGAGGTGCCATGACCCATCTTTTTTGCAGACAAGAAGAACTGGTGAAGAAAAGGAACTTGTGCTTGGGCGAATAATACCTTGCTTCAGTAAGTCCCTAACGAGGAGTTCAATCTCGGTTTTTTGGTGAAATGGGTAGCGATAGGGCCTGATGTTGGGAGGAATGATTCCAGGAAGGAGATGAATACGATGGTCCTCTGGTCGTGAAGGTGGAAGTCCCACTGGTTCAGCAAAAACACTTGTATATCGATCCAGAATTTGTTGGAGATCCAAAGGAGTAGTGGGGGCCGCTGATGGTTGCATTTGAATGGAATGGAGCTGAGCGATGACACCATGGGAACTCTTCTTAAGGATTTTTTCCATGCGATGTGAACTGATGATGCTGAGAGACCCTGGTTGTAATCCTTTCAATGTGTGTGTGTGTCCATCGGGGGAGAACTGCATCCAAAGTTCAGCAAAATCCCATAATATGGGGCCAAGTGTGCGCAGCCATTGAGCACCCAAAACCACATCACATCCGCCTAAGGTCAAGGAAAACATGTCAGAGTGGAGGTTATAATCTCACATAGAGATATGCACATTACGACACTTCCCTTTGCAAGGTAAGGTGCCCCCATTGGCAACCATGACTTCAAAGTTGGAGCAAGGATGGATAAAACAATCAGCTTGTTTGGCGATCCGAGGGTCAATGAAATTATGAGTGCTGCCAGAATCAATGAGTATTGTAAGAGGAAGCTTCTTGAAGTAACCACGTACCCGCATTGTTTGGGGGGCAGTGACTCCAGCTAAAGCATGGAGGGATATCTCGGGATGGTCGTCCTGAGATGGAGGGTCAGTAGGCGGCTCCTGAATGTCAACTGGAGCATCCATTGTATTGGGAGCTTCTTCACCAATTTCAGAGGCAGGTGGAGAATCCACATCCAAGAGATAGAGCTTTTGTTGAACACATCGATGTCCCCGATTGAATTTCTCATCACAATTATAACAAAGCCCTTTTTCTCTGCGTGCCTGCATCTCTGTTTCAGACAAATGCTTGATTGGAGGTGAGCGAGGAGCTGGAGAAATGGGAGGTCGTTGAGAACCCATATTTTGGAAGGGAACAAAAGAGGATTTGGAGCGCTGTTGGGCTGCCATTTTGTCTTCTGCCAACTTAGCCAACCCCAGGGCTTCCATCATTGTGTTGGGACTGAACATTTTGACCTCAGAGCGAATTGCATCCTTTAGACCACTGATAAAACAACTCCGGTAGAAGTCATCAGGTAATCCTTCAGTGTGATTAGCTAGTTTCTCAAATTCAGTTTGATACTCTTTCACAGTGCCAATTTGGCGAAGTTTAGTGAGAGCTCCTGTGAAGTCATCAAAAGCACTAGGACCAAATCATTGCAAAAGGAGCTGGCAAAAATCAGGCCATTTTGGCTCTTCATGAGCCTTGATGTACCAACCATACCATTGAAGAGCTTCCTGTTCCAAATGAAAGGAGGCAAGTGGAACTTTGTTGACATCAAAATTATTATGAAGACTGAAATACTGTTCTGCATGATAGATCCATCTAGTCGAATCAGTACCATTGAAGCGAGGAAAATCTAGCTTCGGACCGCGAAAATTGCTGGAAGAAGAGAACCCATTGTTTGATGAAGACTCAAGATGGAGACCGAGAAATTTTTCATCCAGTTCCTGGAGTTTGGCTTGGGTGGCTGCAAGTGCTTCCTCCATGGTTTTTGCTCCTGTGCGGGTGACAACCATAACCTGGAGTTTTTTTTTTATTTTTTTTTATTTTCAGGGGGATGGGAGGGAGTGGGTAGAAAAAAAAAAACAAAAACAAAAACTGTTTCAGTAGAGGAAAATCTGGATTTGGGAAAAAATCGGAAGGGTAATTTGGGTTTGAGTAAGTTTTGGACACTGTTGAAAGGACAACGGAGAAAAAAATGGGGATTTTAGGAGCGGGGTGAAAGAATGAGAAAATTTGGTAGAGAGGGACAAAGAAACAGAATGAGGAAAGGAATACGGTGGCAAAATTTGAAGGCGTTTGGGTGAAAATCGAAGGAGTTATGGAAAACCCTAAAAATAGACAAATGTGGGATTTCGGGTATTGGAAAGTGGAATTTGGGATAGGGTCTTCAGGAATGAAATATGCAGAATGGAATTGGAGAGGTGTCAGTGAATTTTTAGGGAAAACAGAGTTGAAACCAAGGAGATATGGCCGAAAAACAGAATTTTATACTTTTTTTTTTTAATATAGGAAGGGATCTGCAACGGCGCGAAAGTGATCGGAAACAGTGGAATCTGCAACGGCGCAGAAGCAATCGGCAACAAATGGATTTGCAATGGAGTGGAACTGACCGGCAATAGTTCTGGACAGAGGAAATCTATGATTGTGTAACTGAAAATAGATATGGACCCCAGGTATGTGCAGCTTCCTATCGGTTCAAGGGATTCACTCGGCCACCAATGTTGTCTGACGGCTTGCGTATTGGGGCAATACCCCTCACTCCATGGCTCAGGTAAAACTGATAACCGCTTGGCCACAAACAAAAGCTCTTGATTTACCTCATGGGTGGGAACTAGTCAATCAGGTAGGGGTCGTTGCCCTTTTCGCTGGCAGGTCCTCTCAATGGGCCAGCTACTTCAGGGTTCCTATGGTACTCCTCACAATGAGTTTTAGGGCTTATGCCCAAGTACTTCCCATAGTTAAGCGGATAGGGATTATTCCCAGATCCGAACCTGCAACAGAAGCAAAAAAAAAAATTGGGCAGACATTTCACCCAACGAGCCCAAGAAAGTGCTCTGATACCAGATGTGAGGACCCTGCAACAAATAATTAATCAAAATACATGATATAGCAGCAGAACTCAAAATCACTTTTATATTAATCGCATGCCACTTCGAGGGGGCAACCTCCTTTGAGCAAGCTCAATACAAAATAACTTCACGGTGCCTTCCTTGGCCTCAACACATACTTATATACTAAAAATAGGCGCCAATACTATGGGTCAAAACCATGGGCCAATATAAACTATGGATCAAATACTACAGGCGGATTACAAAGCATATGCACCCAACAACAATAACACAAACTATGGATCAACAATTACTATGGGACGACTTACAAAGCATATGCGTACAACAACAATATACTAACACGGTAAAGAGAAGGATTGACATGGGTTCCTAACAAAAAGAAATCTCAAGGAACGAGCTGCTGTCATCATTTTGGTGACCTCAGCTTCCATAAAAGACAGAAATCCTCATAATCAGTGCCATGGGACTCCCTCGTATTTCATGTTCGAAATTGGCATTTTTTCACCAAAAAAATGACTCTAAGAGAGAATCCTGCTAAAGCACATTGTATAGAAGGTATGGAAAACTATTTTTTGTAGGTACCCGGGAGATACACCCATCAAGATGAAGAAAAGTGGACTAGCTCTCAGACAGGAGCTAGGTGATGTCAGTTACTTAGAGGCTCATCCAGAGGTTTTTAGTCTATTCCAGGAGGTAGGATGCTACAAGTACTATGAAAAAATACAGGGTTTTCATCAACAGGTGGCTGAAGCTTTTTCCCTATCATTTTATGGTTCAAAATCAGTCATAGGAAGGGATGAATTTCTCATAGATGAAGCACTAATATCAGAGGTGACTGAACTCCCTTGCACAAGAGATAAGTGGTTCAAGACCACGATACCCAAAGATGTGGAATTCAGATCATATCTCAAGCCTAAGCATAGGGTAATAACACGGAAGAAGGCTATGCCATCATCATGGCTAGAAGAGACCTGACAACATCTGTTAAAAGCCATTGTGGTCTATTTGACCTATGAAGGGAGATACAATAGAGCAATGATCTATCATTTCAAACTCATGAATCACTTCATAGGTAAGAACCCTCTTAATCTACCCTTTTATTTACACAGGAGTCTAGGGAAGATGGCACATCAAGTGAAAGCCCAGCCATCCAAGATTGTTGGCAGGATGTGCCACCATGGTCTTATCCAGCTATTGGTCCAGAATTTGTTGAAGAAAAGAAACATTGCTTGGCCCTATTTTCTGTTCTGGAATGGCTTTGAGACAAGCCTTCAACCAGAGGATAAAGGGAATTATCATGTCAAGAAATCCAACAGTCCAAGGAGTGGGAGAAGAAGGAGGAGGGCCTTTTCCCCAGCTACAACAACTAAACAACCTCCCTCCTCCTCCAAAACCAAGAAGGCAAAAAGGAATTTGGATTTCGGTGAGAAAGGTCAGGGGCCAGAAGCACACCAGGAGAATGTCTTAATCCTACCTTATTCAGATTCTGAGGAAGAACAAGGAGAGGATGCAGCCCTAGCTCTACAAATTGTTGCATTTACTAAGGCATTGCCATCCCCCACACCACAAGAACAAGAAGAAATAGCTAAAAGGGCTTCCTTCAGTAAACCTAGAAGTCAAAATATCAATCAGCTACTAAGGCAGGTTTATGAAATGGAGGTCTTAGAAAGAGAACTGAAGAGAAACAATGAAACATTGACTAGGAGAAACAAGCTATTGCACAAGTCCTACTTGGAGCAGAGAGAGAGATACATTTTCTTGAAAAGTCTGAACACCAGGTACTTGAAGGACAATACCAAGTTACTCAGGATGGTGAGGCTCCAAAGGCAACAGTTGAAAGAATCAAAAGCAAACCCTAGCTGAAGCAGCCATCAGTCTCCAGCCTTCTGAAATGAGCCAGAGCCCAGCAAACACTCCAAACACGAAGCCCTCATAAGAAGAAGGCTGAGCAAGCAGGCCTGGAGAGGCATTGCGGAGTGAAACCTAATAAATTTTGTGGAACAAGGATTTTGATGGTTAACTGAGCTCTGGAGCAATCCATTAGCCGTCGAAAGTTCCTCTTTTCGACGGTTAAAATTTTTGATAGACTGGCTGCTTAACCACCGAAATCAGACAAAGGTTTAAAAGTGAGTTTTTGACAGACAGGACCGGATTTTGGTGACTACAGATGGTTCAGGGATGTAAGTTAAAGATAAAAGGTGCTGACACAAGTATCAGAAAGGGTCTATTTAGATCTATTATGACAAAACAATGCCACAAAGTCATCAACCCTAATTGTCAAGGAGAAATTAGTGGGTTAACTGATAGTAGACCAGCGGTAGTGATCATTAGCAACTACTTCAGTTATTTAATGTTCAGTCATTGAAATAAATCTTCATCACAATTATTTTTACTCTTCATGAATATAAGCTCTTTTTGTTATGATCTTTTCATCCATCATCTCTTTCTTTACTGTACTTATGCCTGAATGTGTATTTAGGTCATTTTCAGATTGATTAATGGCTGACAGCTATCATCCTATTGGTTTGTTAGTGCAATTTGATTTATAAGTGCCATCCTTATCATGATTTAGCCATTTATATGCATGTGTTTTGTATGTAAGTCTACCAGCTTAATGAGTTCTTCATCCCTGCACCTTATTGTCAACTTCTGCACAATGGTAACTAAAAGCCTTGTAAATGAGTGATTTTTATGCATGCCTTGAGAGTGGAAAGGTTATATAGGTCAACTATATTGATCCATATTAGAAAACACTAAAAACATTGTAAGTTACCATGCATCCTTGAGCTACAACCTAGAGGAGTTTCCTGGAGTGATAACAAATTGGCGCCATTACCAGGGAGAGGAGACTGAAGCTCAGCTTCCCTGGGAGACGACATAGATCCATGCTTTGATGATAAACAAATATTGGACACTATTATGGTTGTAATCATCTATCTGGCGACTCCATTGATATAAGGTGGCTTCAAGAAGACCAAGTACCAGAGAAAACCCTAAGGGGCCACCAACAACACCTGTTTCAGATCCAGAAGAAATTTTGAGAAGAAGTAGGGCTTTACTAAGACAAACTAGCAGTGCTACACAAAAAGCTACATCAGGTATTTCAAGAAATATTTTTTCTATTATTCCTTCAGTTGAAATTCTTAATTCTCAAGAATTTTTAGATACATCAGAAAAATCTAGGGTTTGGGCATATTCAAGCACTGTTGCTTGTGAAGATCCAATCCCTGGTGACTCCACTGGGATAAGTATACCACCACATTCTCAGCAAGTATCTCCATCAGTGCTGCCTTCCTCAACCCTGTCCATACCCATTTCCAATATGGCTGCCCCTTAATTGACCAAGATGGAAAGGATCCTGGTAGCTAGGTATGCACACCTAATTTTTCCAAATCTCCTCTCAGCCATGCCTACTGAGGATTATCTCAAGTATATGCCTAAGTTTACAGGGGAAGGGGATTTCACTGCTGAAGAACATCTAGAGGTATTTTACATCTATGCTGAAAATATTAACATAGAGCAAGAAGATGTATGGACTAGCGTTTTTGTGCAAATCCTGGATGGACAGGATAGGAGGTGGTTTAAGGAACTTCCTGCTGGATCAGTGGCAGGCATAGAATCCCTAGATGATATTTTCCTAAAGAATTGGGGAGAAAGGAGAGACCACCTCTACTATATCACAGAATTCAACAACCTGAAAAGAGAAAATAGGGAGTCTATCTCCAACTTTACCAAGAGATTCAACAATATGTACAGCAAGATCCCTACTAAAATTAAGCTCGCTGATACCTCAGCTAGGATAACTTATGCAAATGCCTTTGAATTTGACTTCTACCTACTTCTCAGAGAAAGGAGGTCTGCCTCCTTATCACTCATGTAGGATGATGCCCTAGAGGTAGAGTCAAACATTCTGGCATCTCAGAAGGTCAAAGGGAAGATAGACAGGAAGAAGCAGCCAGTAGGCCCTAGTGGGGTTTCTGCATCAAAGAACAAGATTGAAAAAATGACCAAACTGTTAGATAACCTAACTGTTGAAATATCTAAATTGAAGGACCAAGGACATCCACCTGTGAGGGGTAAAGGGAATCTATAAGAGGAAACCCCCTAGTTCAGATTCTCATAAGGGAGAGGAATCAAGGGGAAGATCAAAGAATAAGAGCTCCATTCCAAAATGTTGTATTAGAAGAAGAGCCAGAATTCATTGAAGATGAAGGAGAAGCTGAAGACAACATCCATTGCATGGAGGATGAGGTGGACTATTATTTTCTGACACAGGAAGAATACGAAGAAGCCCTAATTGATGAGCAGATCACTAAAGATGCTGTCTATTAGGTTGATGGTCAGGGAGGTTACCGACTGAGGTCTAGACTGGTTTCTCCTCTCAAGAATAATGTTGTACCTATCAAGCATCCTGCTGCACCAGCTAGAAAGGTTGTTGTTTTACCAAAGAAGGTAGCTGTCACATCCAAAGCATTGCAAAAACTAGCACCTTCAGCCATACCTGATCAAGTCCAACTCAAACCTACATCTCATGAGGTAAGGTTTCCAGATAGGCTGCATTATTCTTTCAACCTTGAGTCTGAAATTCAAAAATTGAAAATCCCATTCCCTTTAATTGAGCTAATGAAGAATGATGCATTCAAGTCCTCCATTCTGAATTCCCTTTAGCCCAAGGTGCATATTGACACTGACTTTATGAACCTGCAAGATGGAAAGCGAATTGTAACCCTAGGCCCCATGATTGAAGACCTAAAGGACTCATGCCCACCATTCTACTTATCCTTGAGCATCCATGATAAAATCCTCCACAACTGTCTGCTGGATTTAAGAGCCTCTCATAACCTAATGCCAAAGGCTGTGATGGATGAGCTTGGTCTCAGCATCACCAATCCCTACCATGATTTATTGTCCTTTGACTCCAGGAAGGTCAAGTGCTTGGGCCTCATCAAGGACCTGGTTGTGAACCTAACTCAACTACCTTCGAAAGGCATCATGATGGACATTGTAGTGGCTGATATTCCTCTAAAGTTTGGTCTCTTGTTGTCTCAGTCATGGACCAAAAGAATAGGTGGCACCCTTCAAATGGATCTCACATATGCCATCATTCCCATGTTTGGAGGAGAGACTAAGAGGATGTATAGGGAAAATCAGCTGGCATACATTATAAGCAAGGAGAGAAACTCAGTGAATCACCCCATCTATGCAGTGGACACTAATTTTGGGTCTTTCATTTTGCAAATAGATGATTCTCAGCAGACATCATTCCAGCTCACTAAGCCCATCTTTCAGCAGCCCGAAGAAGTAACCATAGAAATCTGGACCATGTATTTTGATGGGGCTAGCACTCAAAGCTTAGCAGGTGCAGGTGTAGTATTGATCTCCCCATCTAAGGAAAACATCCACCTGTCTTATAAGCTTGATTTCAAAACCACGAACAACATAGCAGAATATGAATCTTTGCTGATAGGAGTTAAAGTTGTCAAGGAGATGGGGATCATGTGCATGAATATTTTTGGATATGCAGACCTCATCATACAGCAGGTCAACAACACTTTTTAGATAAAAAATATCAGACTAAAGGCCTACAGGGATGAGGTATGGAAACTCAGAGACTCCTTTATGTTTTTTGAACTGTCATGTATACCTAGGGGTTTGAATCACCTAGATAATTCCCTGGCTGTCTCTGTAAGTTTGTTTGTTCCTCTTTTACCCCCCAAGCTTAGCTATGATGTTTAGGTCAAGTATTGACCCTCTCTGCCAGATAATGTCAAATTTTGGAGGGTTTTTGAGAATGATGATGAGCTTAGTAAATTCCTACAGTTAGTAGATGAATTCTCTGATATACACATAGACCAAGAAAGCCTAAACATGGAGGAATCCAAACAGCTCAAGTTAAGAGATAAAGTGACTGATCATAACATTGTCCAATTTCCTAGCAACTACATACCCCAAGGTCTAGTACCATTGGAAGAACTGTTTGATCACAATGACATCCATTTCAATCATACCAAAAAGGAGCTAGATCCTCCTATCCAAGATCAAAACATAGGGAGCCAAATCCATCCTAAACTGATAAATCTGTCCATCGGGTTGAATGCTGATCAGAGGTCTAAATTTTGCAGCTTGATAAAAAAGTTTGCTGATGTTTTTGCCTGGGAGTATAGTGACCTAAAAACTTATGACACCAATATCATCCAGTACAGAATTCATTTGGAGAATGACACCTTTCCTTTTAAACAGAAGCTGAGACCCACCAGCCCTCTCCTATTACCAGTGATTGAAAAAGAAATCCATAAGCTCCTCAAAGTCAAGAGCATAATTCCCCCCAGGTATTCCAAGTGGATTGCAAACCTATTAGTGGTAAGAATGAAAAATGGAGAAATCAGGTTGTGTGTGGATTTTAGGAACTTGAACTAGTGTTCCAAGAAAGACAACTATCCACTTCCCAAGATGGAACACCTACTGCAGAAAGTATTAGGGGCTAGGGTCATGTCTTTCCTTGATGGATTCTCTGGATACAACCAAGTTGTTGTGCACCCTGATGACCAAGAGAAGACTACCTTTACCACCCCCCGGGGCACCTTCATGTATGCTAGAATGCCATTTGGGATAATAAATGCTAGGGCTACTTTTCAAAGAGCCATGGACCTAGATTTTGTAGGGCTAAAAGATAAGTTTGTGCTGATATATTTGGATGACCTAACAGTTTACTCTCACATCCATCATGACCACTTGCAGCATTTAAGAAAGGTCTTTTTGAAGTGTAGAATGTATGGAATATCATTGAACCCTAAGAAGTCCCAGTTTGCACTTAGTGAAGGAAAAATCCTGGGACATATAGTTTCAGCTGAAGGTGTAAAGATCGATCCTGTAGGAGTGGAAGCAATTCAGAAGCTATCAATACCGAGGTCAAAAAGATACATTCAGTCCTTTTTAGGAAAAATAAACTTTTTCAGGAGATTCATTCCTAATTTCTCCAAGTTGGTAAAGCATATAACAGTCATGTTGAAAAAAGAGGCAGAAATAAAGTGGACTGACCAGGAAAGAAGCTCTTTTGAAGACATTAAGAACGCTATCATGGAGGTCCCAACCCTGATTAGTCCTGATTACACCAAGAGTTTTATATTTTCTCTTTTGCATCCTATGACACAGTGGCAGTTGTACTATTACAAAGGAATGATGAGGGTCTTGATCATCCAATTGAATTCTTCAGTAAAACCCTGAGATATGCTGAGTTGAAGTATGACCCAATTAAGAAGCAGGATTATGCTCTCATAAAATCTTTGAAGACTTTCAGAATCTACATTCTCCAAGCAAAGGTCATTGCGTATGTCCCTTCAACTACTGTGAAGGATGTTTTGACTCAGCATGACATTGATGGGAAGAAAGCTAATTGGATTTCCAAGCTCATTGAGTTTGATATATGTAGAAATTCTAAAGCCTTGATGGCATAAGGAATTTCATAAACTGGCTAAGGATCTAGGCACACAATTAACCTCACAAAGAATTGTAGAGAATTAGCATAAGGAGAGAAGAAGAAGAATTAATGAACACACATTAATGAATGATCAATAAATGATAATTGATATTATTACATAGGTAATACATCCTTATAAAGGAAAAGGGATTTGCATGAAGACAACTCAAGCTAGCTCATAAAGCAGGGTTACTAATTATGATAAACCCCATAGTTGACTAAAGCACTTTCCCAATCTACCAAGCACCTCACGAATTAGCAATAGAATGAGTGAGTGATGATGAGTGAAGGAAAGACTTGCTAATCCTAGAATATGGAGAGAAAATAATGGAGGATGGGTTGGAAACAAAAGCTACCAGTTTCCTAGTTGACTAGCTTTACCTTATCCATAGAAAAGCAGGATAAAGCAGAAAAAGCAGAATAAAGCAGATTTTGCTGTAAAGTGCAGTTACCAATTCTGGATGGCTATAAAGTGGTCAAGATCAACCCAGAATCAGGAATAAATCATTCCTAGGATATAGATGGCAAGTGTTGACTCTAAGGTGCAAGTGGATGCCAACTATCTAAGCTAGTGGGTAGGAAATTAATCAAATAATGATTAATTATTTTATGAGTGGGTTTATTATATTCCAACACCCCCCTTTAAGCCTAACTTTATGATGATATTCCTGAACTGATCAGAAATATATATGCATATAGGGCCCAGCAATAAAGCTATGGTCACCCTTTTTACAATTTATGTTGTCCAAAGAAATGAGGAAAGAGGCAAAACCTCAAGGGGAAAATCCTACCTCAAGAAAGGACATGAAAAGCAATACCAAAAATGTTGAACTGCTAGTGTTGCTGCTGCTCCAAACTAAATGCTGATGTTTGGAGGAATCTTCTTCTTGGGAAGAAGATAAATCTGCTCACCTGGATCAAGGACAGTTGCAGGATGGAACCTGGGACCATGTAGAACAACTGAAATCCAATGATGTGAAGGCAATATTAAAGGATGTTGAGACTTGTAATCAGCTCCAAGATGATGATATGACTTGAACTTCGAACTAGTAGAGATGAAATGAGCTCCATATAGGTGAAATAATTGTCCAAGCGAATGTATCATGTCTCCATATTCATTTACACAGAGAGGATGTGTGCAAGTGCTCATGTAGGAACATAGAGAATGCATGGGATCAAAGAGTGTGAATGCATGGGCTCCATGGGTTGATCTAGCTTCCAAAGAATCCAAGAGATCACAAAAAAGCACAACAGTAGACTCATGGGAATATACTGGTAAAGAATCCTCTATGGTAGAAGTATGAGAGAAGGAAAGATAGTGATGTTCAAAATCTTCAAGGAGGCTCTGAGAATGAGTGCCAAGAACAAAGGAGGAGCTGCAGAAGCACATGGGATCAAGTATGGTAAGTGGAAAAACATTGGAAGGACTTGATTTGGCTAAGCAAACATCCTGGAAATCACTGGGTTGTGCACCATCAAGAAGAGAGGCATGCACAAGGTGTGAGAGGTCTGGCAAATGGATCTCAGAATCCATGATAGAAGACATAGAGAACACTGAATGTGTGAGTGAATCATCAATAGCAATAGCAGCTCCATTAGTCACTTTTTTTTCATCAACACCATCATGAGAAGATGAATCAAGATCTTCTACTTCAAAAGACACAGAAAAAGATGGCTCTTCAATATTTGCTTCTTGATTGAAAGAGGAAGCATTCGAATCAAAGAGAGTAGTAGCAACAGGAACTCTATGAGAAAATTCTTCTTCATGATCAACTTCATCAGAGACTGTAGAGGCTGAGACATCTTGAGAGAGAGAAATCATTGAGGAGCTAGAGGCACTCTCCATATAGCTAGAAGGATCCTCATTGTCCTTTCCCAAAACTCTATCCAATGTTGTCCATAGATCCTTTGGGGAATCAATAGAATCAATAAGGTAGCGCATGCATGGAGAGATAGATAGACAAATAGCTCCAATTGCTTTGTCACAGTCATTCAACCAGTCACTTGGCTCTTCATAAGATTCTTCACCAGCTCCAATAGATATCTCATAGAGACCTTGTCTCTTTAGATATGAAATCATCTTCAGTTTCCACTCTGAATAGCTTGTGAATGGAGAAAGAAGAGGAACTGATACTCTTGAATCCATTCGAAGTTGAACCTACAAAATAAACCTGCAAATCTGAAAAAGGAGGATTAATTAATGAACTCTCAAAGATATGATATCATGTAGAGCTTTGATATCCTCAACTCTAATAGCATGTAGAACTTGAGCTTTGAGAACCTTAGCTCTGATACCATGTAGAAATTCTAAAGCCTTGATGGCATAAGGAATTTCATAAACTGGCTAAGGATCTAGGCACACAATTAACCTCACAGAGAATTGTAGAGAATTAGCATAAGGAGAGAAGAAGAAGAATTAATGAACACATATTAATGAATGATCAATAAATGATAATTGATATTATTACATAGGTAATACATCCTTATAAAGGAAAAGGGAGTTGCATGAAGACAACTCAAGCTAGCTCATAAAGAAGGCTTACTAATTATGATAAACCCCATAGTTGACTAAAGCACTTTCCCAATCTACCAAGCACCTCACGAATTAGAAATAGCATGAGTGAGTGATCATGAGTGAAGGAAAGACTTGCTAATCCTAGAATATGGAGAGAAAATAATGGAGGATGGATTGGCAACAAAAGCTGCCAGTTTCCTAGTTGACTAGCTTTACCTTATCCATAGAAAAGCAGGATAAAGCAGAAAAGCAGAATAAAGCAGATTTTGCTGTAAAGTGCAGTTACCAATTCTAGATGGCTATAAAGTGGTCAAGATCAACCCAGAATCAGGAATAAATCATTCCTAGGATATAGATGGCAAGTGTTGACTCTAAGGTGCAAGTGGATGCCAACTATCTAAGCTAGTGGGTAGGAAATTAATCAAATAATGATTAATTATTTTAGGAGTGGGTTTATTATATTCCAACAATATAGAGGTGAAACCCACTAACATGGTGAAAGGACTAGGTTTGGCCAAACTCACAGCCAAAGGGAACTTTGAGCTGATGGGAATAAAATTCACATGTGTCAAGTCAGCAAAGGTGCAGACTATGGTAGTAGCAGAAGTGAATCAAGATCAGAATGACATTTGATCAATAGCTAAAAAAATATCTTCATGTGAGTGGTACTCAGGTATCATTCAATTTTTGCAAAAATTAGAAGTTTCTCCTGATTTGACTCCTAACCAAGCACGAGACCTTAAGTTGAAATCTGTTAAGTTTTGCATAATTGACAAACTACTGTACTGGAGAGATTAGTCTGGAATTTTTCTAAGGTGTCTAGATAAAGAGGAAGCAGAGTAGGTCATGCATCACTTTCATTCTAGCACATGTGGGGGCCACCACTATTGGAAAACCATAGCCCACATGATCTTAAGAGCAGGATACTATTGGCCAGTCCTCTTTGCTAATGTATGCACTTTTGTAAGGGCCTGTGACCAATGCCAAAGATTTATAGGGAAGCAGCAATTCAAGTGCTTGCCCCTTAGGCCTATTGTAGTGAATGGGCCTTTCCAACAATGGGGTCTGGATTTCATAAGTGAAATATATCCATGTTCCAATGGAAAACATAAATGGATCTTAGTAGCCACTGACTACTTTACCAAATGGATAGAAGCAGTACCCACCAAGAATGCCACTCATCAAGTCATCATGATATTTTTATATGAGAATATCTTTAGTAGGTTTGGCTTCCCAGTAAGGTTAGTAACTGATAATGCACCAGCTTTCAAGGCTGGGGCATTAGTTAAAATGTGTGAATCAATGGGTATTCAACTGGTGCACTCCACATCCTATTATCCCCAAGGAAATGGCCTGGCTGAGTCATCCAACAAAATCTTAGTCAGAATCATTAGGAAACTGCTAGAGACAATTCAGAAAAGCTGGGATTTAAAGCTTAAGTTTTCTTTATGGGCTAATAGGGTAACAGACAAAAGGTCCATAGGGACTTCTCCATTCAAACTAGTTTATGGCATTGAGGCCAGTTTTCCTATCTAACTCATCCTTCCAGTGGCAAAGTTCTTTCAGGAAGAGGAAGATGAACCAAATGATATGGTGAGAAGGATGATGGATTTGGTAGAGTTCAGAAAATAAGGGAGCAAGTTGTAGGAAAATCAGAAGCCCATCAACAGAGGATAAAGGGCATGTTTTACAAAAGAGCAAAAGTAGACAACTTCCAGGTGGGAGATTGGGTCCTCAAGTGGAATGCTGTCAGATAGGACAAGGGAAAACATGGAAAATTCAACTCTTTGTGGATTGGCCCTTTTGTGATAGCCCAAGTACATAAAAATAACACCTTCAAATTGTAGAATCTAGAAGGTGAAGAGGTATTTGATGACCCAGTGAATGGGCGGTTCTTGAAACTCTACTTTATTTGAGGCTCTGAGGCCTTATTTTTGTAAATTAGTAGATAGTAGGTTGTTTTTCTTTCAGAATAAACTCCATGCCCAATGGAATAGTAAATGATAGTGTTAAGTTACTTAGTTTCTTTTAGGGGAAGGAATTTTTGGTCTAGGTTTCTTGGGACCTCACTGGGAGGTTCCCATCCCCAAGTAGGAGCTAGATGTTATCTCCTAAAATAATTTATTTTGATAGTATGAAGAATTTAACTCATGCAATGAAGGATATGAATATCACTGACAGTTTGAAAGCCTCTGTTTTTTATTTGGATGAAAATTCCACAAGTTGTAGCTTTCAGTGGCTTAGGCGAGGACTATCATAGCTCATTAGCCACCGAAAAGCAATGTTTCGGTGGCTCAACAATTGAACGTTGGCCAAAGGAAAATCACTGAAAGCGGTTTGAGAAAGCAGAGTCAAAGTAACGCTTTCGGTGGCTTAGGTGAGACTACAGAAAATCATTAGCCACTGAAAAGGGGTGCTTTCAGCAGACTAGAAAGAGAGATAGAAGGGGTTTAAACTGCTGAAAGCGAGTGGCAAGCAGCACTGTGAAAGGTACATTTGGTGGCTTAGGCAAGGATTAGAACATCTCATTAGCCATCGAAAAGGGTCATTTTCGGTGGATTAGAAAGGGGTGCAACATATACACTAACCATCGAAAGTCGGAAGATAAATATCAGGTGGAAAACCCTTTCGGTGGTTTAGGAGAAAGCTTTGAACCGTGGCCTTTACCTCTTTTTTGTTTTATCACTAAAATATTTTGACTGCCATCGAAACATTTTTGACAGCTGTCAGAGGTTTAGTTCTCTACGACACCAACGTTTCAGAGGGCTTGTTCTTTATGTCGCCAACACTACGAAGATTCTTGTGGTTTGAAGTTCCGATGCATTAGTGATTCGAGGTTCCGATGTTTTAGCAGTTAGTCTTCCCAACCTCCGATGCTTAACCGTCACGACGTTAGTGGTTTGAATTGCCAACACTATGGTAGCGTTCAGGTTTAAAGTTCTGATACTTAGTGTTCAGATCTTCCAATCACCGATGGGTTTTTAGTTGTTAGTTCGGTAGTTAAAGAGGGTTCTTTTTCAAAATCACTATCTGCTGAAAGCAGAAATTCACCATGGAAATGGGGTAGGGGTTCCAACAGCTTAGGCAAGAAAGATAATGTTTAATTAGCTTCCAAAAGCCATCTTTTCGATGGCTAGTTGACAAAATCATGGAGGATCTTAAACCACCAAAATGCCAAGATAAGGAAACGGTAAGGAACTGTCACATCTAACCCCATCAGCAAGACAAAGGATCCCTTTAGAGCATGATTACCCACCAAAAAGACCTGGAGCCATGTGACTGTGTGGGAAATGAGTGAAAAGGTTTGTTAGGAAAGTAGCACAAATTAATCTGACTACCAACTTCCAGTTTTCCTCCACCTATCCCAAAGACCATCAAATAGCCATCGAATGCCCTGGCTAAAGCAGGTTACGGTGATATGGGAAAAGAGATCTCAAGGATCGAACTGCTATCATCATTTTGGTGACCTTAGCTTCCATAAAAGACAGAAATCCTAATAATCAGTGCCATGGGACTCCCTTGTATTTCATGTTCGAAATTGGCAATTTTTCACCAAAAAACTGACTCTGAGAGAGAAGACTGCTAAAGCACATTGTATAGAAGGTCTGGAAAACTATTTTTTGTAGGTACCCAGGATATACACCCATTAGGATGAAGAAAAGTGGACCATCTCTCAGACATGAGCTAGGTGATGTCAGTTACTTAGAGGCCCATACAGAGGTTTGTAGACTATTCTAGGAGGTAGGCTACTACAAATATTATGAAAAAATACAGGGTTTTCATCAGCAGGTGGTTGAATATTTTTCCCTATTATTTGATGGTTCAAAAGCAGTCATAGGAAGGGAGGAATTTCTCATAGATGAAGCACTAATCTTAGAGGTGATTGAACTCCCTTGCACAGGAGAGAAGTGGATCAAGACCACAATACCCAAATATGTCGAATTCAAATCATATCTCAAGCCTAAGCATAGGGGAATAACATGGAAGAAGGATGTGCCATCATCATGGCTAGAAGAGAACTGGTAGCAACTGCTAAAATCCATTGTGGTCTATTTGACCTGTGAAGGGAGATACAAGAGAGCAATGATCTATCATTTCAAACTCATGAATCACTTCACAGGTAAGAACCCTCTTAATCTACCCTTTTATTTACACAGGAGTCTAGGGAAGATGGCACATCAAGTGAAATCCCAGCCATCCAAGATTGCTGGAAGGTTGTGCCACCATGGTCTTAACCAGCTATTGGTCCAGGAGTTGTTGAACAAAAGAAACATTGCTTTGACCTATTTTCTATTTTATAATTGCTTTGAGACAGGCCTTCAGCTAGAGGAGAAAGGGAAGTCTCATGTCAAGAAATCCAACACTCCAAGGAGTGGGAGAAGAAGGATGAGGGCCATTTCCCTAGCTACGGAAATTGAACAACCTCCCTCCTCCTCCAAAACCAAGAAGGAAAAAAGGAATTTGGATTTTGGTGAGAAAGGTCAGGGGGCAGAAGCACACTAGGAGAATGTCTTAAACCTACCTTATTCAAATTTTGAGGAAGAACAAGGAGAGGATGTAGCCCTAGCTCTGTAAATTGTTCCATTTACTGAATCATTTCCATCCCCCACACCACAAGAACAAGAAGAACTAGCTAAAAGGGATTCATCCAACAAACCTAGAAGTCAAAAGATCAATCAGCTACTAAAGCAGGTTTATGAAATGGAGGTCTTGGAAAGAGAAATGAAGAGAAACAATGAAACATTGACTAGGAGAAACAAGCTATTGCACAATTCCTACTTGGAGAAGAGAGAGAAATACATTTTCTTGAAAAGGCTGAACACCAGGTACCTGAAGGACAATACCAGGTTACTTAGGATGGTGAGGCTCCAAAGGTTGCAGTTTAAAGAAGCAAAAGCAAACCCTAGCAGCCACCTTGCCTTATCAACCCTAGCTGAAGTAGCCATTAGTCTCTAGCTTCCTGAAACAAGCCAGGGCCCAGTAAACACTCCAAACAAGAATCCCTAAGAAGAAGAAGGCTAAGCAAACAAGCTTGGAGAGGCATTTTGGAGCGAAACCTAATAAATTTTGTGGAACAAGTATTTTGGTGGTTAAGCGGGCGCTGGAGTAGTCCATTAGCCATCGAAAGTTCCTCTTTTCGATAGTTAAAAGTTTTGATAGACTAGCCACTTAACCACCGAAAGTGGACAAAGGTTTAAAAGTGAGTGTTTGACAGACAAAACCGGATTTTGGCGACTACAGATGGCTCATGGACGTAAGTTAAAGATAAAAGGTGCTGACAGAAGTATCAGAAAGGGTCTGTTTAGATCTATTATGACAAAACAATGCCATAAAGTCATCAACCCTAATTTTCAAGGAGAAATCAGTGGGTTAACTGATAGTGGACCAGCGGCAGTGATCATCAACAACTAGTTTAGTTTTTTAATGTTCAGTCAATGAACTAAATCTTCATCATATTTAGACAAATAGTTAGGAAGGGTTTGAAACCCTAATTTGGAAAAACTGTCACTTTTGAGTATTTTTGTAAAAACAGATCGAATTTTCAGGATCTGTACTTTTTGTAAAAAGGCTATAAAGCCTAAAATTGATTTTATAATAAAGGTTCAACTTCGGGGATTTATAAGCCTATAATGCTTTTATCTTCTCATTTTTACTCTTCATGAATATAAGCTCTTTTTGTTATGATATGTTCAGCCATCATCTCTTTCTTTACTGTACTTATGCCTGAATGTGTATTTAGGTCATTTTCAGATTGATTAATAGCTGATAGCTATCATCCTATTGGTTTGTTAGTGCAATTTGATTTATAAGTACCATTCTTATCATGATTTAGCCATTTATATGCATGTGTTTTGTATGTAAGTCTGCCAGCCTGATGAGTTCTTCATCCTTGCACCTTATTGTCAACTTTTGAGCAATCGTAACTGAAAGCCTTGTAAATGAGTGAGTTTTAGGCATGCCTTGAGAGTGGAAAGTTTATATAGGTCAACTGACTTGATCCATATCAGAAAAACCTAAAAACATTGTAAGTTACTAGGCATCCTCGAGCTACAACCTAGAGGAGTTTCCTAGAGTGATAACACTAGGACATTGGGGACTATTTAAAACCTTTCCAATATTATGTTTCTTGTGATATTCAGGTTGTGTTGGTGACAATGTGTGGAATCCCTCCATGCTTCCTAGTATATCCAATTCCAGATGTCATATATTGTATCTATGATATTTAGACTATTAGTTTTTTGAGTCATTACAGTTGTTGGACCCCCCCTAATCCAATAGAGCATCAGTTATGGTGATCATGCATTCATGGTCCATGCCATTATTTCTAGTACAAGCTCATCCTATTCGGCCTGTATGGACCATGGTTAGATTCTATATTTGAGTCACTCTTAGAAACCTTTGATGTACACAAGAATTATCCATGTAGGTCCCTTTCTTCCTCATTATTATTTCTATATATTGATGCATTCATACGATCATGGCTATTCCATCCTCATATGCGTATTTGAGATTATGTGCACCTCATCCATCCTGAGTGTTATATTTGTAGGTCAAATCCCTTGTAGTCCCATTGAAGGATGAGCTATCTCCAATACAAACTTTGTTATGTATTCCACCACTACATGTATCTCCTGGAAAAGAAATATCCTATGATGTATGTAAGCCATATGATGATATCCTTCCCTCACATATTAGGGGGTGTTTACCCTAAGGTCTGCACTGGGATGCCATAGGGAAAATATAGGGCACTTAGGAATGGAATTTGAATACATTTGGTTTATCTTTAAATGGTTATATTAAAGGTAATCCAAGGAACATCTATGTATGATATGGAAACAATACATGTAGCAGAAAGGTCTATGAACTCACATGTTTCAAATTATGAACTGAATGTGTATCAAAAAATATAAATGGAAATGGAAATAAATACATGAAAGAAGCAAGCAACAATTTCCATGCATTCATATCTCATCCAACATATAACAAAGTTATATATAGGAAACTAAAAGAAGACAAACCACAATTTACAGGAAATAAACACATACAACATACATGCTATTAGTTCTTCAATCATAGTTATGTAGCACATTCAAACTCTATAATCAATTAAAAAATCAGTTATCAAGATATAATATGGCACAAAAAATTCACAATTCATATATTCTTATATGTTCATAGGAAACTGTAATGTATGCTTACAAAATTACAAGACCATCCAATGGCATCCAAAAATTGACCCCCATCTTTCTCTTGATCCATACAACATATAGGATTTACACCATAACATTTAGACTATACCTTTGGGATTTGACAATCACCCATTTTACTAAAAATAGTCTTTCAAATGAAAGGATGATTCGATTCAACAAAATAGTTCTGAGATCCTACTTTAATAGGACACATCATCTAATTATGAATCGAGTTTTAGAAGTCATATCTAATGCTTTACTTCTTAAAATGAAACATTTAGAATAAGTTTGATCAACTTTATACAAATTTTGTAAATTAAAAGTCGAGAACTTAAAATGCTAACAATTGTTTCCATAACACTGCTTCATGTATATGCAAGACCCAAGAACTTGCAACTGCTACTTAAAACCCCCAATCTTATCTTCATCCAATCTTCATAGGTTGATTATTCATGGTGTTCTGTAGGATATGTGTACCAATATCAATCAAAATGTGCCACTACTCACTACTTTCCGAACTTTTCTTCCTTTGTTATATGCATTCATGTTTCCAATATCTTTTTTCCTAAGAATTTTGGAATTAATATTCTTTAACTTCTGTAAAAACCTGCAAACCATTATAAATCTAATCATTATCTTATCCCTTTTGTCACCAACTTTATGTGCTTTATCCTATAATAACTGATTTTCCAGCTTAAGTTCCCTAACTAGATTCTTATATTTCTTAATTCTCCTCTTTAATTTTTGGTTAATTTCATCTACATTATTTTCAAGTTATGAGGAAGCAATTTTCTCCAAATATGGAGTTAGTGTAACTAGGTGATCTTATTTAGGCCTCTCATTTGTGACAGTTTTCACACAAGGTTTCTCTTTTTCTTCCTTGAAAATAGTAGGACTAAAGGTTCTGGTTTTGGAGAACAAGAAATTTCATTGATGGTTTCCTCTAGGACATTAAAAAACTATTCAACTCTCATTTCCATTTCTAGTGATGGCCCTAGTTCATCTTTATAAGTTTCCTCGGGATAAACTATTTCTTTCACTTTTATTATTGTTTCAAAACTATTCTTGCCTCCTTGCATTAATTCTAGAACCATGGTTTTACCTTTTTGTTTCTTAGGATTCTTTATAATCTCATTTGTATAATCCTTGAGGTCAATGATCTTATGTTCCTTCATAGAAGGATCAAATATGTCCTTAAAATTCATCCTAGGTTTATTGGTTTCTTTGGTATGTGGCCTCCGAATAGGATAGGGCTTATACTTAATTTATTTTCTTTGATTTTCAACTATGATTGTGTCACTGGAAAAATCACATTCATTTCCATTTGCTGGTGTACTGAGACTACCGATAATGGGATTATTTAATGCCCCTTTCATTTTGTGAGTCATCACCCAACCTTCACCTTATTTTATGTCAACTTTGGTTATTTTAGGGATAGGGATTTTTTTTATTTATTTTGTGAAGAAAATTGCAATTTTTGACAAACAGAGTTCTCTGGATTCATCGTGATTTTATTTTTCTAATCGCTTGGCCTTTTATTCCTCTCTTCACATTGGATCCTATGTAGGAACTGCCACTTTCTCCATTATCATACAACTCTGTATATTCTTTTTTTCTAGTAGTAGTTTTGATAGCTTCAGGTGGGGTTGGTATTTTTCCTGGGGTTACATATTCAGAAGACAAAAGAAAATAGTCCCACCCGTGATTGAATTTTCCCAGTTCTTGCAGAATCAATAACTTAAGTAGGGCTTGGTGGTAAACAACATGTTTACTATTAAGGGATTTTCTTTCCCTAATAACCATCTTGGAAAAACTTTTAATAAAATATAATGGCAATTTCACTAATGAAATCCCTTCCAAATGAAAAAAAAACACATATGGTACAAGTGAATCATGGCATACCTTCCCTCCTCGACTCTGCACGAGCTTGAGAGTATGGTTTTATTGTATTTTCATCTAAGTTTGAGGTAAACCCCAACACCACTCGAGATTTTGATTATTCACCAGCAAACCCCGATTATATTTGGGTGTACTATCACCCTACAACTTAAAATATAAGTCGTTGTCTTGCAGAAGTTCAAAAGTGATTGCTATAGATCTTTCTTAAACTAGGAATGCAAGACACACTATTGTCATAGTTTTCCCATCAAAATTATTTACAAATTCCTGGGCAGAAGGGATGAAATGCCCCTGTAATTTCTGGCAGAAATGAAACCATCCATCTTGTTTGAATTTCTACTCAAATTTTAGATATGCTTCTAGTAGCTCAGACACTATAGGTTCATACCTGACTGATTGGTCTCTCCTACCTGAGGCCATTTTCAATATTGTATCAGAGAAGTGAAATATTTGATGAGAATTGAGATATTCACTAAGGTATAGACTAACTCGGGAAAGGAAATGAGTAATAATATATATCTTTCAATTTGTAGTGTTAATCATTCAAATTAAAGGAGTTATGTCACTTCACAACTGTGGAGAAATCATCGAAATCAACCCCCAACCAATTTCATCATTTCCCATGATCTTTACACATTTTTTGTGGAGATTTGACATGACCAGAAGTGAATATAGCAATGAATTTTATGAAATTTTTGTAACAATGTTTATTCAATGTCAGTGAGACTCTTGAATGATTATGTAGCATAGTTGCATAATCATTTTGTAGAGAATTTTCATAATTGATCTATAGCGTTGCTTGTTCAAAGAAGCTTTGGCCTTTACAATTTGTTTCGTTTCTTCAAAGGTTGTGGTATAAGCACAAGAATAACACATATTAGAATAACACAACAACACCACTACACAAAAATTTTGTGAACTCAACATGCTTAAGTAACTAATTATCATATTGAAAACATAAAAGAATAACCAAGAATAAAAATCATATAGCAAAAATTAAAGAATAAATGATTGTCTTAGACAAAATTTCTTGAGGGAGGTTTAGGATAGATATAAATTTCAAGGTCTCAAGTTTTGAAAGTAGAAAATCCTAGGTGCAGACTTAGGTACTAACACGGGCTCCTAATGGGATAGAACTTCCTTGTGAGTTGCTAAGATCCTGTAGATTAGTGGGATTTCTATTCTGACTACTTTATACCCTATAATCTGCTATCAAAAGAAACTATTGTTGAACATAAAATGTGAATCTATGTACCAGGAACTTCTTGGGCTTGGAGTCTTATTAGAAAATATACATATTATCAGTATTTAGAATGAAATTAGGATACCAATAGCCTTAGTAAATGTATAAATGCTTCAGAAACTGCCCATTGACTGGGCCTCCAGCAACTATACTACCATCAAGAGATTCCAGAATAAAAGTATTGTTATTCAAAATTTCATAAATTTGAAAGGGCCCAAACTATAAATGATCAAACTTACCATATTTAGGTCTTTCCTCACTTCGGGAATCCCACCTTAAAACCAAATCACCAGGAGAGAAAGTGTCTTCCCTTTTTATTTGATCATAGGTGGATTTGATCTTGTCATGATGTTTCTAGGTTTTTTCCAACAATGATTCCCTTACTTGTTGAGTTTCAACCATCTGATAAATTCTTCGCTGAATAGGATCTAGTTCCTCAACCACATCCCTGCAAAAACTTTTAAACTTGAAGGATTAAGTGAACAGGAAATACAGCATCAGTAGCATACACAAGTGTTAGGATTTATAATCCTCCCTTTTCCTTAATTAGACTATTAGATTATATTTTCCTAACTTA
>LPNX011013741.1:368799-386024 GCA_001517045.1 Pseudotsuga menziesii | reverse complement strand
AATCTTGGGATGACTATGGGAAGAGAGACAAAACCTCATCACCCTACTGAGAAAATAAATTTCTTGAACTGGTTGGATTATTTTGGCTTCCTTTCCACTCACATCTCCAGGGATCTCCTCTTTCACCTTGAGGGATTGAAGACTCCTAAAGAAGATTTGGAGAATCTATAATTATTGTTTGGAAAACAAGATGATATTCTAGGTCACATATTGGAGAACGAGCTAATTTCATTACAACCCAGTAGTTTCAAAACTATCCAACATTTTTTCACAAAATTCAAGTCTCCAGCGCTTCAGTGTAGACAATGCGTAGTAGAGAGGAAGGATGATAAGCTTGTGCTCTCTGTGCTCAGAAAACTTGGTTCTGAGTACTTTGTTATCATCTCTACCTTCCATTCTAGAAGAGATTCCATCCCCAATTGGAATATTCCTTCACTTGATGGCTTTGCTGAGTCTTTAATATAGGATCATGATAAGTTGATCCAAATGTGAGTCCTCCAAACTTCCAAGAACCAAACTCTTCTAATGTTGGACTCAACCAATGTGCAAGATAAAGTGAAGCCAAGGGGAAGGATCCTAAAGCCTCTGATTCAAAACCAAAAGAGACTTAGAAGTCTTCTGAAGGAGCCTCGGGTTCCAAGAAGAAGAAAAAGTTTGAAAAGACTAAGTTTCATTATTGTATGAGAGGATTTCATTCAGAAACCTAGTGCATGAAGATGACCCTCGACCAGTTGAAAACACTCATCGAATAGAAAAATATTTCCCTTCCACAAGGTGGATATATGTTTGATGATGGAGAGCATACTGAAGAATATGAGAGATTCCATGCTTCACTCCATTGAAGGCTAAATTTATATATTTTGGAGCATCTAACCACATGATTTGCTCAAAGGAATCCTTCACCACTTTCACTTTATCAGGAGGACCTAGCACTAATATGGGAGATGAATCCCAAATACTAGCTATTGAGAGAGGTTAAGCTAAAATCCATCATGATGAGTTCAAGAATGCACTCTATTTTTCCTCCCCTACAACAAAGCAAATTTTTCAAGATGAAGAAGACACAGAATCTTCAACACAATCAATTCAAATTGAAGAAAGTATCCTTGGAACGAATCCTTCTCCTGCTGCTCCAGAATTTTATGATATATATGATATCTCAGCTTCTCATATGTATGATCCAAAAGAATACATTCAAATATATTTTCTTGAAAAAACACTCTCCTTCCATTCTATGTAAAAAATATCTAGTGATTCTTCTATTTTAAATTCTGTGCATAGTTTATAGGTGATTGTTTCAGAAAATGAAGAGGAATTTGATTTCTCTATCTCTAATGATGTTTCTAGTGTGAAGATAAGTAATAATTTGTATTTTTTGTAAAAATTATCAGATTCTAGGATTAATTCATTCACTATCATTGATCTTGAGCTTCCAAGAAATTCCCACATGATTGAATGCACCAATACTCAAAGTTTTGAAGAAGGAGAAAATTGTGCATCTACCATCTCGGTGGAGCACACTCTTGGATATTATATGAAATTATTTGGATATGATATGATATTATTTGGTTCAAGTTTTAAGTTTCAATATATTCTAGTCATGTTTTCAGCTCTTCTCATCAATTTTGGTGTGAAAAATCAAGTACCACAAGTCTCTTTCAAAATTGTTGTTGGGGATTTGATGTCAGTTTTCTCTCATGAGTTTGCTGATATTACATTTTGTGGATCATTAGTTATTTTTGAAGCTATATCAGATTATGGAGCTCAAACATTCTCTCTCCACAGTTCCAAGGCTTCTCTACCTTTTTATTTGATCACATGCTCATCTCCTCATAGAACTAGTAAAGATGGAGACATTCTGCATTCTCCTAGACACTTGATCCTAACACTTGGAGCTGATTTCACCTCACATGGTTTAATGTTCAAGGCTGAAATATATAATTTTCTTGGGTTTTCCTCACATGGTTCTAATTCTCAAGAACTTTTTTCTCTCTCATCATTTGATCTTAGTTTCTCTACATGGGTCCAGTTTTCATCTTGCAGTTGTCTATGTTCTTGATTCAGTTGAGAATTTTCTACTTGTTCCAAAGAGGAAAATTCCTCTAGACATAGTCATTAGTTTGGAGAGGTTCACATGCACAAATTTAGGATGTTGTTGCATAGTGCTGCAAATTGCAACATAGTTTTCGCAAATAATTTCCCAAAGAGAAAGATTTTTATCCTAAGAATATCTTGTATGTCCTATTTCTGCTTATCTTGAGGGGGGGTTTTCCCATGAGGTTTNTTAGGATTTTATAATACTCCCTTCCGCATACTTATTCTATTATATTATATTTTCCTAACTTAGGATTCCTTAATTAATATTGGGTCCAGTTGGGCTATTGGTTCCACCAGTACCAAGTCAATGGAGTGTGGGGAACACATATAGAGGTTAAATGCAACTAAACACATGTTCATGCATTAGTTTATGTGCCTCTGATAACAACCCCTACAATTTAGGAGCCACTGGGAGTGCCACCACCAACCTCCTTCAGTTGTTGGTAGTTGGTAACTAGTTAAGCTAAGTTATGCTTCAATTACATTTAGTTAGATGTCCTCCAGTTTAGTTAGCTCCAGTATTTTATGTATGCATAGGGTTAGGCATCTATTATCACCTACCTCATCAGTTCAAATGTTTTAATTGATTGAGAGACCGAATTAGACATCATATATAGACTAGTGAGCTCCTATAGCAATTTAGACACTTCTAGTTAGCCAATCAGTCAGGATTGAGTTCTTAGATTTGAATATTATCCATGTGATTCGAATTCTCCATTATGTAACATTGTTGTATACTGCTGGAATTAATGAAGATAATACTGTAATTATACTGAGCAATTCTTATGAGTTTTCTGTAAAATTTGTCTTGTTCAGTGTGTATTTTTCATTCCATTACACTGCATAATAATACAATTCAGTTGCACTCATTTCCTGTAGATCAATGGTAAAATAATTCAAACAACAAGTTGAAAAGGAGAAGTACGAATAGCCATTTTAGTACTTACCCTATCATCCGAAATTGCATATTTAAGTCTGGTATCCCGAGTCCTTTTCTTTTCAAACAACAATTTCTTGATGCTATTGACAAGTTTTTATTGGTAGATTCTGTATTTCCATTACCCTTAGAGTGAATATAATTCTTAAGAATTATGTTATACCTATTGCAAAAATGAACCATATCAACTGACTTAAAGGACAGATCATTATCAGTTAGAAACTTTTATGGGCATCCAAATCGTGCAAAAATATATATTCTTGTAAAAAGTTCATGATTACGCAATATATTACCCTTGTTTATGGAATAGCTTCGACCCACTTAGTAAAGAAGTCCATTTCTACCAAGATATACTTATGTTTCCCACTGGATGGAGGCCCTAACTTCACTAATAAAGTATGATCCCCATTGTTGAAAAATGGCATCAACAACAATGGGATTCAATGGAAAAGGTAGTATATTTTATCTTCATGTAAAGTTTTGCATTCTACACAAGCCTGAAACATAGGAAATACATAAAAAATAGCGTCTTCCAGTAGTATCCTTCCCTAAGGATTTTAAATGTTGTCGTCTTCCAATATTTATTTCCTCCATAAGATCCACTATGTAGACCAAAAATGATCATAGCATCCTCATCCTGATCAATAAACCTTAATAACATTCCTCCGAGATCTTTCCAAAATAAATTGTTATCAACTATGCAATATTTTTGGGATTTCATATTTAAAGATATGAACTTTTTCTTTTCATAATTAGGTGGGAATTGTGGATTTAATAGAAAAAACACAATATATTTGTGCCAAATTGATGTCGAATACGTACCCATGACCTGCCAATTTTCATCATCTTCTATTATCTCATTCAAACCATACCGATTTAAAATTAAACTTAAACCAAGTTCCCTACAGTTTGAGTCAAGAACAAGCTTATCTAGACCTTGACCTTTAACTAGTTTTTTCTGGTTTTATTGCAATATCATGCTAAAGTAATATATCTATATATTTTCGTCGCTTACTTTCGCTGCCAGGATGGACCAAAATATCCTTTACAACACTGCTCATAACATATGTGATTACCTTTGATTGAAAAATATACATCCTGAAAGACTTCAAATATTTAATTAAGGAATAAGATTTTTTTCCAATGATATTATACCTTAATTCAACATCGCTTAACACCTTGCTAAAAAATGAAATTGGCTACTCATGTCTATTTTCATTTTTTTGCAATAAAAAAATGGTGAAAGTGTCCTTAGAAGCAAAATAAAATGTGAAAACTCCATTGAATAGTCTGGGTTGATAAGAAAAGGTGCCTCCATCAAGGATGTATTGATCCTTTTAAAAGGCTCTCTAGATTCTTTGGCCCATCTATCTTTTGCAACTTTTTTTAACATGACTTTGATATGCTTTATAATTTCAGCGAAGTTAGAAACAAACCCTTGAAGGAAATTAAAGGCTTACCAAAAAAGGAATGAATTCTCTTTTTGTTCATTAGAAGATCAATATTAAAAAAAGCAACTACCTTCTCTGGATTAATTTTCACTCCATGTTGTGAAACTATATGGCGCAATAGTCTTCCTTCTTTCATTGCAAAATTTCACTTTTTAGGATTGGGGGAAAGAATGGATTTCCTACACTTAAAAAACGTTTACTTAAGATGTTTCATATGCTATTCATTTGAATTGGAAAATATCGTAATGTCATCCAAGTAGATAACTATAAGTTTCTCCTTCTATCCCATAAAGGATATATCGAATGCTCGTTGAAACTTAGCCACTACATTTATCAAGACCAAAGGAATTTTTTAATACATAAATGTCCCAAAGTGTGTCACAAAGATAGTTTTTTCTTTGTATTCCTCAAGAACGACAATTTGGTTATACCCAGATAATCCATCTATCATTGAAATTTGATGTGCTGCATCCATAATTTGTAAAGGGTAGATATCCTTCAAGGAAAGCCTATTCAAATTCCATAAATTGACACATGGTCTGATTTCGGCATTCTTATTCCTAATAAGAATAAGGTTAGAAACCCATGATGAGAATATCAAAGGAAAAATAATTTTTGCATCAAGTAGTTTTTTCAATTCCTTTATGATAACTCGTAGCAACGATGAAATAGATTTCCTTCATGTCTTCCTGAAGGGTTTGGTTTCAGGTATGATAGGTATTTTATGTTGGACAATACTTGTGTCAATGATATTAAAGTTCTCATAGGACCCTGAAAACACATCTACAAATTCCTTCATTAATTCCACATATCTTTTCCACTTTTCATTAGACAAAGCTTTGGAAAATTTTACTAATTTTGGATCATACTTTGTAGTAACATTACAATATGCAATGTTGTCTTGTACATGTTGAGCCAAAGGATTTTTCAATGTATCCTAATTACTAAATAACCTTTAAAGAGGAACCAAACTATTGGGTAAAAAATTACCTTTGGGTTTGATTATGCGGTGGGAAACAATTGTATTGGATATATGTGAAGTATGAATCTCTTAAGTTTCTTCTTCCTCATCAATCCAAGATCCAAAAAATTCAACGATTGACTGCAAGAATCTATTAATTTCTGCATCATTTTCAAATACCTTCCAATTTTTCACATTTAAGGGACTTAAGGTATGTTCCTGACTTCCACAACATATCTAAGATGAGGCTAAGTTGGCACCCTAAAACAACTTGCAACTAAAGCTAAATAATTTGTAGTCTCACCACATTTCCTAGGAACAAAATAAATATTAAAATACAAGAAATTTTCTTCAATTAAATCCCACATTTCATTACGATAAACATCATAGAGTTTGATATTATGATTATGTACATAACTGTAATAGGCATTTTTAGGTTTCTTTACAGTGACTTCTCCCTGCCCATTGAATCTCGATAGGTAATTGAGATATTCTCCACCAGGTAAGGAATTCAGAGGTTGTGTCAACATTGAAAGGAGCATATCGGGAAGCCATAATGGCATCCATCCTATTTGGAGGTTGAATAGCCATTATTGGTACTATTTGAGTTTGTGATGAATTTGGTACTTTGAATTTAGGAGGAGAAAGAGGTTAACACTTCTTTTTTGATATTTTTAGATATATTTGGTCAAAATTTAAGAGGTGTACCAAGGAAAGTAACATCTTCTTCTTTCTCGAAGTAAGGATAATTAAAAGTTTGATATGAAAGAGAAGATTCTTATGAAATATGAGCTTTAGGAGGATTTTGGAAGACTAGAATCCTAGAATATGCTAACTCAATCAAGGTCCTAGACTGGGTCAAAGTTATTTTAGAATCAGGTAGCTTAGGAATTTTAGATAGTTCAACTTTAAACTTAATTTCTTCTTTAGGTTGGAATATTTCGAATTTAGGAGATAAAATTGAAGGGGTTGGTTTTTATTTATTCTTATGTTGAAGGTAGTGATTCCCCTATAGGAAAACCTAGATCGTTTATCACTGTTGAAGTAAATGCATATGATATACTTATAGATGTAGATGCAGATCTCTGACGAGCTTTAGCTTCTCTGATGATTTCATCAACATCAAATCGAGATGGAATCAAAGGAGATGATGGGTTTCCTTGAGTTGCAATCTTCTTCGAAACCAAAATTATGCAATGAATTTACAAGGTGAAAATTACAGTCTTAATATGTCTAGATTTGTTCACCCTCAAACTAGATCTAATCGGTGTCACACGCCAAAGGAAAAAAAACTTTCTGTCTTCATTCCCCAACAACTATTACATAAAATATTATCCATAAGGTCTGTACTAGTTCACTATAGGGAAAATTTTAGAACATCATACCACCTCATACCATAGTCATCCTAACACATAGGACCATAGTCTCATTCCTTTTCACTTATGCTAGATAGTCCAAACTTGGTTTGTGGTATCTTCCTAAGGTTGTTGGGGGTTTATACCATTAATTGCACCCATCTCCCTCACTTTGGTCAATCAATATCTAATACACCCTCATTAATGACCTTTTAGTCCCTTGGGGTACTCCCACTCCTTAAAACATGGATCTGGATTGACTAGGGGTTCCTATGCACTTTATTTGGGTGTTTTTGGCTCTTTTTTCCCATTTATGACTTACTAGATCCAATCCTACTCCACCATGCACTCCACCATGCCTACTTCACCCTCATTTATAATCACACATGCCTCTCCAACGTTCACATGGCCATTTGTGACTGTTTGAGGTGGTTTGGGAGCCTATTGGTCCACTTAGTGGTTTTGAGGTCCAATGTAAGGATGCCACTTGTATGCCACCAATGCACCTCCAGGGGATAAAAATTTTCTCCTAATGTAATATAATCATAATCCATACATGTTTATGTGTTGGATTATAATATAAACTTTTTATATTGGAATCGTTCATTGGTGTAATTTTTTACTCCTTTCATTGTTTTTTTCATGCATTGTTAAATTCTTTCATTGTGAGGATTATGTTAGCTTCTAGATCCTGCTGTAAATAAAAATTTCACATGGTATCAAAGCTCTAGTAGCTTCAAATCAAATTCAGAGAGTTCAGAGGGTTTGAATAAGTAACCTAGGATCTCCTCCAGAAGATTGAGATTTTGCATTGCATGTTGTTTAGTATTTCTTTGTCACTCATTGTGTAGAAGCGAATGGAGTAGTATCATGTCAAATTTCTCACTCCTTTCAATTACTTTGAGTGGAATTATAATATGGTAATACAACTAATATCTATAGGTCTCTACAAAGTTACCATGGGGACAAAAATGTGCCAAACTCAGCTATTGAGAAGTCTAAGTGTTTTAACAAAATAGATGAAGCGTTTGGGATGACATGTCTCTACATTTCGAGAGACCTCCTATTTCATGTTGATAGTATCAAAAATCCAAATGAAGTGTGGATAAATCTTGAGTCCTTGTTTGGGAATACTGACAAGATGAGAGGCCATCAACTCGAAAATGATTTGATCACCTTGAAACCAGCTCATTTTGAGATGATCCAAGACTTCTTCACCAAGTTAAAATCCCTGGTTCTTCAATTGAAGAAATTTGGCATCTAAAAGAAGGAAGAGAAGATTATCCCATCCATACTTTCGAATATAGGTCTTGGATATTTAATGTTTGTTTTGACATTTCACTCAAGCAAGCTGACAATTCAAAACTGGAGAATCTCATCTTTGGCACACTTCATGGAGTCTTTGACTCAAGAAAAAGACAAGTTGGTTCAAATGTGTATAATAAAATATACCAAGGACCAAGATATTTAAGAAGGATATTTGAAGAAATAAAAGGGAAAGAGGAAGCCCAAACATTGAAAGAAGTAAGAGAATAAAAAGGACAAAGAAAAGCCCAAATCTTCTGACATGGGTTCGAATCCTAGCAAGGACAAAGAGAAGAAGCAAGAGAAATCCAAATGCACTTACTATCACAAGGTTTGTCAAGCTAATAATGCATGCATGATAAAAACCATTGACATGATGGTGAAACTTCTTGATAAGAACAAAGTTACCCTTCTATATGGAGCAAAGAAGAAGAATCTAGGTTCAAATTCTGAAAACAAGGAGATATGTCATGCACTGGTTTCTATATCTTCTAGATATTCCTCTTTCATCATAGATTTGTTATCACGAACCTTGTAGTTGCCTATGTGAGGTGGATCCAGGATGGATGGTAGAGAGACAAGAAACTAAGGACATGGAACCAAGAATGGATAGACTCCCAAATGGATGGTTTTCATGCCAATCGAGGCATCCTTAACTTTATGTTATCTAAGTCGAAGAAAACAAAGGGGGAGACCCAGATCTACTCTCGACATGAGAGATCCAACCTAGACACCAGATCATATCAAATGGACTTGAGGTACGTAAGGTGTAAGGTAGTGGAAACCCTAGATATATGGATGAGGTCATGAGGTGAGCCAAGGATTTGGATCAGGGTTTAGGAAGTATGATGTTCGATCCAAGTTGGGTCACAGGTGACCTATAAGGTAAATATTAGATCTGGGGTTTAGGTACTAGCAAAAGGTGAGGATATCTGCTACCTTGGGAAATGTGACCATTGCAGGGAGGTTAAGGATAGGATTGGGGCTATCTAGTACCAATGGATAGACTTGATGAAAGATATGACAAAGTCAAAGTACTCAAGTCACCAGGAAAAATTGGATTATAGGAAAAGGAGGCCAAAAGGGGGTAGCGCTAGGGTTGGATATCAGTGCTTTTTAGATCCAGGGAAATGGAGTCACTATATTCCTAGCGTTGGGGGAAACCCACCATGGAAATAGCCTGATCTACAAACCCAAAAAGGTATTTGGACAAAAAAATCAGATCATAAGAAAAACCAACAACAGGATGGCTAGCACTACGGTTTGGGAGGTCAATTTTTCATATCTAGGGAAACCTGGACACTTCCAGCTTAGCGTTGAAAGAGAAGTGGTAAGAGGATGAACCGATCTACAAAACCATGTTGATATTTTTTCGAAAAAATCAGATCTCGAAAAAATTCAGAAAAATGGTGAGGAGCATTAGGGTTTGGGAGGATAGTTTCTCGGATCTATGGAAAACCGGTCACTTTCCGATCAGCATTGAGGGTGATATGGCGAGGGGAAGACCTGATCTACAAAATCCAACAGTGGTTTGTCCAGAGATCAAGCGGTCTAATTTTTAATATTTTTTGGTTTTTTATTATTATGGAATTTTCAGTAAAATGAAGAAAAGCAGATGTCAATGGATTGAGATCTAGAAGAAAGGGACTAACTTGCAGATATTACCTGGAAAACCTTGCATATTCCTTGATGATGATGATCCCTGCTATCCTGATCAATTTGAGAAGCTTTGAGCAAGTTCTATGTCCAACGTTTTGCCCCAAGGAGTCAATGCACCCTCTCTCCTGCACAACAAACATCAACCATATCAAATTTGTTACCACATGAGAAAAAAGATAAATTATACAGAAAAATAACAAGAAGAAATCATAGATCGCAATGACACTAATGAAAAATCCCTGATAAAAAATGAAGACAATCCAAGCGAGTTGATGTCCCACTGCAAAAATTCCCAAGTTGAAGTTGCCGTCCTGTAGACAAGACAAATATTCCCAAAAAAATATTGTTACAACGGATTTTACCACACATGGTGGATCGCACCTTTATGGCTTTCCCTTTCCCTCTGTAGACTCTTTAGACCCCATGGACCATTTTTGTACCTTTGATGTTTCCAATATCATCCCTAAGAACATACATTATTTCCTATACGCGAATTTAAAACCTATTCTCACGTATATACGTGGATTTCACCCTTAAACCCGTGTACATCGGGATGTGTGCAAAAGGCCGCATAGTTTTGGATTTTTCCTTGATATGGATCCGAGTCACTTGTCTCTTGGCCTTCCATATTCCTTGAGATCGCTCGTATTTGACCTTCCATTACCCCATTGAAGCACTATATAAGGAACCCTTGGATACATTGACGGGGGAGGAATTGAAGAGAAAGAAAACTACAGTCCATTATTGCCGGAGCTTATACTTGAGTCTGCATCCTTTTGTCCCTTGGAGCACTTTGTGTTCTTCCCAAACTTTCCTTTGCTTGTGAGCTTGATATTGAGAGATGGAGGATTGAAGTGGTGGAGGCACAAGTGAAGGACTTAGTTTCTCCGATTTGTAGATGCGCCGAAAGAGGTTGTCACTATTGTAATCTCTGATTTATATTAATAGAAATATCTTTTCCTGTCCAATAATGTGTATTTAAATGAGTATTTAATCCGTGGATGCTTTTAAATGCTTATATGTTATTGATTATATATGCTAGAGTAGGTCTAACACAATTATATAGCATGCTTGTCTTGTTTACTGAATGTTGAGAGAGAAAATTGTTAATACAAGCGAGAGTGGAAAAGCTCAATGGAGATCTACATCAACCATCCAAAATAAGGTATTTTTCGAGATCCTTTAGTGTTAGATGTTTGGTTTCTCTTGCATATAGGAAAGGATTGATTTCTATAGTTACCCTATCTGTTATGGTACCCCAAGCCATAGGAAGTTTTCTCTGTAACAGAATTGGTGACCATACAGGTTATCAGACCTTTGTGTAAGACATGGGGGAATCACAGCCCCTTACCGTGCTCATAAATTTGGGAATGGACATATTCCATCCTCTAATCCATTTGTGGATGATTTTTATTCCCTTCTCTCAGTTTTTACACCAGTGGTCACCCTCACAGGGGTGGTAGTGGATGCGTGAACGTTGGGTCTACACCTTACTTTCCTTTTTATGTCCCATCGTTCACTGCATTGTTTCCTTTAGGTGCAGTTGTCATGATCATTCCTCCCTATATCCTATAGTTTGGATTCTTTATTAACTATTTTAGGTTGTTTTGGACTAATATGGTTGTCATGTAGGGTCCAGTTTTTGTACACTCTCTCCAAGGTTTCGACCCATTCGTTCCTATCACAGGTATTATGTCTGAACTATAATATAGGCTAGGATTTCACATCTGCTTGCATTTTGCATGACCTTATGACCATTTCATTATAACCTTAGGTACGAACCCATTCTATCTTGTCACGGAACCTCCTTGTTTCTTTTAGAAGTGACATGATGTGAATGGTAGAGCTTGACCATACATGGGTGCCCCAATTAGCTCTTGTTTTGCATTTGGTGCCCATGCCAACATTTTTCCCTTAGGGTGTGGGAGTCCTTTGTATAGTATCGTCATGAATTTGTGCAAGAGCCTCATATTCCTCTTGATCTTTTTTCCTGGCATTTTTCCTCAGGACTCCCTTATGCCAAGTTGTAATTGTATTATCATGAGTTTTTCTTGCCTTATTGAGCCTTATTCCGGCTTCCCTGACTTTGATTATTAGCTATATAGCCCGATCTTGCCTCATGTCTAGCCACACAGATCCATTTTACATATCCTTTGCAGCTTGATTCCCCATTTTTTACCGAGAGGGGACTTTCCCCTGAGTGTTGCTATCCACATGTGTCCTTGCATTGAGCATAGGTGTGTTCCATTGCTTGGAACTAGTTTGTTTGCCCCTTGGCACTCGTCTCCTCCTATTCTGTAACTATAAAGCACTTTTATTCTTTTTCAAGATTTTCAAAATATTTGAAAAAGTCCAAAAAAATAAAAAAACCAAAAATCCAGATAGGAAAATATTTTATCTTTGGCAGCAGTTGAGTCATGTCACTTTCGAACAGAGCACCGTATATCATGTCTGTTGGTTGGGTTAATAGTTTGAATTTAGGAGCTGTACTCATTTCTCTGAGTTTATCTCCACCAACTGGTTAAGCTTCCAGTCCCTATGGATCCTCTGTCGATGCCTCCTCTGTCGCAGAGACATCCTAGTCTTGTATATCGAGTCTATTCTGCCTACATTCATTCACCATTAGCCTTTATGCTCTTGTTCGAAGGAAGTTGAAACCTGAGTCGACCATTCCTCAGTTCTCTTGACTTTGCATGTCGACCATTCCCAGTACTGATACTGGTTTGTGCACATTATGATCGAGTCCTTCCACATTATACAACCTTGCTGAGTACCTTGTGTTGGATGATGAGGGATGCATTGATTCCCTCCTTCTAGCAGATTTCATCCCATTGAATTCAGATCATTTATTCTGGGATAGGAATCTAGAGTCATTTTTGAGTGCCTTGAGACGTGCAGTCATCAGTGGCGGGTTCTCTCGCCATCGACGATTTTGGGAATACATCAATGTCCCCTAATTGATGGATCCTCTCAAGTGTTCAACCTCAATATATTTATTCACACTTGTTAGTTTGCACTCTAGTACCTTGATTCCCATTTTCATTATCGGTGGGTGATCTTGTGTCTATTAACGGTATACATCAATGACCGGTGATCAAACGATGGACTACTATGTTTGACCTCGACACCTTTATTCACATAGTAGGACATGTACTCATAGAAGATTGTATAGAATATTTTCCATATTGGCGGCATTTCATATATGCTACCTCCTTGATCGTGCTAGTGTTCATGAGATTTAAGCTCTCATTACTTGATTCCAGTGTATGTCAAATATTTCCAACCATTATGGAGATCTTGATCCATTATATATCTTCAGCTTTCATGGAGATGACAATCCTTTGTATATCTCCATCATGGAGATTCTGATCTATTTATATTGTACGTGGAGATGACCACACATGTCATATTTTGTATCATGCCTATTCATGGACATTGTACTCATATGTATCCGAGACTGCTATATCTACATGCAGTTATGTGTAGAGTTTCATCATTGTATTATACTATTAGATGGCTGGTTCTTCCACCTGGTTCTTCATCACTCCACTTCTGGGATGGAATTATAATGTGTTTCGGCCATCGTATGACCCCTCTGACCTCACACATTAGGGGCATCTGTTACAGGGGATTTTACCACACATGGTGGATCACACCTTTATGGTCTTCCTTATCCCTCTACAGACTCTTTAGACCCCATGGACCATTTTTGTACCTTTGATGTTTCCAAGATCACCCCTAAAAACATACATTATTTGTTATACGCGACTTTTAAACCTATTCTTGTGTATATACGTGGATTTGAACCTTAAACCCACGTAAATCAGTATGTGTACAAAAGGCCAAATAGTTTTGGAGTTTTCCTTGATGTGGATCCGAGTCACTTGTCTCTTGGCCTTCCATATGCCTTGAGATCGCTCAGATTTGAACTTGCATTACCCCATTGAAGCACTATATAAGGAACCCTTTGGATACATTGAAAGGGGAGGAATTGAAGAGCAATAAAACTATAGTCCATTTTTGCTGAAGATTATACATGATTCTGCATCCCTTTGTCCCTTGGAGCACTTTGTGTTCATCCCAAGCTTGCCTTTGCTTGTGAGCTTCCTATCGAGAGATGGAGGATTGAAGTGGTGGAGGCCCAGGTGGAGGACTCAGTTTCTTCGATTTGCAGACATGCCGACAGAGGTTGTCACTATTGTAATCTCTAATTTTAATTATTAGAAATATCTTTTCCTGTCCAATAATGTGTATTTAAATGAGTATTGAATCCATGGATACTTTTAAATGCTTATATGTTATTTATTATATATGCTAGAGTAGGTCTAACATGATTATATAGCATGCTTGTCTTGTTTGCTGAATGTTGAGAGAGCAAATTGTTAATACAAGTGAGAGTGGAAAAGCTCAATGGGGATCTACATCAACCATCCGGAATAAGGTATGTTTCAAGATCCTTTAGTGTTAGATGTTTGGTTTCTCTTGCATATAGGAAAGGTTTTATTTATGCGGTTACCCTATCTGTTGTGGTACCCCAATCCATTGGAAGTTTTCTCCATAACAGAATTGTCATTCTAACACATGTAAGAATATTTGTGATAATGTCGGATCCCTAATACGATACAAGCCATTAAGCTGTGACACTACTAACTGCAAATCAAGATTTACCTCAATAGAGAGAACACCATGTGAAATGGCATCTCGCAATATCTCGATAACGGCACTATACTCAGCAACATTGTTCGAAGAAGGCCGTAAACATATGCCTCTTGAAGACAATACCTGACCCGTAGGAGTATAAATCACCCAAGTAGTAGAGGCTAAGTGTTGAGTGTGGCAGTAATTTGACAACATAACATACATACATGTTTCAAGAATTTTTAATCAAGTTGCTGACTCATATGCTAACTATGTTTTAGATTGGCATTTGTTTCATAGACCATAAGCATATCACAAACATACTTTTTTACACACATGTAAATGAATAAAATCGATCATCATAAAAAAAATTCATTAAACATCCAAAATGTGATGTCATAATACATAAGTGTCATAATACAAAAATGGGGCTTCCGAGCCACCAAAATATAATACACGGTAATACAAAAATGAAGCACTCTCAGGTCTCTAAGCTTGTGGAGGAGGGGGGTTCTAATCGTGGTATCACACCACGGCTCTAGCTAGTCATCAAAATAACCGAACCCATGCTCGTGGTACACCAACCACTTGACACTGCATGGCCTCAAGAAAGTCCTCAACTTCTGCCATGGGTACCCTATGTATCAAGTGTACAAAGTTTGTGTGGATGCTTTGGAGTGTCCGCTCTGCATCCACACCCATGATGTCATCTCCTATTCCCCTCCGTCTATGATGAGGGAAACCGTCAGGCCACCGTGGTCCAACATTTACATACACATGACAGATTGTCACTATGTGTCGTCACACCAAAACATGTCTTTTGAGTCAAAATATCAAAAAACACAAAAAAATTAATAATTCAAAAAACATTAAAAAGAGGGTTTGGGATTCCTTACCTATATCACCATATGCTGCTCCGGGTGCTAGGGGCATGTCCGAATCTCCCCGGAAATCTATTCCCACATAGGGATAATCATTGATGGCAACAATCTACCACCACCACCATGGAAAGAAGTCAGTTGGGTAGGGGTTAGACACCCTACCTCTGCCCATTCTATGCATAGCATCTGCCCAACATATTTGGGCCATATCCCAAACCCCGTGAGGAGGAACATCAACTCTAGGGCTTAGCCCCGGTACATGCTCAAAGAAGAATGTACTCAGTATGCTACTGAAACCTAAGTTTCACACCCTACCCATCTTGCAGTCACTGAGTTGCTGCTTCATTTTACTCAACAGTGCAATGCTCTAGTCATACACTATGGGTCTCATGCACTCCACTACATAGAACATCAATGGCCACGAGGCCTGGTGGAGTGATGCTAGACTAGCTATCCTACCGAGTGCCAATAGTATGGCCTTCAGTCCTAGTACCTAGATGGATTTTGTCGGGATTTGACTCCCAACCTTTTCTGTGTTAGGAAAACAGTATACTGCAATGTACTCATCAATGGTGAGGCCACCTCTAGGCCCGCGA
Source organism: Pseudotsuga menziesii (assembly GCA_001517045.1). NCBI lineage: Eukaryota > Viridiplantae > Streptophyta > Pinopsida > Pinales > Pinaceae > Pseudotsuga > Pseudotsuga menziesii. The sequence continues at coordinate 370,144 of LPNX011013741.1, read as the reverse complement.
GAGCGTAGGTTCACCACCTCTCCCCATCAGTACAATCGTGTAATGAAATATATGTCCTCCACCTATATAGTGAGGGACATCCCTTCGATATGAAAGGAATCTGAGTCTGGATCCTAGTAGTCTACTAGCATCTGCAGGAATCTTGGTTTATCCCTTAGGCTACCAAGACACCAAAACCTGTGTAGCCCACATGCACGTAGAGTTTGTTGAGCCATTAAATCACCCCGAACAGCCTCTTCTACATCACCATGTTCCCTCTCCCTCCATTCTAGAACCATCCTGCACATTAAAAGTAGTTTTTGGTCAATATTTACCTTAAAAAACCTTATGCGCAGCCACATACGTGACTGTTTGCAAAACAGCCACGCATGTACATGGTTTTGAGGGGTTTTTCCGCGTATAGCCAGCCCTATACACGGAAAAAGCCCTGATATTTGTGTGGGTCAAAATGACCAATTTAGACTAGCCTAAAAATCAAATTTGACCATAGAAATTGAAATAATTTGCACGAAAATGGAAGAGGAGGACATGAGAAATTACTTGGAACAAACGATGTCGAATTTCGCTGGACGAAGCTCCTGGAATTCGCGTTGGAATTTTTGAGCTCAAATAGGTAAAAGTTTCAAATGATATGTAATTTTTGAACTTTTTACTATTTATAGAAAAATTTTGAAATTTTTTACCCCCTTTCTATAGTTTTGAACCGTTTCTGACCATTTTGGACCATTTTGGACTAATTTGATGATGTAGGAGTCTGTTTTGAGCAACGTTTCGACCATGGTTTTGACCTGTTCATGCCGCTTTCAGGTATTATGTCTAAACTATCATATAGGTTATATTTCATATCCATTTACACTTTGTATGACCTTATGACCATTTCATTATAACCTTAGGTACGAACCCATTTTATCTTGTCACAAAACCTTCTTGTTGTTTTAGAAGTGACATGATGTGAATGGTAGAGCTTGACCATACATGGGTGCCCTAGTTAGCTCCTTTGTTGCATTTGGTGCCCATGCTGACATTTTTTCCTTTAGGGTGTGGGAGTCTTTTGTATAGTATCGCCATGTCTTTGTGTAAGAGCCTCATACTCCTCTTGATATTTTTGATGGCCTTTGTCCCCAGGACTCCCTTATGTCAAGTTTTAATTGCATTATCATGAGTTTTCCTGCCTCATTGAGCCTTATGCTAGTTTCCATGACTTTGATTATCAGCTATATAGCCTGAGCTTGTATCATGTCTAGCCATGCAAAGCCATTTTATATATCCTTTGCAGCTTGATTTCCCATTTTTACTGGGAGGGGACTTTCCCCTAAGTGTCGTTATCCTACACATGTATCCTTGA
>LPNX011013741.1:317589-368623 GCA_001517045.1 Pseudotsuga menziesii | reverse complement strand
CGGAAAATGAAACAGTTTATCAATTAGTATTAATTAGTTTCAAAATACAATAACTAATACAACTTTCATTTTCATAAGTTATATAAGAATGACTTGCATCTAGATTGCTTTTAGCTTTACTAATAATTTTACTTTTTGGCAAGTAGGTGAAAATATATCTTTGAAAACTCGGGGTTTACTTAGCATTATGATAACGCAAATGGACTGCTGGTTCTTACAGGTTCAACAGGTAACGAATGATCAAGTAGGAGTTTAATTCATAAGGTAGCAAGAAGTATTTCCGTTGCATGTTAATATGCTAATAAATAAACTGATTATTTAAAAGCAAAGCTCTGATGAGGTAAAGTAATTTTCTTCCATAGTTTTTGTTTTCTAAGACAATATTCAATGTTTAGCCATAAAGATTGTTATCCTTGACATACTTAGTTAAACAAAATGATCCTACTGTGAGCTTAGAGCTCTAGTTCTTTGACATACAATTACTTTTATTGTAACATGCTCATACAGCTAATGATATGCTCAAATGTACTATCTTTTATTCATGAATGTACTCCTATAAATCTCAAAGGTAAGGATTTCCAATAGATTACATATTTCTATTTTGTCTCTTCCTTTATAGCTATGAAAATTACTAACCTGTTTTTTGTATGTAAATGTGCAATCCTTTTGCATTGTTAAACATCAGGTTATAAAATTCGATTCCTAAGTTATTACCTTACTGCAAGTATTATTGTAAAAGTATAAAATATCACACCACTTTTAAAATGTATCAAATATAATCATTACTTACATCCTATGGTAATATTACTACTTTGAAATTTCCATGACATATTATAAGTTTGGTTCTTTGTAACTAGATACATTATCTTAATATGGAATACTACCTAACCACCACTTCTATAAAGTCGATTCAAAGGCAAATAAACTATTAGTGTTATTTATGTAGTTTATAAATCTTGTGCATAGTTTACACAATAGTAAGATTACTATTATAATGTTTCCTCACTATAATAATTTGTAGTTTATAATAACTACTATGGTAGACTTTGATATTAATAAAATTAATATGTTTGGAGAAGAGTTAACATAACAAATAGGTAGAGGGGAACATGTTAGGAAGGAGGACCTTGGAGGAATGGAGCAAGGCGGCGCTAGGGTTCTCCCAGGTAACGCAGGGTGAAGGGCGGCCAGGCCTCATCGTTCTACCCACAAGCATTACCTTTAGGCTCCCTGCAGCGTGCCATGCTGGCATTAGGGCAGGGGGATATTGCCCCGGTCGGTGGGGATCCCGTAGCTAGACGGGAGGAGCAGGTCGAGGTCGAAAAGGAAGGGGGGATTCAAATAGGTGCTAGGAAAGGAAAGAAGGATGGGTTGGGGGGATGCTTGCTAAAGACGACCTCTATCCCGGCGATCCAAATCCAATCTGAGGCAGTTAGAGGTAAGATTGAATCTTGGAAGGAAAAATCCCTAATAGGGAAATTTGTGGGGATATGGCCGAAGGTGAAAGACCTGATAAAATGGATTAATGGTGTATGGAACCCTAAAGGCCACTACGATATTCAGTTAGGTTCAAAGGGTTTCTTCATTATTATCTTATTTAATCAGGAAGATAGGGATAGATTCATGGAGGGAGGACCATACTTCTTCTTCTGTAGGGTTATACCTGTAACCATGGAAGGAGCATTTTAACCCAGAGACAGAGGACACGATGATCGTGCCGGTTTGGATAACCTCTTCTCTCTTCTGGGTGAATACTGGGATATGGAGACTCTAAGGGACATTGGAAATACCCTAGGGGAATTCATAAAAATAGCAGAACAAAATAAGAACCAAAGGTACACTTCCTTCGCTCAGATTTGTGTATATATGGACCTCTCCAAAGAGCTCCCAAAAGTTATTAGTCTCAACTGGGAAGACGAGGAGTGGATCGAGCCCATCGACTATGAGCAACTCCCCTTCATATGCTACCACTGTCATGAATATGGTCACCTCAGAAGGAACTGCCCTAAACTTAGCCCTAGGACTGAACCATCCGCCCCCCATCAAGGTAAGAACCAGGAAGCGGATTGGTTTACTCAGGTCAAGAACAAAAGGAGAAGCAAAGGGGGAGGAAAACCCATCATGAAAAAGGAGAACAAACCAAGGAATCCTTTTGAGATGCTAGAGTCAATGAATGAGGATGAAGAAATTCCAATGGTGAAACCGATTTCTAACCAGCAGGAAAACCTGCCCAACCCCCAAGAGGAGTAGGTTGATCAACAGATGGAAGGTACGGAGGATGGAGAAGGTGAAGACATGGAATTAGGTGAGCTGGACCTAGACGTGATCGAGGAGGAATGTAGGAAGAAGCGACAAGGTTATGTCTCAAGACACCAGCTTGAACTCCTTCAGGAGGCAATCATTCGAATGGGCACTCTTGAGAGCCTCAGGATCGATCCTGATGCCCAGAAAGGTAGCAAGAGGAAGTCCCCAGAGGAAGAACTTTGAAGAGGGAGGAAGACAAATAAGTAGTGCATAGCAGCAAATGGATTCCGACTGATTGAATCTGGCCAGTACCCAACAATCAGGGTAGCTTTCTCTTAAGTTAAAAAGAGTTGTCAATGAAGATCATATCATGGAATATAAGGGGGTGTGGCAACCCCAGGAAGTGGAAAACTCTAAATCGGAAAATTAAGCAAGAAACACCGGATATTCTTTTCCTCCAAGAAACTAAATGCAGTTTGGGGGGTTTAGAGAAGATTCAGGATAAAATATGGAAAGGGAGTCACCTTATGGCCCTATATGCAGCTGGTCAATCTAGCGGTGTGGCAATCTTCTGGCAGCCCCGGACTGTGGATTTCTCAAACTAGCGTGCCAATAAGTTTTCCCTAATGGAAGAGTTTTGTTTTCTGGATTCAGGGGTGAAGGGCTCTCTGGGGAATGTTTATGGCCCTAGCAGCTTCCCTGAGAAGTAGTCCTTCTTGGATATCCTCAACTGGGTCAAAGAGAAATTGGAGCAGGGGACGTGGGTGCTCAGTGGGGAATTCAACCTAATTTCCAATCTGGGGGAGAAGAAGGGTGGTAGACGCATCTTGGATAAATACCAGGAGGCTTTCAGTGAGTTTTTGTCCCAGAGCTCTCTGGTTGATCTGGAGACAGGAAATGGTTGGTACACTTGGAAAAAAAAGAGAGGGGGAGAGTATATGGTGGCTTGCTACCTGGATTGGTTCTTGGTGCCAGAGAATATCATGCAAAGTTCAGGGGAGCTTCTGGCTGATGTTCTCCCGGCTTGGACCACTGGCCCATTAGCCTTTCATGGGATTGGTCTAGCAACCCTATGAGAAAACCTTTTTGTTTTGAACACTTCTTGATGGAGCACGAAGATTTCAAGGGCCTTGTCAGTCAACGGTGGAAAGAATTGGTTGCCCCCCCTGGAACTGTTATGTATCGCTTTCAGCAGAAACTCCAGGCCCTGAAGGAAAAAAATTTCACGTGGAATAGGGAGGAATTTGGGAACATCTTTGAGGACAATTTTTTTTTTATCTGAGCTGGACCTCATTAATAGAGAAGGCATGGAAGGAGGATGGGATGAGGACATGAAAGTCAAAGAGAAGGATTTAATGAGTCAGCTGGAGGCTAGGGAAAAGCAGGAGGTGATTTTCTGGCAACAGAAGGCAAGGGTCAAATGGATGCAAGAGGGAAAAAGAAACACCAAATTCTTTCACAACTCGATGATCCAGAACAGGAACACTTCCAGAATCCATAAACTTAATAAAGGAGATGGCTCTAGGGTGGAAACTAGATAGGATATTGAAGCTGAACTCACCTTACACTTCTCAGAGATTCTCAGAGAGGATGGAGGGGACAGAAGCCAGGATATTGAGCAGATCACTAGTTTAATCCCCAGGGTGGTCACTAGTGAAAATAATGAAATGCTTACCAAGCCTATAAAGATGCAGGAGGTAGAGAAAGTGGTCAACCAAATGGCCCTAGGGAAATCCCCTGGACCTGATGGTTTTACAACCAACTTCTTTCACCACTTCTGGGACCTTGTCAAGGAGGACGTACTGGCCATTGTTGAGGAATCCAGGTCCAAGAGGGGTGTCCTTAAATCCTTCAATGCTACCTTCCTTACCTTAATTCCCAAAGAGGTAGGGGCAGACACTCCTGACAAATTCAGACTGATAGCGTTATGCAACGTCATCTACAAAATTATCTCCAAGGTCATTACTAATTGGCTTAAACCCCTTATCCCGATGCTTATTAACCCAAAGCACTCCGGTTTTGTGGAAAGAAGACAGATCCTGGATGGGGTTATTCTGGTTAATGAAGTGTTGCACTCACTCAGAATCATTAGGACTCTCGGTATGATGATCAAACTGGACATAGCCAAGGCATATGATAAGCTAAACTAGGAATTCATGGAGAAAATGTTAGGAGCCTTTGGATTCTCTCGTGCTAGGGTGGAGTGGGTCATGGGTTTGGTCACTACGCCCTTCTTCAACATTCTCCTTAACGGTTCCCTGACCAACACTTTCCAACCTTCTCGAGGTATTCTCCAAGGAGACCCTCTATCTCCCTTCCTCTTCATCATTATGGCGGAAGGTCTGAGTCGCCTAATTGCTTCCCAGGAAGGTTGCGGGGAAATAAGGGGAGTTAAGGCTCGTGAGGGGACCAGAAATTCATTGATGATACCATGCTCATGGGGAACCCTTCAGTCCAAGAAGCGTGAAGCTTCAAGAATGGCCTGGATCTCTTTGCTAGGACCTCCGGCCTGGCGGTCAATCCTAACAATTCCCAAGTTTTCTTTGTCAACACTCCCTTGGCCACTCAGAGGAACATTTTAATAGTCTTGGGGTTTGTGGAAGGGACTTTCCCGTCCAAATACCTTGGGATCTCCCTTTGGATGGGGAGGCCACAATGGGAATTCTAGCAGGAACTTTTGGACAAATTGAAACAAAAACTTTCAACCTGGGTGTTGCGGCGTTTAAATTTCCCTAGTAAACTGATTTTGGTCAAGTCCATTTTGCAAGCTATGCCGACCTACCTCTTCTCGATTTTAGCTGCTCCCAAGTCCATCCTCAAGGAAATTTGGAATTTACAACGTAATTTTCTCTGGGGGGGCTGGGAGGCGAAGGCCAAATTCTCATTGGTAAGTTGGGAGGATGTCTGTACGCCCAAGGAGCAAGGCGGTTTAGGCCTCAGAGACCCTGAAGTGATGACAAAAATTCAAGGAGCCAAAGTTTGGTGGCGCTGGGTAAACTACTCCTCGGAGCCTTGGGCCAAACTGTGGCACATGAAATATGCCTGAGATAGGCCTATCCATAAATTGATTAGATTCAATGAGTCCCAAAACTGTTCCCCCATTTGGTTGAAAGCTTTGGCCGACAGGACTATAATCCATGAGCATAGTTTTTGGGAGATCAGGGATGGCAGTAGGGAAAAATTTTGTGAGGGTTCATGGAACCAGCTCCCCATCCTCGGCAGGGATTGTCATTGGTCTAACATCAAGCAGCGGGCAATTGATGGGGACAGGGTTCAAGTGAACCAGGCATGGTTGGTTGGAGATTTCAGGGTCTAGCACCATTGGGACTTTCAGGAGAAACCTGAACCCACAAGTGAGGAGGATTGGGAGGCCTTTCAGGAGGAACTGAACAAACGTTTCATCAAGGTTCAAGAGGGTCCTGATGTTTTAAGATGGGGATACATGTCTAGAGGTGCCTTTAACATTAAGGAGGCCTATCAAATTAGGATTACTAGTCAGGCTGTGGTGGATGATATTTGGAAAAAAAATATGGGCAGCCAACCTTTGGCCCAAGGTTGCTCTCTTTGTTTGGCTGGTTGTCTGAGGGCAGATTCTCACGTACGACAACTTGCGTAAGAGGGGGGTCCAAGGTCCCTCTTAATGCTACTTGTGCTACCGAGAGGAGGAATCCATGAACCACCTGTTGGATAGCTAGACCTTTGCAGCAGCGGTTTGGGACAAGGGAGTGATGGGATTTCATCAGAGTGACAGAAGGTGTGGCCAACCATCTTGATCCCTTCATGATTGGCACCCAAAAGCCTTCAGAAATCCTATCATCAAAACAATTTGGGAAGCCTTCCCAGGTATGACTATGTGGTGCTTATGGAAGGAATGAAATGCTCAGATCTTTATGGATCAGCATAAAGATGCGGAGGCGGTGTGGAAAATAGTGAAGGACAACTTGCTATCTTCCATCCGATGCATGCAGTGGCACGATCATGACAAGATTATCCCTCGGGAGGAAGCCCAGATAGCCGTGAATTGGGGACTAGATAGATCCATGATGGATGGTCTGCGCCAATGGGATAAGTTATGCCAACCTTCTCGCCTAATGTTTTGGTCAGTCCCTCCCCCCCTTGTCTTCAAGCTGAACTTCAATGGTGCTTCCCGTGGCAATCCAGGCCTGACAGGATTTGGGGGTCTTTTCCATGACCACAATGGTAGGATCATGATGGTATTCCTGGTCTCAATAGGGCAGGATACCAACAACTCAGCCGAATTGGAAGGTTTAATTTGAGGCTTCGAGGTTCTGATCAGGGGTGCCTTTTTCCCAGCGATCATTGGAGGTGAATCCAACACTCTCATCCAGATGGCCAAAAGGATGATGAGCGGGCAAACATCGAAAAAGGTGTCTCCCAACTGGTGCCTTGCTTCTCAGCTGGACCTGCTGTGCACCCTTCTCCTTTCTTACCCAGTGGTATCTTTCAGCCATGTTAGATGGGAGACTAACAGAGTGATCAACTGTTTGGCAAATGCTGGCGTGGATAACGGAGGAGGCTTTTGATGCGAGAGCTTGGAGGCTTTTGGAGAGGAGGATTGGGCCCATCATTTCCACCAATTGGCCACAAGGGATGCTGTTAGGGAATCATAGATGGTTGGTCTATAAGACGGGAGGACATGTGGTGATAGGAGGCGTGAGCATGCCTACACGAGGCCAGCCTAATGTTGTGCGAACACGTTGTTTTAAATGTCCAGCGGTTAGGGTGGCTGTACTGCACCATTATTTTTGTTCATGTAGCTGGGATTGATAAGATTGGCACTATGCGACGGGATCGTCGGATGGCTTGGGATCATTATTACCTCAGGTAGTACTATGTCATCTCCGGTATGAAGGCTACCATGTTCATGATTTGCATGACGCAGGCTAAGGTCGGGGATGGGAGCACTCCCACGCACGTTTTCCTATTTAATTTTGTGAGGGATGGTCCTCACACCACTGTGTATCGAAACTGACTCCCTCCCTGTGCTACTCCCTTGCATTTGCTTCAGCTGGTGCTTCTCAGTGCTGCTTCCTGTTTCTCTCCCTCCATTCACAGCTTGGTGCTATGGCACCCCAAAGGAAATTTAGGAGGGATTTTTGCCCTGGCGAAACATCTAGCTAGTATGCTAGAAAAGGGAACACTATATTTTACCAAACCCATCAAACCACTAGGGCTCAGCTTCAAGCTTAAGAGGAGGCTGAGTAGTTCAAGGACCATGTTCCGCTCGGTATCCGCAGAGAGATTGAAAAGGTGGTCGAGGAGTTATGGGATGAGGTGAAAAGTATGTCACGGGAACGTCTGCATGTGGAGGCGATGAACTGGGTGCTAGATCCTAGCAACACTATAGGCTGTGCCTTAGCCTATGATCGCATGTTAATGACCTACTGGGTGACAGTGCACCTAGTGGGGAATTCTTCGGAGATGCTGGAAGCTAAGAGAGCGGGGGATGTGGAGCCTGTGCATTTCTGGAAGGACCACAATGATGAATGCAACACAATGCACCATAAAATTGACATTCTTGCAGCTCGGTTGGGGTTTCCTTTCCACCTGGTTGATCGTCGGGCTCTGGAGATCACCCGGACTCGGGAAAGGGATAATAGAAGAGGTCCATCGGAAGGGAGTGAACTGGTGAGCACCTTGATTTTGGTAGGATTCCAACAAGTAGGAGCAGTGCATTCTTTAGGATCCCAGCCAGTAGTGGCGGCACTTCCCCCTTCTGGTGCGCCCCTTCGGGGACTGTCTCCTCATGGTCATGTCTGACTCTCATTTTTGTCTAATCTTTTTCAATGCCTAGTTTTTGTCAAGGTTTAGGTTATGTTTTTAGTTTCTTTGGTAGTCGCCATAGCAGTAACAATAGAAATTATGTAATTAATAAGGATCCTCAAGGTTATAGGCACTACAGTAAGTCTGTTTTGACAAGGGATGATCAACTCGGTATTTATGCTCGGAATTTTGATAGTATTGCTTGTAAAGGGGGGAATGGAAGACATGGTAAACTCCTGTATTTTTTTTGGCAACACAGACCAAGTCTAAATCTGGACAGGGTCCAGTTGGATTGGGTCATGACCACCCTGTTTTTGGGATGGTTTTAGTTGTATATCCGGTTTGTAAATTTGATTCTGTAAAGTAATACAAGTTTTATTTACAAAAAGAAAACTACTATGGTAGACTTTACCTAGAAATTCTAACCTAAGGTTGACATCAAAGTGCAACAATATAAATAAAAATTCCTATACTATGCTAGAACTCAGCAAGCACAAACAATAATAATTTGACTTGGTAAACAATGATAATAACCATCAAACTATCGTTGGCAAGGTAAGTATGCAAATCATTATTTATAATAGTTTATACTATGGTCAATCCTTGTGATTGTTTTATTGGCAAGGTTTTAACACCTTTAATCTATAGTCAATGACATAGATTAGTTGTTAGCAATTATAACAAGCCTTATACCATCGATTTGCATATGATATAGTTTGTGTTTCAAAATACAATATATATTATCTCTATAGTCGATTGCATAGTCTTGTTTTTTATCATGGAAATAATAAGTTGATACTTGATAGTGCAGGTTGACTATAGAAAAGACCCACACATGGTTAAATAATTTAGAGGGCACGTGGTCTGCTCTCATCCATGCATTGGGGACTTAAAAGATAGGAAACCCTATCCCTTTGTCATTTGACTCCGAGGGTTTCGTTGGCCTACGGGCTGCTCTGTGTAGTTTTCTTGGCGGCCATGAGAGGTTGTTCCTCTACTTTTCTTGCTCCGTAGCTTGTGCTTGTTACTGTGTGGTCTCATTACTCAGTCTTAAGGTCTCGAATCTTCTTGGTTGTAAGCTAAATTGTGCGAGTGGTTAATTGTTTAAAAGTTTGGCTCGCGGCCTGTACATGTTTTCAGCTCTGTCTTACTTGTTGCTTTTCACAGCTTTGTGGAGTTTTTAAGTTGGTTTGATACTATCTCCACTCTAGGGTCGACGTAGGGATTTGAATACTCCTCTGTGTAATTTGCTCAAGCTGGTGACAAATCCTTCACTGCTTGATTTCTCTTCTTACTCGCAGGTAAAAACCAATCAAAACTTTGTGATGAAATTACTTTCGTTAAGTTTATTTTGTAGTTAGAGTTACTAGTGAACCGAGTTTTATTCTAAATCTTGAAAATGTGTTCTTTGCAAGAACCTGCGACAGCTCCAAATCTCCAGTGAAAAGAAAATACATTTTATGGCTTTGGTGAACTCGTGGCCCCAATCAGTAAGCCCTAGTTTCGATGTGGGTTTTTCCCTACTTGCGATGAGGGTTGTTGGAAGGAAAACTACTGTGCTTGGAAGCCTATTATCGGTTTCTTCATTAGTAAAAATGTTTTAGTATGATGTTACTTCAGTTTACTTTAAAAACCCTTGTTGTTTATGCTGGGTAATACCGGCTCTTAAGCTGTGATTTGTATTTAGTTTTTGGTTAAGGTTTAGCCTTGCGGCTCGACAATGTAATACGGTTGGTTTTTAAAAAGAAAATATTCGTTGAGATTTGAATTTCTATTTGAGATCTGTCTCATTTTACTCTGAGATGTGAACTGTGGTTTCATTAGCTTGTAAATAATGTGTTTATTATCCTATTTAAAAGATTTGTGATATGTATTTTACTTATAGGAAAATACTGTGGTCAGTGTAATGCATAGATTGTAGCCTTCTTGTTAAGTTTGTTTCAGAGTTAACAATGTAACTAGATGTAACTTATTAATGGTTAATTTGTATTTGGATAGACTAGTCGAAGGGGTTTCGACCCTTGGGTTTTTCTTTCACAGGTTATTAACTTGTTTGTTTTAAAAATAAATTGCACCTATATATGTAATTCTCAGTTTATTTCATTTATTATTTATATTACATTTATTCTTATTTACTACTCTGTAATTTTATAATTATTTGGAGCTCTGTAGAGAATAGAATGTTAACTATAGAAATCTGTTTATTTTACATAAATAAAGGGTTTATAAACGAAACCCTAATCTGGTTTTTATTAAGTAATAGTTTAAGATTAAGTTAATATTTTAAAAGAAAATATTGTTTAGTTATTAACTTGTTTATATACTTTCTTGAATATTAGTTATTATCTCCTACAAAATTTTATTTCCTATCAGTATAATATTACTGTAATACTAGTGTAATTTACTATTTCTTTTACTTGCATTTTTCATTTAGTTAAACTAAGTAAAATAGTAAATACAAACAAACCATAACACTACTTTTTCATTGCATTTTAAACATTGAAATAAAATTTACTCTGTTATCTATAGATACAAAATCATATCTAGTATTTTCATTCTCTTAAGAATTCTTTCATTTACTTAAAGCATTCTAACTGTGCTAGAGTACAACCTGGTTTCGGGTGTGGAAAAACACAGCCTAGAAATTTAATTTCTTTCTATTTCATTACTTCCCTAAACCATTTTCATTGCTATAAATAATTAAATAAGAATACTAAATCTAACATTTCACAAACTCTGAACTTTAACATTCATGTAGTAGATAAACTAAGATTTATTTAACTCAGACAGTAAAATAAAATAACATAGAACCTGTTGAGGACAAGACGACAACATCTTGAGGAAGCCGTACCTCCCTACCAATATCCTGGAGAGTGCTCAAACAATGCTTCCTCAGGACCCCCGTGCCTATTCCTGGTCTTCTTGGCTGAGAACTCAATGAAGAATGCAACTGTAGAACCCTCTGTCACCTGACTAGTTCAATACCTCAGTAAAACAATCTGCTCTCAGGAGTATGATCTTCATCTTAAAAGCTGCAACTAGATCATTCTCAACAGTTATCCCCTCAAACAATTTCCATATTCCCCTCCATTGAATTTCTCTGAAGTACATTCATTCACCTTGAATGATCACTTCTCTAGAATGAGCAACCTCAACTCTCTTCAATGTAAAATTTTATAGAGATGTCTAGGTCTTCTGGGTCAGTTTTCATTAATTGAGCCACCTGCTCTGATTCCACTTTCTTGGGGAATCATGACCAAAAATAAAGGGAGGTTGCCACCTGCAACAGTTGGAAGTGGTTTGAGGATGCTGCCACATGTTAGTTTGCTCTCCACCCAGTATCCTCCACCAATTTGACCAATAAACACTCTTTTAATAGCTCTCCTAAGCTGTTGTCTCCTTATTTATTTATTTATAAATAAAATATTCTGAATTTAGATTAAATATTCTTGACCCCACTGGTCATCAATTACAACTTAGCATAAAATTTAACATAATGTTGCTCAAATAATATAAAATTGTTTTTGCAAAATTGGGACATGTGACATACACACCCCCTTAAATTATAACATCGTCCTCGATGTTATTTATTCCTCGTCCTTAGAGAATTGGATATGCATCCCACATATGACTTTCCAATTCCTAGGTGGCTTCTTCTGCACCTTCACCTGACCAATGGTGCTATTTCGAAGTGTGATCTCCCTCTGCTCGAGGATACAGTTCGGTTCCACCAGAAAATCTCCTTCAGGTTCCACCTATACATCATTCTGGTTAACAACATGAGTAGCATCATGAACATATTTCTTTAATACAGAAATGTGAAAAACATTGTGAACTCTTAAATTTGGTGGTAAGGCTAACTGATAGGCTACCTATCCAATCCTGGACAGTATTTTAAAAGGACCACAATAACGAGGTGCTAGTTTGGCACAACTACCCAACCTCAGAGAGCTCTTTTTGGGTATCACCTTGATGAACACATGTTCACCTACCTGAAACTCTTTTGGGGTTCTTTTAAGGTCTGCTTGACTTTTCTGTCAATCTTGCGCATGTTTCAGATTACCTTGTACCTGCTTTACAATTTCTTTCATTTCTTTCAATAATTCAAGACCTAATACTAACCTATCCACTAAATTACTCCAAGAGATAGGAGTGTTACATTTCCTTCCATACAAAATTTCAAAAGGACTAAATCTAGCTAAAGCTTGATAATTATTATTGTAAGCAAATTCTACCATGTGTAAATAATCTTCCCATTTACCTGGCTGATCCTTTACATACATTCTTAGTAAATCTTCCAGTACTTGATTTACTCTTTTAGTCTGTCCATCAGTTTGAGGATGGAACGATGTACAAAAACTTAGTTTAGTATTTAATCCTTTAAATAGATATCTCCAAAAGTTACCTGTAAATTTAGGGTCTCGATCTGAGATTATAACTTTCGGTATCCCATGTAGTCGAAAAAATTGTTTTAAAAAGATATCAGCTATGTTTGTAGCTGTATAGGTAGTTTTTACAGGTATAAAATTGGCTGCTTTACTCAATTTCTCAACTACTACCATTATAGAATCATTTAAGTTCTAATTTTTAGGCAGTCCAGTAACAAAATTAAGACTAATTATCTCCCATTTCCAGCTAGGAATGGGCAACGGCTAAAGTAGTCCAGCTGGATGTTGATGTTTAGTTTTCACTTGCTGACATTCAAAACATCTAGCGATATATTTTGCCAGTTCAGTCTTCATGTTTGGCCAAAAATATTATTTTCTTAACATAGTTATAGTCTTCTGATAACCTGGATGGCCTGAGTAAGGAGTTTTATGGATTTCGTCTAAAATTAATAGCTTAAATTTAGGTACATTAGGTACATACATTATGTCTTTATACATAAAAAATCCTTTTTCATTCAAGCTGTACCCTGTACTTAGACTTTCTATTGGATTTTCTTTTGCTTTTGCTTGTAATTTTTTGTAAATTTCATCTTGTTCTAACCTTGCTTTAAGCCGTTCTTCTAGATCTGTTGTATAAGTGTTGATAACTGCTGTAAATTTCAGCTTTGCATTTCTACTTAATGCATTAGCAACTTTATTTTCTTTCCTTTTAATGTGCTGAATTTCGAAATCATACTCACTTAGAAAAGCTAGCCACCTATCTTGTCTAGCATTCAGGTTAGGTTGATCTAACATATATTTTAGTCCTTTATTATCTGTCATTGGAATAAATTTTCTTCCAATTAAATGATGACACCACATATTTAGAGCATGTATTACAGTAGCTAATTCCAAGTCATAAGTTGCATAATTATTTTCATGAATTTTTAATTTCCTAGACTCATAAGCAATAACATGCCCTTCTTGAATCAATATTCCGCCTAAACCATCATTGCAGGTGTCAGTACACACTATAAAATCTTTATTTGGATCAACTATTCTTAAAATAGGTGCGCTGGTTAATAAGGTTTTTAACTTTTTAAAACTATCCTCACACTTCTGATTCCAATCAAATTTCTTTCCCTTTTTTTGCAAAGAGGTTATCGGATTTGCGATTCTCAAAAACCCTTCAATCAACCACCAGTAATTCCCATGAAGGATCGAACATCAATTACATCTTTAGGAACTGGCCAATCCTCAATCACCTTTATCTTTTCGGGATCCAGCGAAATTCCTTTTTTAGTCACCACATGACCTAAGTACTGGATTTTATCTTTATAGAAGTCGTATTTACTAAACTTTGCAAAGAGTTGACTATCTCGTAACTCTTGCAAGACAATTTTTAAATGTTCTTTACACTCTTCTTTAGATTTCGAATAGATTAATATGTCGTTGATAAACACGACCACAAACTTATCCAGATATTTATGCATTACATTATTTATTAGACACATAAAAATAGCTGGAGCATTAGTAAGCCCGAATGGCATGACGAAAAACTCGTAATGGCCATATCAAGTCCTAAAAGCTGTTTTAAATATGTCTTCATCTTTAATTCTATCTTGGTGATATCCAGACCGTAAATCAATTTTTGAAAACACCGTAGCTCCATGTAGTTGATCAAACAGATCATCTATGCAAGGTAAAGGGTATCTATTTTTAATAGTCATCTTATTCAACTGACGGTAATCTATGCAAAGTCATAGAGTTCCGTCCATTTTCTTAACGAAGATGAAAGGTTCCCCCCAGGGAGACACACTGGGTTGAATATATTTCTTGTCAATAAGTTCTTTTAATTGTGAATTAATTTCATTAAGTTCAAGTATGTTCATCCGATAGGGGGCCTTTGAGCTGGGTACTGCACCAAGTACTAGCTCAATGGTAAAATTTAGTTCCCTTTTCGGAGGTAGTACTAGAATTTCTTCTGGAAATACATCTGCATACTCCTTTAAAACTAGTATATCCTCCAATTTTAATTTATCTATGTTATTTAGATTTTTCTGATTGGTTACTATTACTGCATAATCCTTACAACCTTTCCTAACAACTCTCTTAAGGTACAAATCAGAAATCTACCTTACGGTTGTTTTTCTAGGGATTCCCTTTACACTTATTGGTTTTCCATCTTTGTTTATATAAGTAAAGGTTTTTTCATAACAATTTAAGATCACCCTATGCTGCTCTAACCAATCCATACCGATTAGTATGTCATATGAACCCAGAGGAAGTACATTAAGCTTTACAAAAGTTTCAAATTGATCCATAATTACTGCACAATTCTTTACAAAACTAGTTAGCTTCCTCTTTGCACCAGTAGCTAACTGAACCAACCAAGAACTTACAAATTTTTCAACAGGCAGTTTACATTTTTATACCAAATTAGGTGAAATATAACTTAAACTAGCTCTTGGATCAATTAAAATAGCTATAGGTGTTTGTTTTATCTTACCTTCTACTTCCACCATGGGAGTTTGATAGTCTGCTTGCCGATTTTCCAAAGATGCATTAATCCTCGACATAGTCCTCACTAAATCTCCAACAGTCATCTCCTCCTGTATTGTATGGACATTACTGATGGTCTTTTTTGGTTAGGATAGATTGAGGCATAATGTGGACCATTGCACTCCCAACACTTTATGGGTTCTTTTCATTCAAATTTATTTGTGTAATTACTGTGATTATTAGCAGACTCTTTACTCTTTTGATTGTTCTGATTGTTCTGTGAATTATTCTTATTTCCTTGGAAATTCTTATTAGAAAAATTTCTGACCGAGTTTTATTGTAAATCTTGAAAATGTGTTCTTTGCAAGAACCTGCGACGGCTCCAAATCTCCAGTGGAAAGAAAATACATTTTCTGGCTTTGGTGAACTCGTGGCCCCAATCGGTAAGCCCTGGTT
The DNA here is from genome assembly GCA_001517045.1 of Pseudotsuga menziesii. NCBI lineage: Eukaryota > Viridiplantae > Streptophyta > Pinopsida > Pinales > Pinaceae > Pseudotsuga > Pseudotsuga menziesii. The sequence continues at coordinate 353,270 of LPNX011013741.1, read as the reverse complement.
TCGATGTGGGTTTTTCCCTACTTGCGATGAGGGTTGTTGGAAGGAAAACTACTGTGCTTGGAAGCCTATTATCGGTTTCTTCGTTAGTTAAAATGTTTTAGTATGATGTTACTCCAGTTTACTTTAAAAACCCTTGTTGTTTACGCTGGGTAATACTGGCTCTTAAGCTGTGATTTGTATTTAGTTTTTGGTTAAGATTTAGCCTTGTGGCTCGACAATGTAATACAGTTGGTTTTTAAAAAGAAAATATTCGTTGAGCTTTGAATTTCTATTTGAGCTCTGTCTCGTTTTACTCTGAGATGTGAACTGTGGTTTCATTAGCTTGTAAATAATGTGTTTATTATCCTATTTAAAAGATTTATGATATGTATTTTACTTATAGGAAAATACTGTGGTCAGTTTAATGCATAGATTGTAGCCTTCTTGTTAAGTTTGTTTCACAGTTAACAATGTAACTAGATGTAACTTATTACTGGTTAATTTGTATTTGGATAGACTAGTCGAAGGGGTTTTGACCCTCGGGTTTTTCTTTCACAGGTTATAAACTTGTTTGTTTTAAAAATAAATTGCACCTATATATGTAATTCTCAGTTTATTTCGTTTATTATTTATATTACATTTATTCTTATTTACTACTCTGTAGTTTTATGATTATTTGGAGCTCTGTAGAGAATAGAATGTTAACTCTAGAACTCTGTTTATTTTACATAAATAAAGGGTTTATAAACGAAACCCTAATCTGGTTTTTATTAAGTAATAGTTTAAGATTAAGTTAATATTTTAAAAGAAAATATTGTTTAGTTATTAACTTGTTTATATACTTTCTTGAAGATTAGTTATTATCTCCTACAAACTTTTATTTCCTATCAGTATAATATTACTGTAATACTAGTGTCATTTACTATTTCTTTTACTTGAATTTTTCATTTAGTTAAACTAAGTAAAAGAGTAAATACAAACAAACCATAACACTGCTTTTTCATTGCATTTTAAACATTGAAATAAAATTTACTCTGTTATCTATAGATACAAAATCATATCTAGTATTTTCATTCTCTTAAGAATTCTTTCATTTACTTAAAGCATTCTAACTGTGCTAGAGTACAACCTGGTTTCCAATTGTGGAAAAACACAGCCTGGAAATTTAATTTCTTTCTATTTCATTACTTCCCTAAAGCATTTTCATTTCTATAAATAATTAAATAAGAATACTAAATCTAACATTTCACAAACTCTGAACTTTAACATTCATGTAGCAGATAAACTAAGATTTATTTAACTCAGACAGTAAAATAAAATAACATAGAACCTGTTGAGGACAAGACGACAACAGCTTGAGGAGGCAGTACCTCCCTACCAATCTCCTGGAGAGCGCTCAAACAACGCTTCCTCAGGACCCCCGAGCCTGTACCTGGTCTTCTTGGTTGAGAACTCAATGGAGAATGCAACTGTGTAACCCTCTTTCACCTGACTAGTTCAATACCTTAGTAAAACAATCTGCTCTCAGCAGTATGATCTTCATCTTAAAAGCTGCAACTAGATCATTCTCAGCAGTTATCCCCTCAAACAATTTCCAGATTCCCCTCCATTGAATTTCTCTGAAGTACATTCATTCACCTTGAATGATCACTTCTCTAGAATGAGCAGCCTCAGCTCTCTTCAATGTAAAATTTTATAGAGATGTCTAGGTCTTCTGGGTTAGTTTTCATTAATTGAGCCACCTGCTCTGATTCCACTTTCGTGGGGAATCATGACCAGAAATATAGAGAGGCTGCCACCTGCAACAGTTGGAAGTGGTTTGAGGATGTTGCCACATGTTAGTTTTCTCTCCACCTAGTATCCTCCACCAATTTGACCAGTAAACACTCTTTTAATAGCTCTCCTAAGCTATTGTCTCCTCATTTATTTATTTATAAATAAAATATTTTGAATCTAGACTAAATATTCTTGACCCCACTGGTCATCAATTACAACTTAGCATAAAATTTAACATAATGTTCCTCAAATAATATAAAATTGTTTTTGCAAAATTGGGGCATGTGACATACACATCCCCTTAAATTATAACATCATCCTCGATGTTATTTATTCCTCGTCCTTAGAAATCCCCTGGAACAGAATTGGATATGCATCCCACATATGACTTTCCAATTCCCAGGTGGCTTCTTTTGCACCTTCACCTAACCAATGGTGTGGTTTCGAAGTTTGATCTCCCTATGCTCGATGATATAGTCCGGTTCCACCAAAAAATGTCCTTCAGGTTCCACCTGTACATCATTCTGGTTAACAACATGAGTAACATCATGAACATATTTCTTTAATACAGAAATGTGAAAAACATTGTGAACTCTTAAATTCGGTGGTAAGGCTAACTGATAGGCTACCTATCCAATCCTGGACAGTGTTTTAAAAGGACCACAATAACGAGGTGCTAGTTTGGCACAACTACCCAACCTCAGAGAGCTCTTTTTAGGTATCACCTTGATGAACACATGTTCACCTACCTGAAACTCTTTTGGGGTTCTTTTAAGGTCTGCTTGACTTTTCTGTCGATCTTGCGCAATTTTCAGATTACCTTATACCTGCTTTACAATTTCTTCCATTTCTTTCAATAATTCAGGACCTAATACTAACCTATCCACTAAATTACTCCAAGAGATAGGATTGTTACATTTCCTTCCATACAAAATTTCAAAAGGACTAAATCTGGCTAAAGCTTGATAATTATTATTGTAAGCAAATTCTACCATGTGTAAATAATCTTCCCATTTACCTGGCTGATCCTTTACATACATTCTTAGTAAATCTTCCAGTACTTGATTTACTCTTTTAGTCTGTCCATCAATTTGAGGATGGAACGATGTACAAAAATTTAGTTTAGTATTTAATCCTTTAAACAGAGATCTCCAAAAGTTACCTGTAAATTTAGGGTCTCGATCTGAGATTATAACTTTCGGTATCCCATGTAGTCAAAAAATTTGTTTTAAAAAGATATTAGCTATGTTTGTAGCTTTATAGGTAGTTTTTACAGGTATAAAATGGGCTGCTTTACTCAATTTGTCAACTACTACCATTATAGAATCATTTAAGTTCTGATTTTTAGGCAGTCCAGTAACAAAATTAAGACTAATTATCTCCCATTTCTAGCTAGGAATGGGCAACGGCTAAAGTCTAGCTGGATGTTGATGTTTATTTTTTACTTGCTGACATTCAAAACATCTAGCGATATATTTTTCCAGTTCAATCTTCATGTTTGACCAAACATATTCTTTTCTTAACATAGTTATAGTCTTCTGATAACCCGGATGGCCTGAGTAAGGAGTTTTATGGATTTCGTCTAAAATTAATAGCTTAAATTTAGGTACATTAGGTACATACATTCTGTCTTTATACATAAAAAATCCTTTTTCATTCAAGCTGTACCCTGTACTTAGACTTTCTATTGGATTTTCTTTTGCTTTTGCTTGTAATTTTTGGTAAATTTTATCTTGTTCTAACCTTGCTTTAAGCTGTTCTTCTAGATCTGTTGTATAAGTGTTGATAACTTCTGTAAAGTTTAGCTTTGCATTCCTACTTAATGCATCAGCAACTTTATTTTCTTTCCCTTTAATGTGCTGAATTTTGAAATCATACTCACTTAGAAAAGCTAGCCACCTATCTTGTCTAGCATTCAAGTTAGGTTGATCTAACATATATTTTAGTCATTTATTATCTGTCATTAGAATAAATTTTCATCCAATTAAATGATGACACCACATCTTTAGAGCATGTATTACAGTAGTTAATTCCAAGTCATAAGTTGCATAATTATTTTCATGAATTTTTAATTTCCTAGACTTATAAGAAATAACATGCCCTTCTTGAGTCAGTACTCTACCTAAACCATCATTGCAGGCGTCAGTACACACTATAAAATCTTTATTTGGATCAACTATTCTTAAAATAGGTGCGCTGGTTAATAAGGTTTTTAACTTTTTAAAACTATCCTCGCAATTCTGATTCAAATCAAATCTCTTTCCCTTTTTCTGCAAAGAGGTTATCGGATTTGCGATTCTTGAAAAACCTTCAATGAACCACCAGTAATTTCCATGAAGGATCGAACATCAGTTACATCTTTAGGAACTGGCCATTCCTCTATCACCTTTATCTTTTCGAGATCCACCGAAATTCCTTTTTTAGTCACCACATGACCTAAGTACTGGATTTTTTCTTTAAAGAAGTCGCATTTACTAAACTTTGCAAAGAGTTGACTATCTCGTAACTCTTGCAAGACAATTTTTAAATGTTCTTTACGCTCTTCTTCAGATTTCGAATAGATTAATATGTCGTTGATAAACATGACCAAAAACTTATCCAGATATTTATGCATTACATTATTCATTAGACACATAAAAATAGCTAGAGCGTTAGTAAGCCCGAATGGCATGACGACAAACTCGTAATTGCGATATCAAGTCCTAAAAGCTGTTTTAAAGATGTCTTTATCTTTAATTCTATCTTGGTGATATCCAGACCGTAAATCAATTTTTTAAAACACTATAGCTCCACATAGTTGATCAAACAGATCATCTATGCAAGGTAACGGGTATCTATTTTTAATAATCATCTTATTCAATTGATGGTAATCTATGCAAAGTCATAGAGTTCTGTCCTTTTTCTTAACGAAGATGACAAGTTCCCCCCAGGGAGACACACTGGGTCGAATATATTTCTTGTCAATAAGTTCTTTTAATTGTGAATTAAGTTCATTAAGTTCAAGTATGTTCATCCGATAGGGGGCCTTTGAGCTGGGTACTGCACCAGGTACTAGCTCAATGGTAAAATTTAGTTCCCTTTTCGAAGGTAGTACTAGAATTTATTCTGGAAATACATCTGCATACTCCTTTAAAACTAGTATATCCTCCAATTTTAATTTATCTATGTTATTTAGATTTTTCTGATTCATTACTCTTATTGCATAAGCCTTACAACCTTTCCTAACAGCTCTCTTAAGCTACAAATCAGAAATATACCTTAGGGTTGTTTTTCTAGGGATTCCCTTTACACTTATTGGTTTTCCATCTTTGTTTATACAAGTAAAGGTTTTTTCATAACAATTTAAGATCACCCTATGCTGCTCTAACTAGTCCATACTGATTAGCATGTCGTATGAACCCAGAGGCAGTACATTAAGCTTTACAAAAGTTTCAAATTGATCCATAATTAATGCACAATTATTTACAAAACTAGTTACCTTCCTCTTTGCACCAGTAGCTAACCGAACCAACCAAGAACTTACAAATTTTTCAATAGGCAGTTTACATTTTTATACCAAATTAGGTGAAATATAACTTAAACTAGCTCTTGGATCAATTAAAATAGCTATAGGTGTTTGGTTTATCTTACCTTCTACTTCCACCATGGAATTTTGATAGTCTGCTTGCCGATTTTCCAAAGATGCATTAATCCTCGACATAGTCCTCGCTAAATCTCCAACAATCATCTCCTCCTGTATTGTATGGACATTACTGATAGTCTTTTTTTGATTAGGATATATTGAGGCATAATGTGGACCATTTCACTCCCAACACTTTATGGGTTCTTTTCATTCAAATTTATTTGTGTAATTAGTGTGATTATTAGCAGACTCTTTACTCTTTTGATTGTTCTGATTGTTCTATGAATTATTCTTATTTCCTTGGAAATTCTTATTAGAAAAATTTCTGACCTTATTATTTTTAGAATTCCAATTGGGCACAAACTCTTTCTTGTTTTGATCAAAATTATTATTCTTTTTGGCCTTCTAGTTGGCCATACTCTCCTTTTTTCGATTCTGTTCATAACATAAATTGGCTTTCCTCATAGCTTCTTCTAGAGTTTTTGGATTGTCATACTCAATCCTATCCTTTATGTGATAAGGTAAACAGCTGAGAAACTGTTGTACCTTCAGTTTTTCAACCACAAGGTATGGAACATACCTAAGCAGACTTAAGAACTTACTGTTCAAATCTTTCATAGTCATTGTACCTAGTTTTAGCTCATAGAATTCTTTAGCCCTTTCTTCATAGTACTGTTCATATAAAAGTTTCTTTTTAAAGTACTTCTTGAAGTTACTCCAATTTATGTTCTTCTCTCTTATTCCTTTCACTCTCTTCAAATCTTGCCACCATATATCAGCTTTCCCTGAAATATTATAGATAGCCATTCTAGCCTTTAATTGGTTAGAATAGTTATAAATCTGGAAGTACTTCTTCATCCCAGATAACTAGGATTCTGCTTCCTCCCCATTTTCAGTTTCCCCATTAAATGTTGGCGGTTTGATCTTCTTAAACTCTCCAGAAATTTCTTCATAAGGTATATATTTTATTTTTCTAGTATGGTGGTTATCCTCGCCACTATCACTAGTAGAATGAGAATTATGTTGATAAGTCGAAAAAAGCTGTGTTGCAAGAATTTGAAATCAAATTTCAAATACTTTGGAAGATGAGCTGCTTTCTTTTTTAGTCTGTTTAGTCTTCTTATACTTATGTTGGTAACTTATATCTTCTGAATCAACTCTTCTACCCCTACCCTCAGTTTGAAATCTTTCTATTAGGATCCAATTTAGCTCCTCCTGAGCTCTCAAAATCATCTCATTTTCTTTTTTAACAGATTCCATTTCAGATTTTAATTCTTTTACTGTTTGTAGAAGTTTTGGGGAATTAGTGGTTTTGTCTTCTTGTATATGTTCTCTTTGTAAATTTTCTTGTTGAGTATAGGGAGATTCCTCTTCCGCATATTCCTCCAGTCTTTCCATACCTATTGTTAAACTTAGAAACAAATTTCTCTGTTGATAACATTAAAAGAAAACAACATTAGCAAAATTATTTAAATTCATTGTTTCATATAAGCAAGTTGAGCTTCATCAAGGCCTAGTGTTTGAACCTTGTGCTCTGATACCACATGTCAAAACCCCAAAATTTCATAAAAATTTAAATTTTTTTTAGGTAACATAAAATGTTTGAATACACAGCTCACTAACTACTAGCGGCTAGCAGAAAATGAAACAGTTGATCAATTAGTATTAATTAGTTTCAAAATACAATAACTAATACAGCTTTCATTTTCATAAGTTATATAAGAATGAATTGCATCCAGATTGCTTTTAGCTTTACTAATAATTTTACTTTTTGGCAAGTAGGTGAAAATCTATCTTCGAAAACTCGGGGATTTCTTAGCATTATGCTAACGTAGATGGACTACTAGTTCTTACAGGTTCAACAGGTAATGAACAATCAAGTAGGAATTTATTTCGTAAGGTAGCAAGAAGTATTTTTGTTGCATGTTAATATGCTAGTAAATAAACTGATTATTTAAAAGCAAAGCTCTGATGAGGTAAAGTAATTTTCTTCCATAGTTTTTGTTTTCTAAGACAGTATTCAATGTTTAGCCATAAAGATTGTTATCCTTGACATACTTAGTTAAACAAAATGATCCTACTGTGAGCTTAGAGCTCCAGTTCTTTGACATACAATTACTTTTATTGTAACATGCTCATACTGCTAATGATATGCTCAAATGTACTGTCTTTTATTCATGAATGTACTCCTATAAATCTCAAAGGTAAGGATTTCCAATAGATTACATATTTCTATTTTGTCTCTTCCTTATTAGCTATGAAAATTATTAACCTGTTGTTTGTATGTAAATGTGTAATCCTTTTGTGCTGTTAAACATCAGGTTATAAACTTCGATTCCTATGTTATTACCTTACTGCAAGTATTATTGTAAAAGTATAAAAAAATATCACATCACTTTTATAATGTATCAAATATAATTTTTACTTACATCCAATGGTAGTCTTACTACCTGGACATTTCCATGACATATTATAAGTTTGGTTCTTTGTAACTAGATACATTATCTTAAGATGGAATACTACCTAACCACCACTTCTATAAAGTCGATTCAAAGGAAAATACACTATCAGTGTTATTTCTGTAGTTTATAAATCTTGTGCATAGTTTATACAATAGTAAGAATACTATTATAATGTTGCCTCACTATAATAATTTGTAGTTTATAATAACTACTATGGTAGACTTTACTACCTAGAACTTCTAACCTAAGGTTGACATCAAAGTGCAACAATATAAATAGAAATTCCTATACTATGCTAGAACTCAGCAAGCACAAACAATCATAATTTGACTTGGTAAACAATGATAATAACCATCAAACTGTCATTGGCAAGGTAAGTATGCAAATCATTATTTATAATAGTTTATACTATGGTCAATCCTCATGATTGTTTTATTGGCAAGGTTTTAACACCTTTACTCTGTAGTCAATGACATAGATTAGTTGTTAGCAATTATAACCAGCCTTATACTGTCGATTTACAGATGATATAGTTTGTGTTTCAAAATACAATATATATTATTTCTAGAGTCGATTACATAGTCTTGTTTTTTATCATGGAAATAATAAGTTGATACTTGATAGTGCAGGTTGACTATAGACAAGACCCACGCATGGTTAAATAATTTAGAGGGCATGTGGTCTGCTCTCATCCATGCATTGATGACTTAAAAGACAGGAAACCCTATCCCTTTGTCATTTGACTTCGAGGGTTTCAGCAGCCTGCAGGCTGCTTTGTGTAGTTTTCTTGGCAGCCATGAGAGGTTGTTCCTCTGCTTTGCTTTCTCTGTAGCTTGTGCTTGTTACTGTGTGGTCTCATTATTCAGTATTAAGGTCTCGAATATTCTTGGTTGTAATCTTTACTACGCAAGTGGTTAATTGTTTAAAAGTTTGGCTTGCAGCCTGTACATGTTTTCATCTCTGTCTTACTTGTTGCTCGTCATGGCTTTGTGGAGTTTTTAAGTTGGTTTGATACTGTCTCCACTCCAGGGTCGGCATAGGGGTTTGAGTACTCCTCTGTGTAATTAGCTCAAGATGGTGACATCTCCTTCACTGCTCGATTTCTCTTCTTACTCGCAACTAAAAACCAATCAAATTTTTTTTATGAAATTATTAGAATAATCAACCCATAGTTAGCTACCTTAGACATTAATTATCTCCATTTTTGTCTTATTTTCCTAGTTTCCATATTCCACTCTATGCAAGTTGTCCTCCACATGTCCTAGATGGTCAAACTTGCTAAAAATGAGTCATGGAACTCTTGGGAAACCTCTTGGAATCATTTCTACTTTATTCCTAGCCTTCCTAGTGCAGATCTACTTTTGTCTGCTTTATTGTTGCTTTTACTGAGTTTTAAGGCAATTGGGAAAGTTTGACTAGGTGAAGTTAACTTGTTTTTTTTCCCCATCATACTCCACTCTTTTATCCTAATAAAAGCATGTATGAGTTTTCCTTCCATCACCTATTATCCTCCCTAATTGATTTTTCCAATTCGTGAGCTCCTAGACAGATTTGGAAGTTGCTTTATGCACCTATAGGGGATTTGCTTAGTTTTAGTAAGCCTGCTTTTAACCAATTCGAATGTCATCCCAATGCATTTGAATATCTCATGTAATTATTTATTGTGGCATCCTATGACTTCACAAGGTTGGCTATTGTACACTTATTCAATACAGATTAGTGTTCTGCTCCATATTCAGTCTCTTTTGTGTGTAATTTGCATGTGTATTTGGCAATTTTTGTGAGTGTAATTGTTCTAACACCTGGGTTCAATTTCCACATGGTATCAGAGCCTTTTTACATTTATTTCTCTCCTTCCATATTGTTATTGCAGGTTCGACATCATTGACTGGGAGCATTCTACTGACTGAAGGGACAATTTCTGAGCCATGGATCAATCTCAGAAGATCATCTGGAATCCATTTAATTTCTTTGAATGGAAAGAAGAGATGGAGATACTGTTAAGAGTGAAATGACTCTATAGAGTGACTATGGCAACACAATCAGAGCCCAATGTAGCTACACTAAAAATTAAATGGCACAACAGGAGGGATGAGGCCTATGGTCTCCTGTGTCTGAGCATATCCAGAGACCTCTTTTTCCATCTTGATGGATTGTCATCACAAAATAAAGTATGGGAGAAGCTTGTTGATATTTTTGGTAAAACAGATGAGATGAGAGGACATCAAATCGAGAATGAATTGATCTCCTTGAGTCCCAGCAGCTTCAAATCTCTGCAACTCTACTTTTCCAAGTTTAAAGCCCTTGTTTTGCAGCTAAAACAGTGTGGAATTGAAAAGAAGGAGGAGAAACTAGTTTTGGCCATACTCTTGAAGATTGGCCCAGACTATTCATTGTTTGTTTCGACCTTCCATGCCACCAAGTTGACATCTCGAGCTTGGAAGATGCCTAAACTTGCAGAGTTCATGGAATCTCTCACACAAGAACAAGATAAACTGGTGATGATGGGCACCATCAAAACTTCCAAAGACCAAGCTCTGGTTGTTGGAGATTAGAGGGTGGATTCAAAAGGTAAGAATACTACTAAGAAGCCACCTAATCAAAAGAGAGACAAGAACAAGTCTCCATAGGAGCCCCAAGGTTCCAAGAAGAACCCCCAGAAGAAGAAGAACAAAGGAGAAATGAGCAAGTGCGCATACTGCAGTAAGGGAAATCATCCTAAAATCTCTTGTATGAAGAAGCAAATTGACATGCTGACCCAAATCCTAGAGAAGAATGGCATCTCCCTTCCTGATAGCTCAAAGAAGAGGGAAGGAGGATCAAATTCAGAAGATAGAGAGAGAGTTCATGCATTGGTTGCTGGCACATCAAGCTTACCTAGTTTCATCATTGATTCTGGAGCTTCAAGACATATGGTTTCTACCAAGGAGGCATTCACCTCACTTGACATGTCAAAAGGTCCACCAATAGTACTGAGAGATGACTCTCTCACTAAAATTTTGGGCAAAGGGAGGATTGATCTTGACCATGGTAAGTTCAGCAATGTATTGTATGTTCTAGGTCTTGCCTCTAACCTCTTGTCAGTGTATCAGATGACCCAAACAAGGTCTCCAAATAAGGTCATATTCTCCCCTAATGAATTTGAGATCACAGAGATCTCAAGTGGTAAATTCATTGCAAAAGGAGTTGCAAATCACACTTTGAAGGTATACATGTTCTCACATTTCCTACCCTACTCAAACCCCTCTGCTCTTCTAATTCATGCTAATGAGGCAAGCAAGATTTGGAATGAAATATTTGGCCATCTTAACTATAAGTATCTTTCTGATCTTAGTGAAAAATAAATGGCCATAGGGTTACCAAAGATTAAGTTTTCCAAAGGATTCTGTCAAGGTTGCATCTTAGGAAAACACCCAGAGCATAAATTTGAGAAAGCTAGTCATGAGAGAACCTATGCACCTCTTGAGTTGATCCATAGTGATGTTGCTGGCCCATTTCCTCATATGTTAATGAGTCAGGCCAAATATGCATTGACATTCATAGATGAATTTTCCAAGTACTGCTGGGTTTACTTCCTAAAGCTTAAGTCTGAAGTTTTTGGTCTCTTCAAAGTCTTTAAGGCTTTGGTTGAAAACCAGTCTGGGAGGAAACTCAAGGTCCTCAGATCTAACAATGGTGGTGAGTATGTCAAGTCTGATTTCATTCAATATTGTGTAGATGTAGGTATTTAGATGCATCATTCTATCCCTTACATACCACAGCAAAATGGTGTTGCTGAGAGGAAGAATAGATCACTGAAAGAGATGGAAACCTACATGATGGAGGCTAAGACTTTGCCACCAAAGTTTTGGGCCGAAGCTATAAAATGTGCAGCCTATATCCAGAATAGGGTGCCTCATAAATAGCTTTATGGTATGACTCCTTTCGAATCATGGAGTGGGCACAAGCCAAATATGACCCATTTCAGGATTTTTGGCTCAAGGGCTTGGGCTAGAATTCCAACAGAAAAGAGGAAGGCTTTGCAGCCCCAAATCCAAGAGTGTCTATTTATTGGGTACTATGAATATTCAAAAGGGTAAAAGCTGATCAATTTGAGCACAAACAAATCCTTCATTGAAAGGACTGTTCAGTTCCAAGAAGAGCCTTTGGCAGCAGTTGAAGTTGGAGACTCTTCTTCACCACCAGAACCACTGAATGTAAGTGAAGAGATAAGTGAGTCTACTAATTCTGATATGTCTGATAATGATGATTTAATTGCAGATCCTAAAATTCCTACAAGACCAAAATGGGCAGCAAATACCATTCATGCAACTGGGGAACTAGCTGGAAATCCTAGTGATTCTAGGAGGACTAGATCTTAGTTTGAGAGGGCCGTGTGTAAGAAAGACCCCTTGTTTGCAGAGAAATGCTATCTGATGGTTGAATTAGATCCAAAGACATATGAATATGTAGCACACGATCCAAGATGGCAACCAGCCATGAAAGAAGAATTCAGCTCACTCTAGAAGAACAACACTTGGGAGCTGGTTGATCTCCCCCCTGGGAGGAAGCTAGTTCAATGTAAGTGGGTTTTCAAAACTAAGTTTTCTGCTGATGGTTCACCTTTGAAATATAAGGCAATATTGGTAGACAAGGGCTACTCATAGGTACATGGTATAGACTACAATGAGACCTTTGCACCAGTGGCAAAGATGGACTCCGTCAAGCTAGCCTTAGCCATTGTAGCTTCGAAGCAGTGGGAGGTACATCACATGGATGTGAAGTGTGCTTTCTTGAATGGAGATATTATTGAATAGATTTACATGCATCAGCCTCAAGTATTTGTTACTAATCCATCTCTTGTGTGCAGGCTAAAGAAATCATTGTATGGGCTTAAGCAAGCCCCCAGGGCTTGGTATGCCAAGATTGATGGCTTTCTGCTATCATTGAGTTTTGTTCGATGCAAGTCTAATCCTAATGTTTATTTGAATCTGATTCATGGTTCTTTGATGGTTATTTTCTTTTATGTGGATGACCTTCTCATTACAGGAAGCTCGAAGGATGAAATTGCCTCCTTGAAGGATGCAATGAACCATGCATTTTCTATGATTAATTTGGGGTTATTGAGCCAATTCTTGGGTCTCGAGATTGCTCAAACCAAACATGGAATAAAAGTACATCAGTCCAACTATGCTTTTGATTTTTTGAACAATTTCAACATGAAATATTGCAAGCCAAGAAAGACTCCCTTCCTTTCAGGAATTAAGCTTGAAGAAGCAGGTTCTTCTCCTATGGTAAATAATACACTGTATAGGAAACTGATTGGGTGTTTGCTGTAACTTACACATACTCGACCTGATATTTCTTATGCAGTAAGTGTCGCTTAATGATACATGGATCAGCCTCATGAGATCCATTGGAGAGTATCCAAAAGGATCCTTAACTTTGTTTAGGGAACAAGGACTCATGGGATCTTCTACAAAGATAAATCTGATATTGATTTGATTGGGTTTACTGACAATGATTGGGCAGGTGACAACACATATCAAAATTCAACATCAGGATATGTGTTCATGCTTTCTGAAGGACCAATCAACTGGTCAAGCAAGAAATAGAGTGCCATTGCACTCTCATCTATAGAAGCAGAGTACAAAGGAGTTGTAAATGCAGAAACTCAATGTTTATGGTTGCAGGGGTTACTTGGGGAGTGTGGCTTCGAATCATAATACTAAACTACTATATATTGTGATAATTAGAGTACCATTTGAATTTGCAATGATCCATTTCAGAGACAGAGAACCAAACACATTGAGATCCATATGCACTACATCAGACAGCTTGTGCATGATGGCACCATTCACCTACTCTTCTGTTCATCTTCAGAACAAGTAGAAGACATCTTCACCAAAGTTTTTTGTGAGAATACTTTCAGCAATCTCAAATCACTATTGTGGATTTCTGATCATGTTGTGAATCATGTTTGATGACAATATTTTCAAATTTTGTTTTATTGTCCATGTTTAAGGGAGGATTTTTCCCACTAGGTTTTTGCCTCTTTCCTTGGTTAAATGGACATGGAGTATGTAAAGGGTGAATAAGCCTTGTTTCTAGGCCCTATTAATTTCTAATATTTTACTCATAATTCAGGCTTAAGGGGGGTTTTAGAATAATCAACCCATAGTTAGCTACCTTAGACATTAATTATCTCCATTTTTGTCTTATTTGCCTAGTTTCCATATTCCCCTCTATGCAAGTTGTCCTCCACTTGTCCTAGATGGTCAAAATTGCTAAAACTGAGTCATGGAGCACTTGGGAAACCTCTTGGAATCATTTATTCTTTATTCCTGGCCTTCCTAGCGCATATCTGCTTTTTTCTGCTTTATTGTTGCTTTTACCGAGTTTTAAGGCAATTGGGAAAGTTTGACTAGGTGAAGTTAACTTGTTTTTTGTCCCCATCATCCTCCACTCTTTTCTCCTAAGAAAAGAATTTATGAGTTCTCCTTCCATCACCTATTATCCTCCCTAATTTATTTTGCCAATTCATGAGCTCCTAGACAGATTTGGAAGTTGCTTTATGCACCTATGGGGGATTTGCTTAGTTTTAGTAAGCCTACTTTTGACCAATTCGAATGGCATCCCAATGCATTCAAATCTCTCATGTAATTATTTATTATGGCAGACTATGACTTCACAAGGTTGGCTATTGTACACTTATTCAATACAGATTAGTGTTATGCTCCATATTCAGTCTCCTTTGTGTGTAATTTGCATGTGTAATTGGCAATTTTTGTGAGTGTAATTGTTCTAACACCTGGGTTCAATTTCCATAGAAATTAATTTCGTTAAGTTTATTTTGTAGTTAGGGTTACTAGTGAATCGATTTTTGTTCTAAAGCTCAGAAATGTGTTCTTTGTAGGAACCTGCAATGGCTCCAAATCTCCAGTGGAAAGAAAATACATTTTCCGGCTTTGGTGAACTCATGGCCCCAACTGGTAAGCCTTGGTTTTGATGTGGGTTTTTCCCTACTTGCGATGAGGGTTGTTGGAAGGAAAACTACTATCCTTGGAAGCCTGTTATCAGTTTCTTTGTTAGTTAAAATGTTTTAGTATGATGTTACTCCAGTTTACTTTAAAAACCCTTGTTGTTTACGCTTAGTAATACCGGCTCTTAAGCCGTGATATGTATTTAGTTTTTGGTTAATATTTAGCCTTGTGGCTTGACAACAGTTGGTTTTTAAAAAGAAAATATTCGTTAAGATTTGAATTTCTATTTGAGTTCTGTCTCGTTTTACTCTTAGATATGAACTGTGGTTTCATTAGCTTATAAATAATGTGTTTATTATCATGTTTAAAAGATTTATAATATGTATTTTACTTACAGGAAAAGATTGTGGTCAGTCTAATGCATATATTGTAGCCGTCTTGTTAAGTTTGTTTCACAGTTAACAATGTAACTGGTTGTAACTTATTACTAGTTAATTTGTATTTGGATAGATTAGTTGAAGGGGTTTCGACCCTCGGGTTATTCTTTCACAGGTTATAAACCTGTTTGTTTTAAAAATAAATTGCACCTATATATGTAATTCTCAGTTTATTTTGTTTATTATTTATATTACATTTATTCTTATTTACTACTCAGTAATTTTATAATTATTTGCAGCTCTGTAGAGAATATAATGTTAACTCTAGAACTCTTTTTATATTACATAAATAAAGGGTTTATAAACGAAACCCTAATCTGGTTTTTATTAAGTAATAGTTTAATATTAAGTTAATATTTTAAAAGAAAATATTGTTTAGTTATTGACTTGTTTATATACTTTCTTGAAGATTAGTTATTATCTCCTGTAAAATTTTATTTCCTATTTCCTATCAGTATAATACTACTATAATACTAGTGTAATTTACGATTTCTTTTACCTGCATTTTTCATTTAGTTAAACTAAGTAAAACAGTAAATACAAACAAACCATAACACTACTTTTTCATTGCATTTTAAACATTGAAATAAAATTGACTCTGATATCTATACATACAAAATTATATCTAGTATTTTCATTCTCTTGAGAATTATTTCATTTACTTAAAGCATTCTAACTGTGCTAGAGTACGACCTGGTTTCCAGGTGTGGAAAAACACAGCCTAGAAATTTAATTTCTTTCTATTTCATTAATTCCCTAAACCATTTTCATTTTTATAAATAATTAAATAAGAATACTAAATATAACATTTCACAAACTCTAAACTTTAACATTCATGTAGCAGATAAACTAAGATTTATTTAACTCAGACAGTAAAATAAAATAACATAGAACCTGTTGAGGACAAGACGACAACAGCTTGAGGAGGCCGTTCCTCCCTACCAATATCCTGGAGAGAACTCAAGTAACGCTTCCTTAGGACCCTGAATCCTGTTCCTGGTCTTCTTGGCTGAGAACTGGGTGAAGAACGAAACTGTAGAACCCTCTATCACCTAACTATTTCAATACCCCAGTAAAACAATCTGCTCTCAGCAGTATGATCTTTAGCTTAAAAGATGCAACTAGATCATTCTCAACAGTTATCCCCTCAAACACTTTCCAGATTCCCCTCCATTGAATTTATCTAAAGTACATTCATTCACCCTGAATGATCACTTCTCTAGAATGAGCAGCCTCAGCTCTCTTCAATGGAAAATTTTATAGAGATGCCTAGGTCTTCTGGGTCAGTTTTCATTAATTGAGCGACCTGCTCTGATTCCACTTTCTTGGGGAATCATGACCACAAATATAGGTAGGTTTTCACCTGCAACAGTTGGAAAAGGTTTGAGGATGCTGCCACATCTCAGTTTTCTCTCCACCCAGTATCCTCCACCAATTTGACTAGTAAACACTCTTTTAACAACTCTCCTAAGTTGTTGTCTCCTCATTTATTTATTTATAAATAAAATATTCTGAATTTACATTAAATATTCTTGACCCCACTAGTCATCAATTACAACTTAGCATAAAATTTAACATAATGTTCCTCAAATAATATAAAATTATTTTTGCAAAATTGGGGCATGTGACAGCACTGTATATCACATCCGTTGGTTGGGTTAATAGTTTGACTTTAGGAGCTGTACTTGTTTCTCTGAGTTTATCTCCACTGACTGGTTAAACTTCCAGTCCCCATGGAGCCTCTATCGATGCCTCTTGTGTCGCAGAGATGTCCCAGTTTTGTATATCGAGTCTATGTTGCTTACATTCAGTCACCATTCGCCTTTATGCTCTTGTTCGAAGGAAGTTGAAACCTGAGTCGGACATTCCTCAGTTCTCTTGACTTTGCATGTCGGTCATTCCTAATATTGATACTAGTTCATGCACATTATGATCGAGTCATTCCACATTATACAGCCTTGGTGAGTATCTTGTGTTTGATGATGAGAGATGCATTAATTCCCTCCTTCTAGCGGATTTCATCCCATTGACTTCAGATCATTTATTTTGGGATATGAATCTAGAGTAATTTTTGAGTGCCTTGAGACTTGCATTCATTAGTGGCAGGTTCTCTTACCATCGACAGTTTTGGGAATACCTCAATGTCCCCTGATTGATGGATCCTCTCAAGTGTTCGACCTCAACACATTTATTCACACTTGTTAGTTTGCACTCTAGTACCTTGATTCCCATTTTCATTATCGACGGGTGATCTCACGTCTGTTAACGGTATACATCAATGACTGGTAATCAGACAAAGGACTACTGATTTCAACCTCGACACCTCTATTCACATAGTAGGACATGTACTCTGAGTGGATTGTGTAGAATACCTTCCAAATTGGTGGAATTTCATATATGCTACCTCCTTGATCATTCCAGTGTTCATGAGATTTCAGCTCTCGTGACTTGATTCTAGTGTATGTCAGATATTTCTAGCCATTATGGAGATCTTGATCTATTATATATATTCAGCTTTCATGGAGATCATGGTCCTTTGTATATCTTCATCATGGAGATTCTAATCTATCTATATTGTACGTGGCGATGACCACACATGTAATATTTTGTATCATGCATATTCATGGCCATTGTACTGTTATGTATCTGGAACTTCTATATCTACTTACAGTTATGTGCAGAGTTTCATCATTGTATTATACTGTTGGATGGCTGGTTCTTCATCACTCCACTTTTGGGATGGACTTATAATGTATTTTGGCCATCGTATGACCCTTCTGACCTCACACATTAGGGGGCATCTATTACAACGGATTTTACCACACATGGTGGATCCCACTTTTATGGCCTTCCCTATCCCTCTGTAGACTCTTTAGACCCCATGGACCATTTTTTTACCTTTGATGTTTACAATATCATCCCTAAAAACATACATTATTTGCTATACGTGACTTTTAAACCTATTCTCATGTATATACATGGATTTGACCCTCAAACCCGTGTACATCAGGATGTGTGCAAAATGCCAAATAGTTTTGGAGTTTTTCTTGATGTGGATCCAAGTCACTTGTCTCTTGGCCTTCCATATGCATTGAAATTGCTCAGATTTGACCTTCCATTACCGCATTGAAGCACTATATAAGGAACCCTTTGGATACATTGAAGGGGGAGGAATTGGAGAGCAAGAAAACTATAGCCCATTGTTGTCGGAGCTTATACTTGAGTCTGCATCCCTTTGTCCCTTGGAGCACTTTGTGTTCTTCCCAAGCTTTCCTTTGCTTGTGATCTTGTGATCGAGAGATGGAGGATTGAAGTGGTGGAGGCCCAGGTGGAGGAATCAGTTTCTCTGATTCGCAGACGTGTCAATAGAGGTTGTCACTATTGTAATCTCTGATTTATTTTAATAGAAATATATTTTCCTATCCAATAATGTGTATTTAAATGAGTATTGAATCCATGGATGCTTTTAAATGCTTATATGTTATTGATTATATATGCTAGAGTAGGTCTAACACAATTATATAACATGCTTGTCTTGTTTGATGAATGTTGAGAGAGCAAATTGTTAATACAAGAGAGAGTGGAAAAGCTCAACGGTGATCTACATCAACCGTCCAGAATAAGGTATTTTTCAAGATCCTTTAGTGTTAGATGTTTGGTTTCTCGTGCATATAGGAAAGGATTGATTTATGCGGTTACCCTGTCTGTTGTGGTACCCCAAGCCATAGGAATTTTTCTCCGTAGCAAATATAGATCTTGCAACAATTTCTTCAATGATAGGAACCAAAAGACTTTCCAATCACCATCTAAGAACACCATATGCAAAGGAGATCCAAGAATTTCCACAAGAATTTTTTTTCTATTATTCAGATCCAAGAGCCAAAGACCCCTTATAAATGAGAATCTCTCTCCTTTAAACAGGAATGAGAGAACCAAAATCATAACCACTTTTCAAATGAGTGGCTAATATAAAAAGATAAAAATGTCTAATAAATGGTTGATATTAGATTAACATACAATACATGGATCAATATAATGATAAAATACAAAAGTGGACCAAATCACCCAAACAGAGGGGATCCCACTCAACAAGAAATAAACGAAGCACATGGTGGGTCCATGGAGTGTTAACTAACTCCCTATGGGTGTCCCCATGGAACAATAAAATAATATAATCTTGTAAATTTATGAATTTGTGCCTCCTTGAGGAAATCGTGAGCCTCCCAAAATCCCCAGAAAAATAATATAATATTTCCCCAAAAAAATAGGTGTGGGCCCAGTCTGGTGTTGCTAACTACTTGAGAAGGTCTAGAGGACATCAATCTCATCATCATGACTCATCCCATTCTATTTCATTTCCTCAGTAGCCCAAATTGATTTATTCAGTAGACATTTAATCATTTTTTAATATGCCTCAAGAAACGTGAACCTGCCAAAACAGCCTCCTAGGATTCCTACGTTGTCCAACTAAGCCCATCAAGATCTATGGGAGTGGCATATTATGGTACAATCAAGTGGCTACACCCCCTGTTCCCCATACTACTCCCTATGAGATACAATAAAAACATCTCCCTACTCAGACACATCATCCAGTGAAGCAAAAGTGCATCAGAATGGTAAAATGAGCGTGATCATCTCTGCAAGTGCCCAGAACTAAAAACAAGCTGTCTCGCTAGAATCAAAGAGTATAAATCCATCTAGGGTATATACTCATACCCTTTTTAGGTCTTTTCCTGATCATCAACAATATCCAATAGACAAAATAATAACCTGTAAATGATCAGATAACCAATATAACTTAGGCTGGCATCCATATGTTGCAAGTGTTCAAAGGATAAGACATGCTCTACAAATAATTTAAGTAACAATCATAACAAGTAGTAGTCACTTCACTATTGGTTCATCAATCAAATACACACATATATATATAGGGTTTCATTTATTAATCATAACTCATATCAGACTTTCAAGACCTTACTCACTTCATAGTTGAAGTCAATTTGCTAGTGAAG
This sequence comes from Pseudotsuga menziesii, assembly GCA_001517045.1. Lineage (NCBI taxonomy): Eukaryota > Viridiplantae > Streptophyta > Pinopsida > Pinales > Pinaceae > Pseudotsuga > Pseudotsuga menziesii. The sequence goes on along the minus strand of LPNX011013741.1, from coordinate 333,020 downwards.
GGTGAAGGCTAAAATTTTCAAGGCTAGGACAAAGGATGACAACCAACTCAACATTGTGAAACTTTGGATATGTAAAGTGAATACACACTCTAGCCATATGCCAGAAAAACAATAACAAAGGGGATGCCAGTGCCTCACAAATGGGTGAACTACTTCAGAGGAGCTTACTCACCTTGAAAAATGCTCACAATCCAACTCAATACAAGTAAGGTCAACAATATTTAGATAGAACTTTTTAGGAACCATTGCTTTTTAGGCCTTTGATTTTCCATAGCCTTGGTCTATGCACTTTTATGCGGACTTTTATTATTTTAGGCTTTGCATCCATGTATGTTGAAAAACACTATTTTTCATGAATGTTTAAGATATTTCATTACAATATTTTTCAGATCCAATTTCATTAGGATAGCCTTTCATTCATGTATATTGAAAAACAATACTTTTCATGAATGGGCTTTTTGTAATCTATTCATTTCATTTCCAGATACATTGTATTGATGGCAGCACTACTTGTTTCAGGTAAGCAAACACATCCTAGGTAACTCAAAGCCGAGACACAAATAAATAGGGAGGTTTGTCCAACAAAGGCTCTAGTGGGGAAAGGTCCTCCATTCCACATGTCAAGAAGTAGGTTAGGTTGAAACATAATTGGAAGGTAGTGGATGGGTGGAGATAGTGAAAGATTAAACCGACACTAGCAAGCCAAATGGTGGGAATGACTAGCTCTATTCTCCCTAAGGAGGGTAAAACCAATGAGTATAGATCAAGAACTTCCAAGTCTGAGTAGGGACATCAAATACATAATATAAATACATCCACATCCACATATTTATATGACCTCCAAATCATGACACTAAATTATAATACATGTCACAAAAATGAGTATAAGAGCAATGATAACCATAACACAATATATAAGCTGAGTCTAAACCATCATCTGTCCAATGAGAAAATATTGATACAAATCTAGGCATCACAAACTGCTCTACAAATGACTAAATGGCTACATCAGTCCTCAAATCTGAGTGTCTTGAAACTCAGTCCTAGCATGGGAGAGTACTATAGTCCACTAGTAACATAATGATCCATCAAAACTGCTCATCTCAGCATCTCATATGTAGGATATCTAGCTAAAAAAATGTACTGAATATGAAAAATAGAATATGGTAGCCCGGCTACTATATATGTGATAACATCTAACTCTAGATGGGACAAGTTCTCTACTAAAAAGAGCACTTGAGAACCTTGAAATATCTGGTTCTTTCACTCTGCTTCTCGCATCCTTGATCAATCCCCCAGTTCTGCAACCTCTACCAAAAATGTCACCAACTACCTGCAGCATGTCCAGAGCTATACCGAACTCGCAAACTGGTCGTCAGAACCATATGTGGATAATATAAATTACTAAAACTGAAAATGCATGAAAATTGAAAAGAAGAAAGTAAATATAATCTATAACCATAATGTTTTAAGAAGAGTTTGATTTTTTATTGTGCAGGAAAAGAAACGGAAATTAAAACTATACTAAGAGCTTCAAAGGCGAGCTTAAGGAAAAATTGCAAGATTCTAAGTTACACTACTGCCGGGAAAGGCTTATTTAGTCCTACCTACTCTAACCTAACCAATTAGGCAAGTGCTAAGTAAAATGATAGATCCAATGTAACCACTTGCTAAAATGATCGATTGAGCTTTCTTTACAGTTAATGATACAACAAGTCAAATATAGGTTGTAAGTAATGTGAATGAAAATTGAAGCCATTGTAACTTGTTGTTTGAAAATCAAAGAAAGACATGGATAAGGAGAAATGAAATCATGCCAAGGATGATATTGATTGTTGTAGACTTGTTCCATCCATAGATCGATAGGATCGTAAAATTTATGCAAGTTTAAATTTGATGAAAGAAAAGAATACGATACAAGATTTATCCCTCCTAGGCCATCATTGTTTCCCTCATATTTTTGGTCAGCATAGTCAATCATACTCACATTATGATCAATGATGAAAAAATAGGGACAAATTAGAGATCATTAAACCAGAAATTGAGATTAACCCCATTTGTTGTTTAAAAAATGAAAAAATTTGGAATTGGTCATTATAGAGCTTTGCATTCACCCAATCAAAGCAATTAGCAAAATTGAAAGCATTATGCACCAGGAGATGAAATGTTTTACCATTGACCACTTGGCACTTTCGAGACTCTGTACCAAAAATTTCACATGACACCATAGAGGATGCCTTCAAGAGCTAGGATGGGAGGGTGGATTGACAATTTAAAGATTGGTTTGTATTACCTAAAGGTGTTAACACTAATCTTGCATGCGATATGGCGAATTTGCTAAAGAAATTGGCAAGATTGAAACTAACCTCCCAAGAACTAGAGTCACTATGATTAATCTCCAGAACCAAATCACCTTGACCAAAAATATGATGGGGAATAACAACAACATTACAAAAATCATTCCTTGAAGGATCTTGATGACTATTTGGACATAGATTCCATCTTGACAGATGTGACAAAGAAGTTTCTAGGTCAAGCTCACTCACTAGTATATCATCATCATGTGGTTGTTCTTCTTAATATTGTTCATTACATTCAACTGAGGATAAATGATCATCATAATTCATTTGATAAAGAAAGATATCACTATGTTCATTTCTATCCTCACAAACTTGGTCTTCAACTACAATATGACCACATGATTGCTCTTCAGCATAATTTTTATTAATTTCAACCTTTTCTTCTTCTGCAGTGATATGATCAAGGTTTGAATCCAGATTCGGATAGGTTGGATACTAACTCAAATTATCATCAATTAGGCAATGACTATGGATTTTCTCTTTTAAAGGCTCTTTAATGACCTCACCAATGTAAGGCTCAACTATATATGTTTCTTTTTGGTGCATGTTAGGTTCCCTTCCACGGATCAAATCTAGTATTTTCTTTGTGACTGCTTCAGGTAATAATAACAGAGTATCTCGTAGGATTTGATTGATAACCATCTTAGTTTCAACATGAGGTTTTGAAACATTATTCTCGAAGTACTCTGTAACATTCTAATGGACTGTAGGCACGCTCATAATTTGGAACATATCAGGAGAGGAATGGTCCAATTGAGAAAGCACATTGTCAATATATTTATTATCAATGACACAATCATTGCTAGAATGACACTCTAAAATTTTATCAGTGTTCCTACTCCAACTATAAATTAACAAATCTGTGAACATGTCATACCTAGTGATGGATCTTGGTGCTAAATGATCAAACCATAGTTGAACATCCCCTCGCAAGAATTCTCCTAAGGCTCACATATAAACATCTTCATTGTTCGCAACTCTAATTTCCATGTAATCCCAAAGAATATCCAAATGAATTTCAATAGAAATATCCTTATTTCCATCAAACTGGGGCAAACTCCCAGTGTAATCATTTGGCATAGGATGAGGTGCCTCTAGTATTTCATAAAAGTCAAAAGGATACCGTTTGTCTTGTTTTTTAATAGCTCTGGTTACTGGGGTATAAGGATTTGATTGGGAATTACCTCTAGGTTCATGTCGACTTATAAGTTTATCAGGGGTATTCACGACAAAATTTGTATTGTACTGATGACAAGGATCATTCACTTGATGCTTTCTCACTAGTCCACTTGGGATGGTTGGGAAATATTTATTGCATGGATGAGGAAATTGGTGGGTATCATAAAGATTGTGATAACTAGATTCATACCCATAGTCATGCTCAAAATCATCCTCATACCTGTAGTCTGAACTCCATCTATCCCTCTCATTTATGCGCCTTCTAGTTTCATTTACACTTTCATTTATACTTTCACTTAATTCCTTCATGCGTCTGATAAATATATCTGAATTCATTATGATTTATGGAATGGGTTCGCTTCTCAGTGGAGTCGCATTGTAGAGTTTTCAGGTGAACTAATGTCCGTGTTCACCAATGGATAATGTCGTAGGAGAGGTGAGGTTTGTTGAACCAAGGTAGGCATCTACCTCTCCGGCAATAGCACCAAAATGTTATCACCAACCTTGTAGTTGTCTATGTGAGGTGGATCCAAGATGGATGATAGAGGGACAAGAAACTAAGGATGTAGAACCAAGACTACCTAGAAACTCAAATGGATGGTTGTCATGCCAATCGAGGAAGCCTTCACTTTATGTTATCTAAGCCCAAGAAAACAAAGGGGGAGACTCATATTTACTCCTAATAGGAGAGATCCAACCTAGACACGAGATCATATCAAATGGACTTAAGGTTCGTAAGGTGTACGGTAGTGGAAACCATAGATCTATGGATGATGTCGCGAGGTGAGGCAAGGCTTTGGATCAGGGTTTAGGAAGTATCAGGTTCGATCCAAGTTGGGACACAGGTGACTTATAAGGTAAATACTAGATCTGGGGTTGAGGTACTAGCAAAAGGTGAGGATATCTATTTCCTTGGGAAACGTGACCAATGCAGGGAGGTCATGGACATGATTGGGGCTATCTAGTACCAATGGATACTCTATGAACTATATGACAGAGTCAAAGTACCTGAGTCACCAAGAAAAATCAGATTATAGGAAAAGGGGGCCAAAAAGAGGGTAGCACTAGGGTTGGAGATCAGTTCATGTCAGATCCAGGGAAATGGATTCACTATCTGCCCAGCATTGGGGGAAACCCACCTGGAAAATAGCTTGTTCTACAAACCCAAAAAGGTATTTGGCTGAAAAAATTAGATCACAGGAAAAACTAGCAGCAGGATGGCTAGCGCTAGGGTTTGGGAGGTCAGTTTCTCAAATCTAGGTAAACCTAGACACTTCCATATCAACGTTGAAGGAGAAATGGTAAGAGGATGCCCGATCTACAAACCCAAGTTGATATTCTCTTGAAAAAACTAGATCTCGAAAAAAGTAAAAAAAATGGTGAGAAGCTTTAGGGTTTGGGAGGACATTTTCTCAAATCTAGGGAAAACCGGTCACTTTTAGATCAGCGTTGAGGGTGATATGGTGAGGGTGAGACCCGATCTACAAAGCTCAATAGTGTTTTGTCCATAGATCAAGCGGTCTAATTTTTAATATTTTTTGGTTTTTTATTATTATGGAATTTTCAGTAAAATGAAGAAGTCAATGGATTGAGAGCTGGAAGAAAGAGACTAACCTACATATCTTACTTGGAAAACCTTGCAGATTCCTTGATGATGATGATCCTTTCTATCCTGATCAATTTGAAAAGCTTTCAGCAAGTTCTATGTCCAACATTTTTCCCCAAGGAGTCAATGTGCCCTCTCTCCTACACAACAAACGTCAACCATATCAAATTTGTTGCCACATGAGAAAAAATATAAATGCTACAAAAAAATAACAAGAAGAAATCATAGATCGCAATGACACTAATGAAAACACCCTGATAAAAAATTAAGACAATCCAAGTGAGTTGAGGTCCCCCTGCAAAAACTCCCAAGCTGAAGTCACCCTCCTCTAGACAAGACAAAGATTCCCCAAAAAATATAGATCTTCCAATAATTTCCCGAATGATAAGAAGAAAAATACTTTCCAATCACTATCTAAGAACACCAGATGCAAAGGAGATCCAATAATTTCCACAAGAATTTTTTTTCTATTATTCAGATCCAAGAGCCAAAGACCCCTTACAAATGAGAATCTCTCTCCTTTAAATGGGAATGAGAGAACCACAATCATCTCCACTTTTAAAATGAGTGGCTAAGATTAAAATATGATAATGTCTAATCAATGGTTGAGATGATCTCAACATATAATGCATGGATCAATATAACCATAAAATACAAAAGTGGATCAAATCACCCAAAGAGAGGGGACCCCACTCAACAAGAAATAAATGAAGCACATGGTGGGTCCATGGAGTGTTAAATAACTCCCTCTAGGTGTCCCCATGGCACAATAAAATAATATAATATTTTAAATTTATGAATTTGTGCCTCCTTGAGGAAATCGTGAGCCTCCCAAAATCCCCAGAAAATAATATAAAATTGCCCAAAAAAAATAGGTGTGGGCCCAATCTAGTGTTGCAACTACTAGAGAAGGTCTGGAGGACATCACTCTCATCATCATGACTCATCCCATGCCATTTCCTTGCCTTAGTAGCCCAAATCGATTTATTCAGTATCCATTTAATCATTTTTTAATCTGCCTCAAGAAATGTGAACCTACCAAAACAACCTCCTAGGGTGCCTGCATTGTCCAACTGAGCACACCAATCTCTGTGGGAGTGGGGTATTATGGTACAATTAAGTGGCTACACCCCCTATGCCCCATACATCTCCCTAGGATATCCAATAAAAACATCTCCCTACTCAGACACATCATCTAGTGAAGCAAAACTGCATCAGAATGATAAAATGAGCCTGATCATCTTTGCAAGTGCCTGGAACTGAAAACAAGTTGTCTCACTAGACTTAGAGGGTCCAAATCCATATAGGGTATATATTAATACCCTTTCCAGGTCTCTTCCTAATCATCAACAATATCCAATAGAAAAAATAATAATCTGTAAATGATCAGATAACCAATATAACTCAGTCTGGCATCCATATGCTGCAAGTGTTCAAAGGCTAAGACATGCTCTACAAATCATTTAAGTAACAATCATAACAAGTAGTATTCACTTCACTGGTGGTTCATCAATCAAACACACACACACACACACACACAGGGTTTCATTTATTAATCATAACTCAGATCAGACTTTCAAGACCTTACTCACTTCATAGTTGAAGTCAATTTGCTAGTGAAGGGTGAAGGCTAAAATTTTTAAGGCTAAGACAAAGGATGACCACCAACTCAACATTGTGACACTTTGGATATGGAAAGGGAATACACACTCTAGCCATATGTGGGATAGAAAATAACAAAGGGGATGGTAGTGCCTCACAAATGGTGAACTACTTCAGAGGAGCTTACTCACCTTGAAAAATGCTCACAATCTAACTCAATACAAGCAAGGTCAGCAATCTTTAGATAGAACTTTTTAAGAACCATTGCTTTTTGGGCCTTTGATTTTCCATAGCCTTGGTCTACGCACTTTTATGTGGACTTTTATTATTTTAGGCTTTGCATCTAGTTATGTTGAAAAACACTAATTTTCATGAATGTTTAAGATATTTAATTACAATATTTTTTAAAGCCAATTATGATTAGGTTAGCCTTTCATTCATGTATGTTGAAAAACAATACTTTTTATGAATGGGATTTTTGTAAGATATTCATTTCATTTCCAAATACATTGTATTGATGGCAGCGCTACTTGTTTCAGGTAAGTGAACACATCCTAGGTAACTCAGAGCTGAGACACAAATAAATAGGGAGGTTTGTCCAACAAAGGCTCTAGCAGGGAAAAGTCCTCCATGGCACAAGTCAAGCAGTAGGTTGGGTTGAAACATAACTAGAAGGTAATGGATGGATGGAGACAGTGAAAGATGAAACCAACAGTATCAAGCCAAAAATGGTGGGAATGACTACCTCTATTCTCCCTAAGGAGGGTAAAACCAATGAGTATAGATCAATAACTTACAAGTATGAGTAGGGACATCAAATACATAATATAGGTACATCCAAGTCCACATATTTATATGACCACCAAATCGTGACACTAAATTCTAATACATGTCATGAAAATGAGTATAAGATCAATGATAACCATAACACAATATATAAGCTGAGTCATAACCATGCAAATAATCCATCTGAACCATCATCTGTCCAATGAGAAAATACTTATACAAATCTAGGCATCACAAACTACTCTGCAAATGACCAAATGACTACATCAGTCCTCAAATCTGAGTGTCCTAAAACTTAGTCCTGGCATGGGAGAGTACTATATTCCACTAGTAACATAATGATCCATCAAAACTGCTCATCTCAACATCTCATATGTAGGAGATCTGGCTAAAAAAATGTACTGAATTTGAAAAATAGAATATGGTATCCTGACTACTATATATGTGATAACAAGATTCATGTGCATCAAGGAATATGTATTTTGAAGAAGAATCCTTCTTTGCCCTAAATCCATAAAATGGTCCATCCATCCTCATCCTCTTGGGTGATGACTCAGATATCACATCCAAAGGGATTGGCAGGATCAATCTTGAGAATGGGTACTTCAACAATGTGTTTTTTGTTCCTAATATTGCAACAAACCTACTCTTTAACTATAAAATAAATCACATAGGTTTGTCCAAGAGAGTGACATTCACTCAAGGTGATGTGGAAATTTCAGAAGTTTCTACACGCAAAGTGGTTGCAATGGGTATTGCAAATCATGAGTCGAGGATGTACAAGTTTTCACACTTTCTTCCTTAATCCTCATCAAATGCGCTTCTGTCACATGCCAATGATATCAAAAATCTATGGCATGAGAGGTTTGGACACCTCAACTAGATATATCTTCAATATTTTAGCAAAGAAAATATGGTTGAAGGACTTCCAAGCATCATATTTTCCAAAGAACATGCAAGGGATGCTTGTTTGGAAGCATGCACAGTGTAAGTATGAAAATGGGAAGGAAAGAATGGATATTAAAGTTATTTAATTGATCCATTCATATTTAATAGGACCTATTCCTACACCCTCCTATGTAGAATCAAGGTATGTGTTTAATAGATTATTTTTCAATATATTGTTGGGTGATTTCCTGAAGCTGAAATATGAAGTGTATGAGATCTTCAAAGTTTTCAAATATTATGTTGATAAATTTAGTGGGAAGAAGATAAATGTCTCAGAGAAATGATAGTGGAAAGGAATATGACAATATGAACCCACAACACCTATGTTAATAGAATTTCATTCAAATGCAACATTCAGTGCCTTACACACTACAACAAAATGGTGTCATAGAGCATAAGAATAAAGCATTAAAGGAGATCGACACATGCATGTTGGAGGCTAAGTATTTGTATCCTAATATATGGGATGAAGCCATGGATTTTTTTGCATATGTTTAGAACATATTTTCACACAAAGAATTGGAATAAAAAAATCCATTTGGGGCTTGGAAAGGTCATAAGCCTGATGTGTCTCAACTCAGGGTTTTTGGCTCAAATGCATGGGCTAGAATTCCTCCTAAGAAAAGAAAATACTTGCAACCCAAAATAAATGATTCCATAATGTTTGGATATGCTTAATATGAAAAGGAATATAATATATTTGATCCCTCATCTCAGAAAACATTCATTGAGAGAAGTGTACATTTCGAAGAAGAGCCTATGAAAGAGGTTGAACTAGTAGAGGGGGTTTGATCACACCCTCCACTCAATGATGATATAAGTGATGTTTCCATTTCTGGTTTTTATGATTATTATATGGAATATGAATATAATGACATGCATTCATATCATGACTCTCCCACAAGGACAAAATAGGATGCGAAAAACATACAAGAAGTTGGTGATCAAGGTATTTTTTAAGGATTCTAGTATTAGACTTAAGTATAGTATTCTATAGACTGTTTTGGATTGAAAAAAACATGTTTTTAGATAGGTAGGGGAATATTAAATATGAAACATAAAATTAACATTGAAATGTGTAAATTTTGGCGAATATTATGATAAAAAAACATATTTTTATGTAAATATAGGAGATATTAAACAACAAATATGACCAAATAACGAATTTATTTTTTGAAAAAAATGCCAAAAATATCCAATTGGAAAAATTTTGCCCCTAAAATTACCCTACTGGTGATCGTGCAGGGGATCCACTAGACACTAGGAACATTATATCTCAGTTTCGCAATGCTTTCTCCACTTGTGATTCAATTATTCCAGAGAGATGATTTATGATGGTTGGATATGACCCATTTTCATATGAAGAAGCATCACATGAACCAAGATGGAAAACATCCATGCAAGAAGATTTCAAGTCTTTGCAATACAGTGAAACTTGGGAGTTGGTTCCTCTACCTTTCAAGAGGAAAATAGTGCAATGTAAGTGGGTTTATAGGACCAATATGGTTTTTGATGGTTCATATGTGAATTATAGTTACATATTTGTTTCCAAATGCTTCTCTCAATTCCATGCAGTGTACTACACAGAAATATTTTCACAGATGGCAAAGTTGGACTCAATCAGGGTAGTTTTGGTCATTGTTGCAACCAAACAATGGGAGGTGCATCATATGGATGTGGCGAGTTCTTTTCTTCATGGTGAAATTCATGAGGAGATTTGTATGAAGCAGCATGAATGTTTCATTCATGATCCTTCACTTGTTTGCAGGTTGAAGAATTCTCTCTATGGCCTCAAACAAGCTACCCGAGCTTGGTATACCAAAATGGACAACTTTCTTCTCTCACAAGGATTTGAAAGATGAAAATTTGATCCTAATGTGTATTTGGAGCATTTAGATGACTCTATTCATATCATTTTACTATATTTTGATGATATTTTGATCACTGTAAGTTTCATTGCTGATATAGGTTTAATTAAGTCTTCATTGCACAATGCATTTTCAATGACTAACCCAGGATTGTTGAAAGAATTTCTTGGCTTGGATATTGAGAAATCCAATCTAGGTACCAAGTTTATCCAATAAAATTATGATTTAGACCTATTATTAAAGTTCAAAATGGATGAATGTAAATTTTCTAAGTGTCCCTTCCTTTCAGGAGTAAAACTAGGTGATTTTGATTCATCTCCATTGGTGTACAACTCATTGTATAGACAACTAGTTGGGATCTTGTTGTATATCGCACACTCTTGACCTGATTTCTCTTATGGAATGGGTGATGTTGCAAGGTATATTCAGGAGCCTCATGAGATCCATTTAAAGGATGCTATAAGGATATTGCATTATGTGCAAGGAACCAAACACTTTGGGATACATTATGCAACTATTTCTCCACTAGAACTGTAACGCCCCATATCTAGACTAGGCATATTTATCAGTTATACATACTACACTTTATTTTCTTATTATATTTTGGAATATGCTCGACCGAGTAAGATTTGTTTACGACATGATGGGACCGATATTATGATGTTATGATGTTTATTATGAAACTATGATTATGATGTTACTATGTGTATGCAGTTACGATGTTATGATTATCATGGGATTCCTTTCTTTTATGATGATAGTATATGTTTAAATGTTTTAATTTATAAAATGTGAAATGTATGATGCGGTATATGGATACCATCTTATGATGTGATTGATTGAATTATTATATGTCATGTGTGCCTGTGATGAACTAAAATTGTTACGTGAAATGAAATAATGACGATGATATGGATCAATTGATGATCGAGTGGAAATGCTTGTATGAATGTGTATTTTATGAAATACTAACCCATGGGTGTTGTATAAGACAATACACCCTTGTAACCTACAGTATGGGGTTACCAACTTACTAATATACTTGCAGACAATCATCTTTTACAGAAAATGAAATGAGAATAGGAAGAGAGTTTGGCTTGCCCGGTTTATGACGGTTGATCCAAGCTTGGTCTTCTCCCGCTTCAATCTTCTCCAAAGATTCTGGGGCTGCTTCTCTTCACTTGAAAAGAGCCAATTATTCAAGCAATATCTCATACATACATATATCATAAGTTATATGAAATATCAATAATATAACTGACATCATTCATTAGCCAATATACATGATAAAAGCATAATACAAATATTGGAAGAAGAATTCTCTTTATTAACAAACAGTGAATAGGTGAGAATGCAACCCAACTTTTGACACAAGGACTCCTCTACAACTAAGGACACTGAGTTATGTTGCTCCAAGACTCTGAAGGTATCCACCATCATAACTTTTCTCTTCTAGAATTGGTTGATTAGACCCATCCCAAGGCCTCTATTTATACATTGGGAAATAGAGTGGTTTCAAAGGTTAGGATGGTTGAGATAGTTGGGATAGTTATGGATTAAGGCCCAACTAATCTCATCTAATCACCATTTATATTTTTTAATGTCAAATTAAGGTACACACAAGTGTTTATATAAGCAAGGTGCATATGACATGCTTGTTACTCGCGTGTTCAGTGTACATGCAGGTTGCAATGCACATAGTCGCATGTGACATGCAAGTTGTAATGCACATAATCGCATGTGCAACCCTAAGCTCAGAATATATATATATATATATATATATATTAGGCTGGTTTGGAGATCATGCATCAATGGTCATGCACATGTATAGTGTTTTGGCCTCTTCAATCCTAATTGTCCTTTTGTGTACCGACATAATGGATGTCATCACTCAGATGGAGAAGTGCCATTTTGGATGATAACAAATGCCCCCTAATGTGTGAGGTCAAAGGGAAGCGATGGCCGAAATGCATTACAATATTTATCTTGGAGAACTCAGATGTCCAAGGAAATAGAGGAAGTACCTGAAACAAATACATATCAATGTCATTTACAAAATCATATCTGAGGATGCCATGTTCAATATATTGGAACACTATATCCTTTACAATATTTGATTACATCATATGATATGGGTACAAGACCACGTAAATTACAAAGGTGGATCGAAGCCAATAACTGAATATAACATAGTCTTGTGCAACTTAGGTTAAAAATGTGAACCTAAGGTCTTCATAAAAATTGAATGGAACCAGTACAATCCTTACCATGTGAATATATGTGTTGAAGTCGAACATGGAAAGGACTCAACAAATTGTCAATCAATAGGTGAAACTAACAACTGAAGAAAATGAGTTCACCAATAATGATAGTGAAACCTAAGATACCATCGTCAAAAATCTAGGTCTTCATCTTTAGGAAGTGTTGATGAGAAACCATACTATGATGAGGAAGGAAATAGATCCTCCAACGGATCACAAGAGTGAATAGGAACTGGATACATGAATGTAGACACAAATGATACTCAAATAGGATAATGATGGAATCAGGATAATAATCAGATGCAGGGATAGATCCTTGAATAGTTAGCATGACACAGAGATGACCCAAGGCATATTTTAACTTTGCACATAGGAAAACTAGACTTATCTGTCATGTAGGAGACATGATCAAATTCCCCATGTATAAAGGACAAGTGGAGGAGTAAGAAACTGAAAGTAATAGCTGAGCTGAAAGTGTACACTGAGACATGAGTACCAGAAATTTCAAAGAGTGCTATGTTCAAGGAGGACATGCTGCCACCATCTGTAACCCAAAAAGAATACTTCTTCCTTATCTTTCCTGTTAAATTTTAACGAGTCTAGGAAAGACAACTCAGGTCTCTCTTCATTTTTGACAAGCTTGAAGAGGGGAGAGAATAATGCTTGATAAAGTCACTGATTCATGGATTTTACGAGCCCGTAATAGTACATGCTCACTGGTGTTTTCATGTTTAGAGAGTCCGAAAACTCTGAATAAGACTCCAAGGCAGGTGCTTTTTCGTCCAATTTAGTCTCCTGAGGTCGGAAAAGTATAAAAAATACCACATAAGAACTCTCTTAGCTTCCAAAGAAGTAAGACTCACCTTTTTCGTACTTAGTCAGGGAGGTCTGAAAAAGGTTAAATTACCACCTACCCAATGCCCCTTCAACATCATCATATAGCTTGAGTTTTACGAGTGTGAAGAAAAGCAAGATCACTAAGAAATATCCATTTGGTTATGAGAAATGGAGATTACAATAGTAAATTCGATGCTTTGTTCTTTAGGGTTTAACGAGCATGAAAAAGGCATAAAGTACGCTCGAAAAAAATTTCATGTTTAGGTCCAGAGCACAAAAAAAGAGAAAACTATGCTCATCTCGGGTGTTCCTTTTCCATAAATTTAATCCCTTAGGTCCGAAAAAGCGATAAACCTATACTTGAGAATACTCTTCTCAATTCTGAAGAAAAGAGAGTGCTCCTTTTTTGTATTATTCCACATGGTCTAAAAAAGCGATAAAATACCACCAATGTGGATGCCAATTCACATATTCTTAACGAGCCTGAATGGACAATTTTACTCGGCAGTCAAGTCTATTTTGAGGAGTTAGACCTAGGCCTAAAGAAACTCCATAAGGGTGGGGAGCCTTATAAAGGGTATAGTTTGTAAAAATAGACCAAAATGAGGCTCAATTTGGCATGAAAGATAGCTAGGAAGGCTCCCCTAAACCTATGACAAATGAGGCATGCATACCAAAAGACAAAAATGTGTTCTAAACTAGGGTATTCATGGAAGGAAGGACCTATACACAGAATAACAATGGTATAGACAAGGTAATAATGGTTAAACACCATAGTCCGTGGTCAAAGTAGTGATCCTAGGGTTAAAATGGATTAGGTATAGATGCAAAAATGCATATGAATGACCAAAGTCCTACCCTATATGAGTGAATAATCACTTTAAATGACCTTAGACTTGCTGCATTAGGAAAAAATGACATGGCATTAGTTTAACTTATAATACAATTTTTGAAACTATAGGCTAAAAACCCACAATTTGAAATGTTTCCTATATATAGTCCAAAAATAGAAATAAAAAAATACCATTTCATGTTTTTTACCCAATTTAGGAAATTTTTACCTCTGACTTCAATCGCTCGGTGTGGACAAACCAGTGGATGATTTTCGATTCCGCAAGTGCCAGGTAAGCTAGCTCTCTTTTCTCTTCCATTTCAACCACTTCAATTTTTAATTTATGAAAAAATGGGAAGTTTAAGCCTGCCTTAGGTAGGCCATGCGGTACACGTGAGTAGGAAAATTACACAGTCGCATACACGCGTTTTACACGCGACCTGCCCGAAGGAAACTCGCATGTCACACGCGACCTATCTAAAAGATAGTCGCGTGTACTACGCAACATAGGAGAAATGATGTTTGTCCAAAATCAAATTATTTTGATAAATTTTAATGTTTGATAATGGTTCAATGGGAAGGTTTAACCATGGAATTGGAGTGGAGGGAGTGGGAACACGAAGATATGGAATGAGCCACACTCTGTAGTTCCCCCACTATGCAAGCATTACAGAAAAGTGGGCTACTAAAATTCTTTTGTACTTCTCCTATGCGGGCCAGTGTCCGTTTGCTCGATTTTTTGATTAGCTACTGGGACCATGACCTTGGGGATGTTTACCCTGAAGGTGAGATCTTGGAGGTGGCTTTGGAAGACATATACTTCATCATGGGGTTGTCTCGAAAATAAACACCTGTCAACCTCGAAGTTACTGGTAGGGGTGGTGACCCCATGAGTGTTCAAGATTATGTAAACAATTATTGCACGCCCAGGAGTCAAAAAAAGGGTTCATGCATCCCTATTGTACATATTAGTAACTTCCCACTATAGGTGCTGAGTAAGTACTATAGTGAGGGTTGTAGGATCTTCATTGCTTCATCTTGCTACTCAAAACAAAATGAGGATTGCTGTAGAGTGCCTAGAATGATATGTGTTTAATTGGTGCTCGGGAATAATCCCGATTATGAAAAAACAACTCTCTGACTGTGTTATAT
>LPNX011013741.1:246042-317212 GCA_001517045.1 Pseudotsuga menziesii | reverse complement strand
CCTATTTCCTATTTGTGCTTTTATAATCAAATTGTCTGCAAGGTCATAGTACGTTGGTAACCCCCAGACCTAGGTTATTAGGTGAATTCTTCATTACAATAGACTGCAAGAGAGGCCAGTTGAAGAATTTTGGGTATTGCAGTGTATTAATGGCTTTCTTTTTTTAGACAGTTCCCACAATCAGCCCTTTAGTACCAATTCCATCATTCTCTTCTCGTCATCCAAGACTGACTAGGTGGGAAGAGATTTTCCTTTGCCAGGGCGGCAATGGGTCAGTTCAGATCATGTATGATGATGATTTCTACTTGTGGTGGGGGCGACAGTTGCCATCACTAGATAAGTTTCCATACGCCAATTTAGAATTTCGAGGTGACAATGATCTTGTCCTCCCTCATGGAGGAGTATGGGGAGTGCTAGGTATTTTACTTTTTAAGTTTTTAAATTTTTATGCATTTTTATCATAAAGATATATACATATGTATAAGAGTTTTTAATCCATTTAATGTTTAAAATGTAGATATTGGGCCTTTCCGCCCTGATGGGAATCCCAGGATGTACATACGACCAGTGGCAGAGGAAGACCAGGTTTTAATGAGGGTACTCGAGGGGAAGCTAGCCAGGATTACTTATAGAGTCCCAACCATATGGATTGAGCAGATCCCTGCCATCATGCAGAAACTTGTTGTTGGAATTCCACCTACCTAGATATGCCATATGCGAAGGGTATCCAGGGTTATACTTGTCTACATAGAAGCCGCGAAGGATTCTGCAGCTGAAGAAGCTGAGGAGGCTGGTGATTAGGGTGACCAAGGTGATTAGGATGACCAGGGTGGTCAAGATTACCAGGGTGGTCAAGATTACTAAGGTGGGCAAGATTAGATCTAGGGGCATTTTATGGATCGTGATCCAAATTTTGTATATTTTTGTATATTTATACAGTTATGACTAGATCTGAGGATGAAAAAAAAGACCTATCTTATGGAAAAATATTCACACATGCACACACACGCACACACACACACACACACATATATATATATATTATCGGTTTATTTACATGTGTTCAGAATATATCTGTTATGTATTTTTATAAAATGTGTGTTAAGTGCTAATCTAGGATATAGTTTGCATATTCATCAGTTAATGAATATTGATTTCTTGGAATATGATTAAATGAAATAAAATCAAAATTTATTTCCAGTAATCTGACTTGCAAAAAATGATGTAACAAGATAGGGTTTCACACTCGATAAGCTCAATTGAGCTGGGAAACCACCAGTTGAGAGTCAAGTGTGGATTCCAACTAAGTGATGCCATGTGACAAGGAATCCCATAAAAGCTCAATGACGACCATGTATTCAACAACATTATTGGTAGCAGGACCTAGGCAAGTGCCTCTAGAGGCAACTAGCTGTCTTGAGGATGAGTAAATAACCCATGCGGATGAAGCCAGGTTGCAAGTGTGACAACTAGAACCATCTGCAAAACCTATGAAACACTCGAAAGACATCTGTAACAACCAACAAATGATATAAGAACACAATCCAACTAACTATTGTACATAAAGTTACATACAATAAAATTACAAGAAAAAGCGCTAAGCCTAAGCATAGTACTTCTTCAAGTAGAGCCCATTTCTAGGCTCCGACAGCTTATTCCCTTCAAAATCAGTTAATTCATATGTCCCTTTCTTCAAAACTTTCGACACAATATAGGGCCCTATCCACATAGACCTGAATTTCGCTACCCCCAGTGGTCTTTTGTCCTGATCCTAGAGCAAGAGAAGCTCCCCTTCATAAAAAATACTAGGTTTGACCAATTTATCATATTGATTTTTAACCCTATTTTTATGAGTCTCATTTGTTGTCAATGAATCTCTACATTGTTCATCTAGATGTTCTAAATGTAGCAAACGTTCTTCCAATTCAGTCATGTCAGGTAACACATGAATGGAAATTTTTAATGATGGGATTTCACATTCAACCAGAGTTACTGATTCCACCCCATGAATGGTTTGGAAAGGTGAGAACCCCATGGAAGTTTTAACATTGGTTCGAAAATCCCAAAGTGCAGGATATAGCATGATGTGCCAATTTGATTGCGCTGCATTAATAGTATGCTTGAGAATAGTCTTCAAGGTCTTATTAACTACCTCGACTTGACCATTCACTTGCTGGTAGAAAAAAGATGAGTGATCCTTTTTAAACCCTAGCATAGTATCCAATTTGGTCATCATGATATTCTCGAAATGACTACCATGGCTAGTGACAATCTCTTTTGGAATACCGAAACAAGCGATAATCTGGTTGAAAATGAAAAAAGTTGCAGTTTCCCCACCATCCCTGAAGATGGGCATTTCTTCTGCCACTTCATAAAGTAATCCATAATGACAATGATGTATTTGTGCCCCTCAGCCGATACTGGGTAGCACGTCATGTAATCTATCCCCCACTTGGTGAAGGGGCCTATTGCGATGATGGGAGACAGTGGAGTAGGATGTGACTGCATATTTCTGGTGTAAACCTGACAAGGATGACAGTGCTTCACTGCTTCCACACAATATTTAAAGATCGTGGGCCAGAAATAATCGGCATGCAAAATCTTCTGGATCGTTACTAACCCAGATAAATGAACCCCACATGATCCACTATGGGCATCATTTAGGACACTCTCAGCCTCTTCGTGGGTGAGGCACCGATGGAAAACAGAGTCTACCCTCTATGGTATCAAGTATCCCTAATGATAAGGTATTTTTTCACATGTACGCATCGTTTGCGTCGTTCTTCCCGCGAAAAGGTTGTAGGACACTTCAGAATCTTGAGATAGATAAGTATATATCCATACCAAGGATTGGAGGTGGAAATCAGAAAAATGTGCTCATCTAGGAATCAGTCCTGTTCAAATGCTACATATTCTTCTACTGGAAATTCTACAATAATCTCTATGAAAAATAAGGAGTTTTTCGATTTGGAGGATTGAAAATCCAAGTCAAAATCTTGGAGAATGACTATCCATTTGTTGAATTTTCCTTCAACTATGCGCTGGGAAAAAACATACTGGAAGGGATTGACATCTGCCACTACTATCGTAGTCCTCAATAAGATGTAGTGACATAACTTCTGCACAACATACATAGCTACTAAAGGCAACTTTTTGATGTGGGAGTACTGAATTTCAAGGTGAGCTAAAGCACGGCTAAGGTAATAGACAACATGCTCTTGGAGCTCATCATCTTCCTAGACCAACACTACCCAAATGGTCGAATCGGATCTGGCCGGATACAATATAAAATTGTGAGAGTAATCTGGTGGACGCAACAAAGGAGCTGACAACAAAGATTTCTTTAATGTCATGAAATCAATTTGTGTGGTTTCATCCCATACAAATGGGGTGTCCTATGTCAACAGGTGCATGAAACCTTTGGTGATCTTGGTGTAATTCATGATAAAACATCGAAGAAAGTTAGACTTTCCTTGCAGGATTTGAAGTTTCCTGATAGAATGAGGAGGAGGCATATTTACAATGGCCTCAAATTTCAAAGGATCCACCTGAATACCTTTGTTAGAAACTATGAACCCAAGTAGCCTACGTGACTCGACACAGAAAACAAACTTGTGGGGATTCAAGCATATTTTTTAATTCTTACATCATTCAAAAATTAAGCGCAAGTGATCTAGATGATCGATCCTCTTACGAGAATGTGTAGCAGGTCATCTAGGTAGGGTTCGACAATAATATTGATGTCATGGAAAGAAAAATTCATTGCCCGTTGAAAGGTAGCCCTTGCATTTCTCAATCCAAAAGGAATTTTCTTATACACAAAGTACTCCAGGGACAAATGAAATCCATTTTATTTTGGTCTTTTGGCTTGATTTGAAACTGATTGTACCCAGAAAAACCATCCATAAATGAAAGAACCTCACTTCCTACACAATCATCAATAATTTGATCTATGAATGGTGTAGGGTAGTTGTCCTTAGGAAAAGCTTTGTTTAAATTGTGAAAGTCAGTACATACATGTATCATCCCTTGCTTTTTATCGATGGGAACAAGATTGGATACCCACTTCGTCTAAGTGATCGGGTAAATAAAACCAACTTTCAACAGCTTTTCCATTTCATCCTTGACAGCTGCCGCTTTACGCAAGTTGACAGGTCTAAGTTTTTGTCGAACCAGTTTGGCATCAAGATAGGTTCAGATTTCTTGTTTGACTATCAATGGATCTATTCTTGGAATCTCCTCATATGACTAGGAAAACATGTCACGAAACTCCGTAAATAAGGCCATATAGATACAATCTCCTTCGGAGAGCATCTTGCACCAATATATACATTTTCCATGACGTTGGGATTTGTAAATATGTTGATAGGGATAGTAATGGAAATGTTTTGCATATTTCCCTCGAGAAATATTCCCTCCCTTGGTAAGGGATTGATCAGTATATCAGCATCACCTACTAGTCTCACATGGAACTCTTGATTTTCAATCCTGCTTAACTCTAGAAGAAAGTAGGATCTATGGTGAATATCTTCATAGATCTTATCTTACTCACTCATAGCTTCCAAAATGGCTTCGTCTGAAGGAAAAACCATGTCTAAGCAATCATCAGTATACAAATATTTCTCTACCCAAGCAAGCATATAGGCTTCTTTCGAATCCTCTGAGACTGTAGGAGGAACCAGAATGGGATCAACAACGATGTTAACAATAGCTTGAAAATCTACTTCCACTATCGATAAGGGCACTTCAGGTTCGTAATGGGAAGGAAGGACCCAAGGATCCATTCTATCGACAACCATTATGATAGAATTCCCTACTCTTGTAGAACCTAAGTAGTGTATAGGGGCTGGGATATCAAAATTTCCCATTAAATATGAGTACATACCAACCCACAATCTCTCATTAGCTAGTCTAACCCGATCAACCAATGGCACGGTGGACTCATTAGTTTCCATGCGGCCCTTCCGAGTGAAACTGAGTTGGTCAACAGTAACCAAATTCCCTTCATGTGGAAACACTACCACTCAAAGAATAGCCAAGGCAATTGTACACATAGCATAAGTCCAGCTTCTCCCCAGAAGCAGGTTATAATCCAATGGGGTGTCAATCACCTCTACTTCAAAATACACTTCCTTCCCTGCCAACTTAATCTCAAAATCTAGTAGGATACCATGCGGACGAAATGACCTTTCGTCAAAAGAAGTAAGTGAGGTGTTCGATGGAACTAGATCTAGAGATCCAAGGGCCTTCCAGCAAGATAAAGACATGACACACGTGGAAGCATGTAACGTCCCTGACCCTCTAACCGGCCAAGAGGACATTACCAAACCGTCAAACAGACCAGGAAACTAGCCTCATGAACATGAACATACATAAAATGCTTAAAACATAAAAAATACTAAGATGCATAATCATACATATATTCAGCGAAAGAAAAACAACATTCATCCATACACATGTTCATCATAGTTCATTAACAGTAAACATAATTGTAGGTAAGAAATAGACAAGGATACTTATCTCATAAAGAACTTGTCCCGCAACCAGCTACATCACTGCAATGTTCCACCCAACCATAGGCCAGCGTGCTGATCAAACTCCCAGCAACACTACCACCCCCGAGCTGGGCGTGATTCCCCAAGGAATAAGGGGCTAAGAAGGCTTACACATAGCCAAGGTACACCAAATAATCCAAGCCCACGCAACAGGGCTTATCAAGCTATCAAGGAGCTGGGAGAAGATAAAAGCTAAGATGGTGAGCTCATGGAAGAGATGAGGATGCCTACACCAGAGCTATCCTGACCTCTAAGACACCCACACACACCCGACACCAGGAATCAGTCCCTTCTCCACTTCACAGTCCCTCAAGCCCTGAATTCCCTTGTCAATGCTCTTCCAGGGTTGTGGAGAAGAAATCCATCCATCTAACTCTGTTTGTGTGGCTCCCAATCCAAGGTTTCTCAAGCATACCTAGCATTCAATCCCACTCCACATAGTTCGAAGACCAACCACTGCATGCATGCAACAAAACCAGCAATTACAGCTTTGACAGGGGAAAATAGTCCCTGAGTTATTCTTGGCCCTATCATGGCCAAAACAACACAATTGTAACCTACAATAGCTCCAAAGCATGGAGGAAAACACAAACAACACCACATAGGTGCTCATAGCAGCCACCGATCAGGGAAGACAACAGCCATGGTTCAACGATCAAGTAATAAGACATTACACTGTCCAAACACAACCAGCAAACATGGGAAAACAACGGTCCCTTCCCAACAACAAAGCCATGACACACTACACAGTCGAAAAAAAGGGAAAGAGCTAGACCCCCATGTTGACAGGGAAAAACATCTGCACAAACCACAATCAGCAGGGGAAAACTTACACAATTGGCATCGTGCCTCTTAGGTTGCTCTTGAAGCTCGCCGCAGGAGAACACAATCCCGACCTGCATGTGGGGTAAACAGTACTCCTGCAGGGAAAAAGGGAGACTTACATGGACCACCATTCAGCCAAAAGGTGGAGAGCCTGACTGACTTCCTGTGCAAGGAGGGAAAATAGAAGTAGTGGGGAGAGTGGACAAAACCCAAACGGTTGGTATACCAAGCAGTGCCTAAGGAAACCACCCCCAGCCTGTGCGTGTGACTGAACCAGCTGGTGGAGAGTGCATGGGGGTAGCCTACCACCCACCACTACCCAGCATTAACTTCCTTCAACTAGCATAGGAGCTTAAGTGGCCGACACACGGCTTTCCCCCAATGGCTCCCACAGGTTAGACAATCCCCTCCCCCCCCCACTTAACCCTAGGAAACCATACCATTTTCATTTAGCATTGCACCGTTGTAGCTGGCTGTAGGTTTATTTTAATTGATGTGCATATTTACATGATGCCAAACTTTAATGTGCCAGATAGCATGATATACCATCAACAACGATCCTAATTGCTGAAACATACACAACCAAATCAATGGTGGGGATTTTGCCTTTAGCTCCACACCACGATTAATTACAAAATATACATCATGTATCTTTAAATGCAAATGAGGTCAAAACCGGGGTATTACAAAGCACATTCATAAAAAATTGTCCTTCCAATGGTCTTTCCACCATGGATAACATCTACTAACAAAGCCACATGATACGGTAGGCAAATCTCAACATCTGACAAATTAAATTTCACCATAAGGCTCGACGAATCCATACTACCTAAGGTTGCTAAGAGTGCATATTGATAGGTGAGACAACTCTATAGCACCTCCAAAGCCGAAATTGCACATGGTGTTTGGGCTAAATATTCAACTACAGAGTAATTGGTTGTAGCCCTCATGTTGGGATTATGCAATTCTTTATTAAAGACACCTTTCGATATCTTAGGGATAGGTTTGGTAGGTTTCTTGATTGTGAGAGGGTTAGAAGTTTCACCTATAAACTTACCCTTCTCCAGAGCCTCTGTCTCATAGTTCTTATTTATAGTCTGGAGTAATGTCTTGGATCACACCATGTTGATATAATTTTTGTCAGGGGCATTAGCAGTACCCCCAGCTGTGTTAGAAATCGAAGCTGCATTCTGTCCTTGGGGAAATGGATCCTTTAGGACAGTTGGTTGTTGATTTTTGAGCAGCTTCTAAGATTGACACATAAGAGGGCGTTGATGGGTTATGTGATCTTCCTGGCACAACTTACATGGAAATTTCACCTTC
This sequence comes from Pseudotsuga menziesii, assembly GCA_001517045.1. NCBI lineage: Eukaryota > Viridiplantae > Streptophyta > Pinopsida > Pinales > Pinaceae > Pseudotsuga > Pseudotsuga menziesii. The sequence continues at coordinate 309,509 of LPNX011013741.1, read as the reverse complement.
TTCTTCTCTTTTTTTCCGCCATCACCATTATTTGTGGGTCTAGGCTTGTTTTGGTTTCCCTCGCCTTTCTTCCCCTTTTTCTTTTTCCCACTGGGATGCTGATTTCCCTTTTGGGAGGATTGAGCAAAAAAATTTGCATTTTGTGGTGAGGGGGAAGCCTTTTCTACCTCCGCTGTAGACTGTTTAACATACAACTCATGGATTTTTTTTGCCAAAGACTCTACAGTGGGAGATTTAATTGAATCAACCATGCCATCGGCATGGGTTCCATGCTTAGGTTTTTCGACAGTATGTGTTGGCCACGGTGCATCAGGTATGATTTCATATAGTATCCCAGACTGAGAGTATATCAAATCTAACTACTGGGCCCTGAGGATAGCCTCTTCCTCATTAGTTACTCCTGAGGTGGATACATCCTTAGATATATATGACAATAAGGACTTAAGGAAGCATTCTAACAAAAACTTGGGAGGGACCATGGCCTTGATGAGCCTCTTCGGCCTTTGTCACTCTTGGATATGATCCAAAATATGAGTGGATTTGTCCTACTTAAAGGTGGACAACAAATCTGTACTGGCATCATACCAGACAGGAAGTTGGAAGTGGTTAAGGAACACATTGGCTAAGTCCCAAAAACTGTTAGACGCAATAGAGGGAAGGAAATTCAATATACCACTTTGTTGTGGCACTAGTTAGAGTTCTTTGGAACAATATCAACCAAATGGTGTCATCATTCAGTGAGTTGGAAGAGCACCACAAGTGAAAGGTGGTGATATGAGCCCTTGGGTCTTCACCAAATTTTCCCTCAAATTTTGGAATGTCCGAGGGTATCTTGGTAGGGACAGGTGGCCAAGTGGCATCATGTTTCACCGGGTCTTTCATTAACTTGGAAAAATCTTGAAAGTTTAATGTTTCTAGGAACAAAATTTTGGGCCTAACTAGAGCTTGAAAAGTATGAGCTTGGGAGGTAGAAGGAATTTCCCCCTAGTTCCCAAAAGTAAATGCAGGGTTGCCCCAACTTCCAGTTCTGAAGTAGTTGGACTACTTTGAAATGGATTCCACCTATAATGTAGTGTATTATTTGTGTGTGGTGCAGTGTATGTGGTTTGAGTCGCTCCATTTGAGACTGGAGTCTAGAAAACAGGAGTAGGTATCCCTCTGCTAAAAAGAGAGAAGAGAGAGCTCATGAATGGGGCTGAACTGGATTTTGGAAACCTTGATCATAAGAGTTAGTGGATGGGGGAATGTTCCAAAGTATATCCCTACATATGTAGGTGTAGGTCCTACATAAGGAGTGGATGGGGGAATGTTCGCCCCATTCCAACGGAAACCCTAGACAAATGAAGAGGATACAGTAGGACTACTCTGAGCATTGTGTGCAAAAGAGGGTGAAGCAAAAGGTGCACTGGGGATCCTAGTGACCACCCCACTAGAAGGGCCTACTACATTTGTGGAATCCAATGGTTGAACCACCAGACTAGCTAGAGTTAAAGGAGTAGCAGGTATATTTGTTCTAGGAGTACCAATCAGGGGAGGTGGCACTCCTTTAGCTAGAATGGCTAATATCGGGGTATATGGACCCTATCCTAAGCTAGTCATAAGTCTGCTCACAGGAACACCAATCACAGGTGAATCAAATGGAAGAATATGGACGATCATAAGATCATTTAAGTCAGTAAGAGGTGAATTAAAGTTTCTTGCAAACTCGTTAGCCTGCAAGTCTTCTATCTCTACTGCGGTTGTATCAACCTGGTTTGTCCTAAGTTTTGCTTCACCTGGAACTTCATTGATTCCTACTGGTTCAAAAGAATCATTTGTATCTAATCTCCACCTTTGAGGGGGTGGTGGAGGCTCCACTGTAGTAGCTGGAGGAAGGTTTTGCAACCTTCTTTACTTTCTAAGAGGTTGGTCCTCTACAATTTTAAAATTGACTCTTCACACACCCTAAGGCCAACTAAACATAAACAAACCACACAAAAATCACTACAAAATTTCCTAAATCCAAAATAGACACAAAGAGTATAAGATATGCTTTCCAAAATAAATCTGAGAGATAGTTACTTGGCATCCCTGTAGATGTTCTTACGCACAAGCAGAGGAATCACCCAACCTCCCTCCCACACCTTCTACCAGGGTTACCTTCCAAGTCGGTCCAATTTCAACCAGAAATAGCATTCCAGTGTACCTGTGTATGAACCCAAGATGTCAAAGAGACTAAAGGCTATCGCAACTATATTGACAGTCTGGGGGTACAGTTGCAAGCCTGATTTGTACGCATGGGCAGGGTAGCAAATCCTGAAACCATGTCAACATCGGCACCGCACGGGGCCTAAGAGGTGGTATTGACAGAAGTCCCCAGATGTACAAAAACCTTTGTCTATGCTTTGACAAGGAATCAGAGGGTTATCTCCTCAGTCCAAGCCTCCATGCATCCTCGTTCTTAACTTCCGTTTCAGAGGAGCTTCCAGATACAATCAACATAGAAGAGGATTTAGCTATTGATTGGCCAACTACGTATGAAATCAAACCCTTGTGGAGAGTTGAAACTCCCTAATCCAAAAGTCTAGCCTAAGCTAGTTGGTGTAGGAGCCTAAAAAATAAAACTTACTAATAATTTTTAATTATATCATTCATTTTAGAAGGCTTTTTTTAGTCAGAGGTAAATGGCGTGAAACAATGTGGTGTTATAGACTCGATAAGAAAAAGAAAAGTGATGTATAAAGAAAATTTCAAAGTAAATTTTGATTACTTAAACAAAATTTATTTTCTTTTTGCAAATAGAAGATAATGAATTTAAAACTAAATGCGAGAAAAATAAGACTTCTTTTTATAATTTTTGAATTTTATTTGAAAAATACTGAAAAGAAATGACTAAATGCAACTAAATGAGAAGTATAAAATGTTTTTCTTCTCTTTCCGAAAACTTCAAAAACTATAATGCAACTAAATGCAAGTTTTGAGCAAGTTCGAATAATCAACGCATATAAAAGTGAAATGAGACATAAAGGACCTAAAAATACCTACTTCAACCAACATGAAGAAAGCTCAGAAAAAACCTGACTTGGAGAAACTATTGGACCCAAAGAGTCCACTAGATTCACAAAAGAAAAAGTGACAAACTGACACCACAAAACGCAACACAAAGTATAAATCGTCCAAGGCCTTGATCACTGACCTAGACACAAGCACTCAAACTTATAGATCAAGCAGGTGGACCACCTACACTTCACAAGATGAAATCAATTCAAACAAAAGGGTCAAAGGCTTGAAGAACAAGAAAATGGTGTGACACATAGAATTTAGATTCACAGAGTCATGCCATAAACATAAGACTTCCAAACAACTAAAAATACAAAGAGACAAGGACAATCAAAACCTATCCAACTTTTAGACTGCTACAGGAAACACGCGACTGTGTATGCACGAAACCCACGTATGACACGTGACTAGCTAGATAGCAACCCACATGTACAAGTTCATACATGCATGTAGAAGTTCATACACACGACTGTGCACAAAGCAACCTGTGTTTACTAATAAAGTTTTTTCAAAGAAAAAATACTAGTAAATAATTTTCAGCACACTACACTCTAAATCAAAATCAAGATAAAAATAATCGCACTCAGAATCAGAATCAAAAGAAAGACTGGTAAAGGGAACCTATAGGATGAACCCACAGTAGGCTGGACTCCCTAGTGGAGTCACTAGTTCTGTTGTATAGGACAATACACCCTTGTAACCTAGGGTTTGGGGTTACCAACTTACTAATAGACTTGCATACAATCAACTTTTACAGAAAATGAAATGAGAATAGCAAGAGAGTTTGGCTTACCCGGTTTATGATGGTTGATCCAAGATTGGTCTTCTCCCGCTTCAATCTTCTCCAAAGCTTCTAGGGCTGCTTCTCTTCACTTGCAAAGAGCCAATTCTTCAATAAATATCTCATACATACATATATCAGAATTTAGATGAAACACATATTAATAATATAATTGACATCATTCATTAACCAATTTAGATGAGAAAAGCACAATACGAATATTGGAAGAAGAATTCTCTTTATTAACAAACAATGAATAGGTGAGAATACAACCCAGCTTCTGACACAAGGAATCTTCTGCAACCAAGGACATTGAGTTTTGATGCTCCAAGAATATGAAGGTATACCACTAGCATAACTTTGCTCTTCTAGAATTGATTAAGTAGCCCCATCTCAAGTCCTCTATTTATACATTCGTAAATAGAGTGGTTTCAAAGGTTAGGATGGTTGAGATAGTTGGGATAGCTATAGATTAAGGCCCAACTAATCTCATCTAATCATGATTTATATTTTTTAATATCGAATTAAGGTACACACGAGTGTTTATATAAGAAAGGTGCATTAGACACCCTTGTTTCTCAAAGGGAACTCATGTGTTCAATGTACACGTGGATTGTAATGCACATAGTTGCATGTGACACACGAGTTGCAATGCACATAGTTGTGTGTGCAACCCTAGACTCAAAATAAAAATATATATCAGGCTGTTCTAGAGATCATGCATCATTGGTCATGCACATCTATAGTGTTTTGGCCACTTCAATCCTATTTGTCCTTTTGTGTATAGACATAATGGATGTTAGCACTTGAAAAGAGAAGTTCCATTTTGGCTGATAATAATGGGGCACAATGGGATAACTAATAATCGAGTACCGAATATGATGTGTGGAGTAGTAATTACTTATGCAATGAGCCTTATTTCTCAAACTGATGATATGATGACACATTCTGATAATATTGATAGAAATAGAGAATGATTTGATATGATATAGACCCAGTATGTTGAAAGGGATGGATGTATTACCCACCCTATGTTACTATGATACTCGAGGTTGTGGGAGGTTCATGTAGAGACACGCTCCCCATGTTTTTGTGATAATGATGGTGGAATGTCTTCTAGGAGAGGATAGGTCCTCTATTTAGCCGACACTACCACTCTCATGTTCTTTATGTGGTCAGCTCGATGAAGCTGACATCCACTTCCTTACTAGCAGAGGAAGGATAGGGAGGATGCAGGCGTAGGTTAAGATGGGAGGCTGTGCTAGTTAGTAAACGGTTTGGGGTTGGGAATTCCTTGATACTAAGTTAGTGGTAGTGGTTNTGCTTTATCTTTCTGCATTAGGGATTAGTATTATTAGATAGTAGGTATCCATAGGTGGGATGGTGTTTGTTTATAATGCATATTTGATTTTTGCATACACTAGCCACACATTCACACCTTGTACATATACAATAGTATCAATGTACAACATACTTGTCACGCCTAAATAAGAGTATAAATGTCACAGATAACTTAGTTAAGGATGTATTAATCAACTTAGGTAATGAATTGTTAAGTTGTTCATGTGCAAAATAAGTGAATTAGTCATTATGTAAACATTGTAATAAACAATTAAGGTAAGTATCGTCAATTGAAAATGTCATCAATGTTAGCAGTCATAGATAGAACATTAACACTAGAGAATTTTCTTGTCTAATTGTTAAGGATTATTAATTAACCCATTAACGGTACTTTGTTAAAATACGAAGATACTATGTTTATTCTAAGTTACTTACCAATTAAATAAATAAGTGTTTGTATTATTATTCACCATTAATAGTAATAATAATTAATTGTTATTAGTATATTTATTAGTATTATCAATCTTAGTTTAATAATAATATTAATAATATTATAACCATTATGGGATACACCTAAGCTTCATCGATTATTATTAAATAAATTATTTGACTGTCCAAATTGTCTTAGATGTTTGATAACACACACACACACACACACACACATACATATGTTTGTGTGTCTTTGTGTGTGTGTGTGTTATTAATGATTTAACCAAATCAAATGTGATAAGTATAATTTAATATTATTTACTCAATCGATACAATTATTAGACTTCAATTATAACTGAAGGCAATTTAATATTATTTATTCAATTGATACAATTATTAGATTTTAGTTACAAGTTAAGACATTATTGTTGAATCAAATTAGGTTGGTAAACAATTAAGACTGATATTATCCAAAATATTCTAAAATTCAACCAATATATATTACTATATTCTAAAAACACTTAATACAAAAGCAGTGACTAGAAAAAAAAACATTGATTAATCCAATCTTGTAAAAACCATGAGGTGATCCTCATTAGAATAATTAAATATTCCTACTCAAATAAGTAAGACCAACTTAAATTGCATTAAAATTATTGAGTGATTCGAGATAAATATATGTAAGAACTATATTTAATTATTATTTTTTTATTTTGATTAATGGGACATAATCAATGTTTTTTTGGTGGGGCGTGAAAAATGAGTTGGAGGGTGTTGTAGTAAGGATGAAGGAAGGATAATGAGAATGGGTGTTAATGCAAGGTCTGAGGAAGGAGAAGGGGTTGGTTTTTATTTCAGGATAATAAGACTTAGTGATCGGAGGAGAAAGGAGGAACACCGAGGAGAAGGTTAACTTGATAAATTGAGGAAGTGCGAAAATCGAAGGAGAAGTGAAATCGCACTGTGGACTGAGGGATCTTGAAATAAGGAAATTTGTTAGTTGGATTATCAAACTATGGGATCGGTGGTTAGAAAAATCCTTGGTTTCCTAAGGCCAACATGATAAAGCGGTTGGTAGGGTGGTTTATCAGTTTCGTTAATAAGGCTTGGTAAAAGGGAGCTACAAGAGAAGGACACGAAAGCTACGAGAACTATATACAAAATACGAATTGCAGGTATTCTACGAGCATTAAATTAGATTTTTCAGAATTTGTATGAAATGGAAATATGTTTTTACAAGCTTTGTTTTATCCTATGAGTATGCTCCACAAATTATATTTTCTTAGAATGCAATAGAAATACTTGAAACAAAGAATGTTGTAAATATTATTTTTTAGAATAGAGGCTCTAATTGAGCCCTATTATGATCCAGGAGGATATTGGTGGCCACCAACCTATTCCACTTGGACCCCCACCATTTTTTCTTTCAGTTTTCTAGTTTCCTTAATTGTAGCACAATTTACTATTTTTGGCAGTTCTCGGGTCCTAGACTTCTAGAGCCATTTTGAGGCCCTAAATGACGTTTTTTCGACATCGAATGGTCGAGAAAATATGAGTCCATTCTAAAAATATTTGCTATTTGTGGATGTATTCCTTGAAGAGATATTTCTAACGATGTATCATGCGCTTCAAACAGAGGTAGTATGCCAAAGTTATGACCCCAGAAAATTGATGTACCAAGTTACCCAACGGGGCCCACATTCTAGCGTTTCACCTCCTAGGGTTAAGTTTTTGGACGTGTAGGGTTTCCATTGTTTATCAATAATATATAGGCCTTTGAGCCTCATTGTAACACAGAGTTCAGAGGCATGTAGCCACCACATCTCTTCTTAGAGATAAGCTACCAGCACTCTAGCTAGTTTATTTCCATTCTGTATGTAAACAAGTTTCAGTTCTTTGATTAATGAAATGAAGTGTTATTTCCACTGCATATTTGTTTCTATGGTTATTTTTGTATTCTGTTGTGTTCCTGCATAAATCTGGATCAGTGGTATCAGAGTGTTCTGCTCTTTTTCAATCCTTCTTTGCATGTCCCCAACGAGGGCGGGGTATAAAGAGTTAGGGCTCGATCTGGTTGAACCTTTGCAAGATCATCCTCACAAATCCCCAAGGCCTCCCATGGGGGACGAAAAGAAAGATGAGGGTGCAGAAGATCCTATCAAAATGTTGCTCGAGGAGGCGCTTGAAAAACAAAGGAACTCAATGATGGACAACTTTGCCCAGATCCTTCAACGACTTCTCACTGGTGGCGCATCTGCATCTGGCAACCACTCAGGAGGTGCAACCCATTTTAAGGTACAAGTAAACTTTGACATTCCCATATTTGATGGTCGAATAGATGTAGACGTTGTATATAGATGGTTGAATCTATTAGAAGGATATTTATCGGTTCAAGATTTTTTCGACCAGGAAAAGGTTACTTTTTCACTACTCAAAGCCGCCCCCCATGTCAAGGACCAGTGGGAAACCTATTGTGAGAGAAAGGACAAGGAGGAACCCTCTCTATTCTCAGCCATACCCACTTGGAATTCATTTCGATATTCCATAAAGGGACAATATTATCCCATGGGGAGCTATGAGGACAAGTGCATACAATGGACTACACTGCGGCATCAAAGAGATCAAGATGTGCATGAGATGACGAATCTGTTCCATACCCTCCGCACCAAGTTGGGTATCAAAGGTTCAAAGAAACATTTGGTGCTGAAGTAACACAGTTGTATGCACATATACATTCAAGAGGAAATGGATTTCCTTAACATCTCCTCACTTGGTCGACATACTGGTATGCTACCAAAATTGAGCAAAAATTCAAACAGAAAAAGCGAGACTTTGTATCTATGAATCAGAAGCAAGTGAAAGGTGCCCCCAAACCGTAGAACCAAGGACACAATGAAGGCATGGTGACTCAAGAAAAATTTCCAAAGCTGCAAGCAAAGAAAAACACTGTGAAGCCAAAGAAGGAAGCGGGAAAGTGATGCGAGTTCCATAAGAGCCCCACTCACAACACCAGTGAGTGTCGGGCGAAGCAGTCACTAGTGGCCAAGATAAAGGCTTCCGAATTAGATGCATACTCTGACATGGAATCAAAACCCAAGAAGGGGAATGACAGAGAGAAGAATATTATCGATGCAGATCCCAATGCCACCATTTCCACCACAAAGATCCAAAAGGAAGAACCAGAAGATTCAGAGGAGGAGGAGCGTCTTTTCCACTCCCAGATGTGGGTAAAGGGTTCCCTGCTATAGTTCATTGTCAATAGTGGGAACCAAATGAACCTCATTTCAGAAGAGGTCATTAAGCAGTTGGGCTTACCGACCACAGCACACCCGTAGTCGTACACCATCGGGTGGCTTCACCAAGGACGGGATCTCCATGTCAGCCAGCAGTGCTGCCTTTCCTACAGCATCAAGCCTTCACTAATGAGGTATTATGTGATACTGCTCATCTTGATTTTTGTGATGTATTATTGGGTCAACCATACTTATGGAAGCGACATGCTGTGTATGAGTCTCAGCCTTGCGTTTTTATTATTACATTGGGAAATAATTTGTACAAGATACCAGAGGTACCACCTCCTGCTATTATCTCTTTGGTTAACGTAAAACAACGCAGTAAGCTCATTTCCAAAACCAGGAAATTTGTTTTCTTGATGATCCGCCCTTAGGGAAAGAAGAATATCATGGCCATGACCTCTAGATAGGGCCCATCCATGTGACAACAACAAATGGACAAGGTCGTGGAGGAGTACTGAGACATATTCACCTCACCCACATGGGTTCCTCTACACTATCAGGTCAACATCCCATCGATCTGACCCCAGGTGCACCGCTTACCAATGGACCTATCTATCGATTCTCTATTCTGGAGAATGATGAAATCAAGAGGCAAATTCAAGAGCTGCAGTAGAAGGGTCACATCTGGCCAAGTTCATTGCCCTGTGGGAGCCCGATCGTGTTGGTACAGAAGAAGGATGGGACTTGGAGACTCTATTTTGACTATCGGGCGCTGAACAAGATCAGTGTCCAGAATAGGTACCCAATCCCATGGATTGATGACCTCCTAGACCAGATTAAAGGGGAAAAATATTTTAGCAAGATCGACTTAAAGTCTGGGTATCACCAAGTACCGATCGAACCGACCGATGTGTGGAAGACATCCTTCAAAGATAAGGAGGGCCTTTTCGAATGGTTGGTCATGCCTTTCGGGCTGACGAAAGCTCCTGCAACCTTCATGAGACTGATGGATGACATCTTGCAGCAATTCACCAACTCATTTGTAGTAGTGTACTTGGATTAAATCCTGATATTCAGCCAGACTTGGGAAGAGCACCTCCACCACATCCCACAAGCCCTCCAAACGTTGCGGCAACACAAGTTGTGTGCCAATTTGGACAAGTGCACTTTTGGCATGACCCAGGTTTAGTATCTATGATACATTGTTGATGAGTATGGGGTACATGTGGATCCAACCAAGATCTAAGTCATTCAGGATTGGCCAACCCCAACTAGTCTAATAGAGCTTCACAACTTTCTGGGTCTTGCTAATTTCTACCATAGGTTCATGTTGGGATTCTCTCATATCACTTGGCCCTTGAGTCAAGTCACCAAGGGAGGAGCAAAAGAAAAATTATTCTGGTTAGAAACTCAACAAAAGGAATTTGCAGAATTGAAACATCACCTCTGCTGTGCCCCAGTGCTCACATTACCAGACTTGCAACAACCACTTTAGATCGAGATAGACGCCTCTCACTATGCTGTTGGGGCAGTCCTTACTCAACAAGGGCATCTAGTGGGATATCACATTGAGACGTTGTTTGACATAGTTCTCAAATATCCCACTTATGACAAAGAGATGTTTTCCATTGTACAGGCTTGCCGACAATGGAAGCATTAAATTTTGGGGAAGGAAACGATCATCCACACAGACCATCGAACCTTGTATTTCATACAGACACAAGGGAAGTTACAGAATGATCTCCATCATAAGTGGTCCACATATATACAAGAGTTTCATTTGAATATCAAGTACAAGAAGGGAATCACCAATAATTTTGCAGACTGCCTCAGTCGACCGTCGATCATGGCGATAACCACCATGCTCAACTCTTATGGGAACAAGACCTCTGATTCACTGATTCTCTACAAGAGCGATCCAGAATTCAGCCACACATACAGGACACTCTTGGAGGGAAAACAAGTTCCAAATTTTCACCTTGAGGATGCACTGCTATATCACATGGGACACCGTTGTGTTCCGTCAAGCGAGCGTGCCAAGATGATTTGGGAAGCGTACTATAGTCGAGTCACTGGGAATTTCAGGGTCAATAAAATAGTGGCAGTACTGCAGAAGTATTTCCATTAGTCGAACCTTCGATAGGACATTGAGAAGTACATCCAATCCCACACTGCCTACACCATTGCCAAACCGTCCATCAAGAAGCAAGGCCTCTATACTTCGTTTCCTACCCCTAGTTGAATTTGGGAATCCATCTCTATGGATTACATGTTGGGCCTTCCTTCTGCTAAGCATGGCAATGACTGTTTGTTCGTGGCCATTGACAGATTCTCAAAGATGGCCATAAGAGCGGCCTGCAAGAAGAATATCACCGCAGAATCCACTACCAAACTCTTCTTTGAACGAGTGTGGGTACACTTTGGGATCCCACTGCCTATAATCTCATATTAGGACAACAGGTTCCTTATTACATTCTGGTCTAGCCTATGGTCAATGCTAAACACCAAGCTCACAAAGTCCACAGCTTTCCATCCCCAGACTAATGGCTAGACAGAGGTCATCAACCGAATGATCGTACACTTTTTGCGCATGTACAACTCAAAGCATCCATGCACATGGGATGAGAGCCTCCCCTATGTACAACATACCTATAACTAGGCCCTCCACAGCTCCACTGATCACCGCCCCTTTCAAGTGCGCTTGGGATTCCAACCACTATGTCCCATTGACGTATCCATGCCATTTGCAGCTACTCATGCTGATTTAGCTCATGTCTAGTCTGAATTTTCTAAGGCGAACAACTTCATTGAGAACATTTAACACATTCTCTAATAGGTTCACGACATATTGAATAGATCCAATGCTAAGTACAAGCAGCGGAATGATTAGCATCAGGTGCCACACATCTTCCAAGTGGGTGACAAAGTGTGTCTACATTTGCAGAAGGAGCACCTCGCTGGACCCCACTGCAAGCTTCACCCACTCGGATATGGGCCATACACCATCACCAAGGTTGTCGGGGACAATTCCTTCAAGCTTAGTATTCCACCATTCCTTGTTCTACACCCAGTGTTCAATGTGGACCGCCTTCGGCCCTAGTTTCCACCTTTACTGGACACATTAGATGTGGCAGAACAACTCACACAAACAAAGTTAAACCTCGACTGCATGGAATAAGCCAGAAATGATCAGATTATGGACACACGGATCAAGAACACCCACCACTAGAAGATCCATCTATATCAAGTTTTCAAAGCAGGCCAACTCCTTCACCAGGGAAAGAGGCTCACGAGAGACCAAGTTCAGCAGATGTTTCCTCATCTCATGGAGGAAATGAACGCAATGTGGACCATTTCTTCCTAAGGGGGGAGGAATGATCCAGGAGGATATTGGTGGCCACCCATCTATTCCACTTCAACCCCCACCATTTTTTTCTTTCAGTTTTCCAGTTTCCTTAATTGTAGCACAATTTACTATTATTGGTAGTTTTCGGATCCTAGACTTTTGGAGCCATTTTGAGGCCCTAAACGACGTTTTTTTGGCATCGAATGGTTGAGAAAATCTGAATCTATTCCAAACTCAATATTTTCTATTTATTGATGTAGTCCTTGAAAATATATTTCTAACAATGTATCATGCGCATCAAACGGAGGTAGTATGCCAAAGTTATGACCCCGAGAAATTGATGTACCAAGTTACCCAATGGGACCCACATTCTGGCGTTTCACCTCCTAGGGTTAGGTTTTTGGATGTGTAGGGTTTCCATTGTTTCTCAATAATATATAGGCCTTCAAGCCTCATTGTAACATAGAGTACAGAGGCATGTAGCCGCCACATCTCTTCTCAGAGATAAGCTACCGGCACTGTAGATAGTTTATTTCCATTCTGTATGTAAACAAGTTTCAGTTCTTTCTGGCCTACATTTCTACTGCATATTTATTTCTATGGTTATTTGTGTATTTTTTTGCGTTCCTGCATAAATCCGGATAATATTACATCAAAAAATTAGAAATGATGAATTTAGTGGATCCTCCTGAAGGAGGATCCCTAGAAGAACTAGCAGGATTTACTGATTATGATTGGGATGCAGATTCCACTGTCAAAAAGTCCACTTCAGGTTGTGTATTCATGCTTGCACATAGTCCTATTTTATGTTAAAATAAGAAACAACACAATATTTCCTTATCTTCAACCGAGGACAAGTACAAAGGAGCAGTGAATGAAGCTACACAATGTGTGTCGTTGCGAGGCATTCTTGGAGAACTTCATTTTTCCTTTGATTCACCCACTATCATTTGGTGTGATAATCAAGGTGAAATCAAGATATACATAGATAGAGTACATATATAAAGGACCAAGCACATTGAGATTTACATGCACTACATCAAGAGCTTGGTGCATGATCAGGTGATATCATTGCAATATTTCCCATCGACAGAGAAAATTGATGACATATTTACCAAGAGATTCATAGAGAAGAAATTCACTTATATTAGATCCATCATTGCAGTGAGTGACACATGGTGATGATTTATATTCACTTTCATATTTTGTTCCATGTCCATTTTTTAGGGGAGAGTTTATTCACATGTGGTTTTCCTTCTTACCTTGGTTATATGGATTAATAAAAACTTGTAAGAGATGACTTGAGCCTTAGTTGTCAAGGCCTCAATTTTGATTTGGTTACACTAAGTTTGGATTTAGGGTGGGTGTTATAAAATCATACCATCTATTACCATATTAATCATACCACCTAGGACCATATTCTCATTCATTTGCACTTATGCTAGATATTCCAAACATGGTTTATGGTGTTGTCGTAAGGTTGATGGGGTGTTTTGGACAATTAATTCCACCTAGTGACGTCACTTTGGTAAACCATGAGCTAAGTCACCTTCATTAATGACCTTTTGGTCCCTTAGTGTGCTCCCACTCCTTAAGACATGGATTTGGGTTTACTAGGGGCGCCTATACACTGTATTTGAGTGTTTGTGGATCTTTTGGCCCATTGCTAACTTCCTAGAGCCATTCCCACTCCACCATGCACACCACCACACCTACTCCACCCTCATTCATGATCACCCATTCTTCTCCAATGTTCACATGGCCATTCATGACTGTTTGAGGTGGTTTGGGAGCCTATTGGTCTAGCTAGGGGGGTTTTGAGGTCCAATGTAAGCCTTCCAATTGTACGCTACCAATACACCTCCAAAGGATAATGATTTTATCCTAATGTAATACAATATTGATCCATACATGTTTATGTGTTGGACTGTAATATAAACTTCAGTTATTGACATCATCTGTTGGTGTAATGTTTTCCTCCTTTCACTTTTTTTTCATGCATTGTAAAATTATTTCATTGTGAGGATTCTGTTAGGTTCTAGATCTGACCGTAAATCATAATTTCGCAAAAAAACTAGGGAACTTAGGAACGGAATTTGAATAAATTAAAGGTAATCCAAAAGGTTTATGTATGATATGGAAACAATACGTATACAAGAAAGGTATATGAACTCACATGTTTCAAATTATGAACTGAATCTATATCAAAGCATATAAATAGAACTAGAAATAAATTCATGAAAGAAGTAAGCTACAATTTCCATGCATTCATGTCTCATCCAACATAGAACAACATTATATCTAGAAAACTAAAAGAAAACATAGCACAATTTAAAGGCAATAAACACACACACCATACATGCTATTAGTTCTACAATCATAGTTATGTAGTGCAATAGAACCCTATAATCAATTAGACAATCACTTATAAACAAATAATATGGCACAAAAAGTTCACAATTGATATATTTATAAAATTGAGGCACAACAATCTTAGAATCAAGACAAAAGTTACTATATATTGGTATAGGTCAATTTGCTCAATGAAATGCAAAAACTGTGCAAAAACCTTTCAAGAGGATATTTCTTAATCATTAATCAGAAGATAAATATTAAAATGAAATACAATGGCAAGAATATCCATGCAATTCAAATCCAAGAATGGTCATTCGAATTGAGTGCATGAGAGTGGTTTACTTGTCAGTTAACACCACTCGAAACATCAGTTAACCACTAAACTCCAACATAAATTGACTATAATAGAGTCAGAGGTAGTTTAGACTGAGTCTAACTGAATAGAACTCAACTGCATGCCAACAAGTAGGTGGAGGTGCCTATCTGATTTTAGTTAACTACGATAAACTGAACTAAATCACCAAAGTTAGGTGAGGGCGCCTTTAACACTCCATTTAACCATATTTAGATAAAAAATAAGAACAAATCATGGGAAAGGTGCCTTTATCACTCCAGTTAGCTAAAAAGAAGGTGAAATAACTCCCAGTTGACTGAGTGGGGCGCATAAATCATGCATATCAACCCAAATTTTGTACTTGATTGAAGGAGGAGGCTCAGTTAGGCTCCTCGATTGAAGGAGGAGATCCATTTTGACGATGCATTCACATGTTTGAGTCAAAACTTAGGATAATTGGTAAATTAGGCCAAAATAAGCCAAATAATGATGTGTGGTTGGAAAATGAATCCAACAACCCCTTTTAAGCTAATATAATGTGGAGGAGTATCCCCAAAAACAAAGGCCATAGGTCACCCTTTACAGAAATGATCTTAAAATGCTCAAAAAATCTAAGTCAGGAAAAGAGGAAAAACCCAGTGGGAAAGAAGACACCCCCTCAAACTGAACAGTAAAGAACTAATTTGGCTTCTCCATGATGGAAATCACCCCCAGTAGTAAACATAGGTAAGATATATTCTTCTTAGTGAAGCTCTTGATGAAAATGTCTGCAATTTGTTCATATGTGGGTCAATATTGCAGAGCAATTGTTCTGTCATGAACAAGCTCTCTGATATAGTGCATGTGGATCTCGATGTGTTTGGTTCTCTATCTCTGAACTAGATCTATCAATATATTTATAGAAATTTTATTTCCACAAAATATAACAGTAGAATTAGTGCTACCAATGTTGAACTCTGTTAGAATACCTTGCAGCCAAATTTCCTGAATGCATGCATTGACCGCTCCCCGATACTCTACCTCTGCTAAATATAAGGAAATGGTTTCCTATTTTTTTATTTACCAGAAAATAGGCCCACTAACAAAAATGAAAACATCACCAAAAGTGGATTTTCGATCAATTCTATCTCCATCCCAATCCGAATCTATGAATCCCAACAAGTCTAGATTAGAATCTGCAGCATAGTGGATGCCAAAGTGTCTAGTACCCTACACGTACCGTATAATCCTCTTTTATACCCTACATTGACGTTCATGAGGTTGTTTATGTTGATGTAATTGTAACTTCATAATGTATTCACTTGTACATCTTATGTATTGTACCCCGATGTTTATTCCAGGAAGTGTTTGTAATGTAATTGAGTCATGTCATGCCCCGATGTTCTGATCGAGAGTTTCTAATATGTGAAGAAGTCATGTCAATTCATTTTGGGTAACCCTCCTATTGATCAAGGGTTAAATTCCCCACAGTTGTGGAGCCCTAGGGTTATTAGAATATCCTAGAGAAGTCAGCCCTAAGTGAGTTATTGTAAGTTGGGGCAAGAGTCCCCACCATCTAAGTCAAGGTTAACCCTCCTTTTGATCAGAGGGAAAATTCCCCACAAGTTGTGGGGCAGTAGGGTTATTAGACTCTCCTAAAGATGCCGTCTCTAGTAAGTAATTGTCAAGTGAGGCTGACATGTTAAGTGGACATTAAGTGAATGAAAGAATATAAATAGAGAGTGAGCCTCTCTATTTATCACACACACACTCACTCACTGGGGCGCATGAGTGAGAGAGAAGTTGCTGGGACAAGAGAGAGACTACTGCTATTGGGAGATCATATTTATGTTTTTGGGTTTTACTTTTGGTGCTGATTCTATCTCTGAGGAAGTTCCAGGGTTTTCTCCTTTATGGTTTCCCCGAGGAAAATTCTTTGTCTCTTTTCTCTTTTGTTTATTACTGTGCATGTTATTCTCTCAGTTAAAGATCCTAACATCATAATTCTATCTTGAATGATAAAAATCTAACATGGTATTAGAGCTAACCTGAGAAGAAGACATTGTGCAGCTGTAGAATCTAGGGCTTCTTACTTTTTGGGTCTCTCTCCACAATCCATCAGCAAAAGTATGCTAGGTTGACTCTCCATTGAAGGGTGCATCTTTCTGTCGAAGCGGAATTCGATTCTGAGTATTTTCAGTTTTTAGTGCGGGTGATTAGGGATTCTTATAGAAGAGGAATTTTTGAGTGAGCCCAGCATAGGATTTCTCTCCTCATCAAAATCAAATTTTAGAGACTGGGTCGAGATTTTTTCTTGGGTGAAACTCCAAGAAAGTCAAACCCTAGTTTGACCCCGAGCTGGAAAAAACCTAAATACTAAAACTGATAATTTCTGGTACATTCCGTATATCTCGGGATTGGAGAAGGTTCAGGATTTGAAACTTTCACAGGCTGAAGATAAAATCTTGATTTAAACTTTATACAAAATTCAGCCTTACATTTACTATATCTTAGGAGATATGATCCCTCCAACTTAGGGTTCCAGCCTCTTCTAGGATTCATCCCTAAACAAGACACCTGGGTATAATTGATATATCTCAAGATGAAAAGCTCCAAATGAAATTTATGAAGATGTTCCAAAAAAGGAACAGACTGTACTTTCTATGGTCCAATTTTTAGACCAATAAGATGAAACAATGACATGTGGTAGTCTGTACAACTTCGCTATGTTGAACAGTCATGAAACAGGTCACCTTGGGAAAATGATAATAAATCCCAATTGGTGGAAAAAATTATGATGAAAAATATGCTGTTGAAATAGGGATAGGTGAGGATACCTCAGTACAAAGTTTTAAACATGAAGGAGTAGTAATTTCAGAGATATCGCAGAAACAGTATTAGGAATTTATGCAGAAGAAATTGGAAAACTAGGGCTTCCTCTTCCAGGAGCTTTGCTCCACTATTTTCAGAAAAGCAGTACATTGGATAGCTTACCTTGAATAGATATATATTTATATCCAATCAGATCTTAAAGATTCTATGTTTTGAAAATTAGGGTTTCTCTAACAAACCCTAGATCAGCCAGCTCTGGAACCAGGACGGACACCTCAAATCGATAAGATCTAATCTTTTGCTATTTTCATTTGAGGTTCTCATTTCAAAGTGATATATCACATCAGCTTGATGATAAGATTGGTGAAGTTGACAAATTCCAAGCATGGAAGTATAGGACCTCACTAGTTCTTGAGTGAAATGAATTGGAGACCTACATAAGTAGAGAGGTTCCAGTTCCAGAGGGAGATAAGGATAAAATCCTTACACCAGAAGAACTTGGTCAATGCCAAAAGATCATTGCTGATTCAATAACAGAACACATTATACCACATGTTTCTTCCCTAAAAACACCAAAAGAAATGTTTGATTCCTTGACCAAGCTATTTGAAGGGAAGAATATAAATCGAAATATGACTTTGAGAAACCAGTCGAAGAATGTGAAGATCCAAATTGCAGAGTCCATACAGTCATACTTTACAAGGGTCTCTCAAATCAAAGAACAAATTGAAGCGGTAGAAGAATAAGTGGAGAATGCAGAAGTGGTGATAGCCACCTTGAATGGCCTTCCAGGATCATGGGATTCATTAATTCAAGGAATGTGTGCCGAAAGGAAGTGATTACCTTTAGTAGACTCTTGGAAGATTGCACAGAAGAAAAGAATATACCTCAAGCGATGAGGAATATGAAGAACTCAATTCTTGAAGAACCTCTTATCCATCTTAGCATTTTGGATAAGAAATGATGAATGAAGAAGATGATGAAGCTGAAGGATCAAGAATGAGTCTACCCATAAAACAAATAAATATAAGTATTCAATTGTCATTTCATGATATTGTTTTATTATGCATTTGTTTATATTCTGTTGATGTATTATGCATGATAGAATGTTTTCATTAATGACAGTATACTACTAATATGCATGCGATGGGTAAGTAGTTCATGGTGCTATACAACTCTCCATTGCTACTTATCTATAATGAAACCTCATTGCTAACATATTGGAATAGTGCACAATCTCAATGTTGTCCTGGTAGAGATGGAAGGCATCTAGAAATGTTTCGTGAGATATGGATGAATGTTGTATTGGCTAAAATAGTTGCATGATCATATATTTATGCATAATAATTTTCCATTATGAATATGCCTTATGAAATGTTTCTAACCATACAACTAATTCATCTTACTTGTAGGAAAGATCACATACATAATCGCCTACAAGCAAGGAAGGATGAGACTTGTTCTGAAGAACAAGTGATGGCAGTTTAAGATGAAGAATAATATGATGAATGCAGTGACATCATTGATGCAGAACCTTCCAGCCATGAAGAAGTAACCAAGAACAAAGGGAAGACCAATTCAAGAAGAATGATGTCTAGGATGCAGTATCGATACATGAAGGGAAGTTTGTTGTTCCATCATGCAGTAGATGGAAACATCGTGGGATACAAGGAAAGATTCGTAGCATGAGGCTTCTCACAAAAAGAAGGCATAGACTATGAAGAGACATTTGCAGCCACTGCAAGTGAAGTCACATGATAGGAATAATAATGTGTGCAAATGAAAGAAAGCCTTGTATGAGCTCAAAAGACACCCATGGGATAACACATACATGAGGAACTTGATGGAGATATTAACCTTTGATACAAGGTTGAAGATGAAAGCCTATAGAGGATGAAAAGCTCACAGATGGGTGCAAGAACGTTTTCAAAGATAGAGGATCTTGGTATCCAGTGACCCTACATGGATACATAGAATATTAGTAGCAGAGGAAGCTACTTGTCACTCCAGTACAGAATGTTTTAGTGCATAGAGTACGAAAGAAAGAGGGAGTATGATGCTTCAAAGGAAGTGACTGTAGAAGATCTTGAGGTTCGACGTGGTACGACATGATGGATAGATTACTGATGACTCTAGGATTTACTGAGAGTAAAGTGGATTCCAGCCTTTGCTTCAAGGTTGAAGGTGGAAGACTAGTGATGCTCCTGTTATGTGTCGATGCACTATTTTCTAGGTATGGAGGTGTGGAAAAATGCAGATGGAATATTCCTTGGAAAAGGGAAGTATATAGTAGAGATCCTAAAGAGGTTCAGGATGACGGAATGCAAGGCCATGACCACACCTATGGCATCGAACCTGAAGCTACTAAGTGTTGCTTCATCAGAGATAGTTGATGCCATGATGTATCGTCAGATGATTTGTTCCTTGATGTATCTGACGAATACGAGACCAAATACTTGCTTTGTTGTGAACACATTGAGACATGTTCACCTGATTATTGTAAATCATGCATTGAGGTACCTAAAGGGCACAGTTGATTATGGGCTCAATTATGAGGTGAATCAGACCATTAACCTAGAGGGTTATGTGGATTTAGACTGGGCAGACAGTGCCATCGATAGGAAGAGCACTTCAGGGTGATGCTTCAGTATGGGATCATGTGTGATCTCTTGGTTTAGCAAGAAGCAGTCCTGTGTGGCACTGAGTATAGCTGAAGCAGAGTATGTCGCAGCTTGTTCAACTAGTTGTGAGGTGGTATGGCGGAGGAATCTACTATCTGATTTATTTGATCTCCAGTTGGATGCTACTTGTATATATTATGACAACCATAGTTTTGTGTAGTTGTCTGAGAACCCAGTGATCCATGACATGAAGTTGAAGCATATTGAGATCAAATATCACTATATCAGGGATATGGTGCAAAGAGGAGCAACAAATCTCTAGTATGTTGCGATGGACGAACATATAGCTGATGTGTTGACAAAGCCATTGGCCAGAGTGAAGTTTAAGTACTTCAGGGAGAAGCTTGGTGTTCTCTAAATAGAGGTTCCCTCCAAGGGGAAGTGATGAGTCCATGATCCATTCTAATATGGTGCGAGGATTAGGTTCCTTCCATGGTCAAATATAAGGGCTGAGCCATTCTGTCATGGTGAGAGCATTGGTTCCTTCCATTTCAGATATGAGTGTTGAGCCATTCTGATATGACTGTAGGATTGGTTCCTACATGATCATATATAAGGGTTGTTTCCAGTCTATGAATGGAGGTACCTGGTCAGTTACCAGGAATACTTAGTCTAGGACTGAGGGCCATTCTAATATGAATGTGGGATGTAGTCTCACATGATCAGATATAAGTGAAAGGCCATTCTGATATGATTGAGGGATATGTTCCCACTTGATCAGATATAAGAATTGTTTCCATTCTCTAAATGGAGGCACTTGGTCAGTTACCAGGAAACCTCAGTTTGGTACTGAGAGACTTTCTGACGAGTCAAGGTCAGATGTAAGGGCTGTGCCATTCTGACATGGTGAGAGGATTAAGTTCCTTCCATGGTTAGATGTAAGGGCTAGGCCATTTTGACATGGTGAGAGGATTAATTTCCTTCCATGGTCAGTTGTGAGGGCTGGGCCATTCTGACATGATGGTGGATGTGTTCCTCTCATGGTCAGATGTGAGTGTTGGGCATGCCTTTTTGACAAGTCAAGGTCAGATGTAAGTGCTGGGTGGGCCGTTATGACTTAGGGTCAAATATAAGTGCTGAAGAAGACCTACATGGAGGCTAGGCCTACAACCAACATGAAAAAGGGTTGGCTCTGAAGAAATTCCTGTGACGAGAAGAATCAAGAGATAGAACCAGTGATGATAACCCATTGATGATCCAGATCCAGTTATGATGATCTAGTAGTGATGATCCAGATCAAGTGATGATCGATATCTAGTGATGTTGATCCAGCAGATATGATCCAAATCGAGTGATGATCCAGATCTAGTGATGATGATATAGATCGAGTGATGATCTAGATCCAGTGATGATGATCTAGATCAAGATGAAGATGAATTGAATATAAAGATGACGAGGACTCGATGATTATCCAAATAATACAGAGAAGAATACGTGTGCTGATAAATTGTGTCGAGATAATACCTTCCTATTTAAGAGGGAGTGTTGATGGAATTGTAACTTTGGAATGTATTCACTTGTATATCTTATGTATTGTACCCTGATGTTTATTCCGAGAAGTGCTTGTAATGAGTTTGAGTCATGTCATACCCCATTGTTCTAAACGGGAGTTTCTATAATGTGAACAAGTCATGTCAAGTCATTTTGGGTAACCCTCCTATTGATCAAGGGTTAAGTCCCCACAATTGTGGGGCCCTAGGTATTAGACTATCCTAGAGAATTTGGCCTTAGTTGAGTTATTGTAAGTCAAGGCAATAGTCCCCACCATCTAAGTAAAGGTTAACCCTCCTTGTTGATCAGAGGGAAAAGTCCCCACAAGTTGTGGGGCACTAGGGTTATTAGACTCTCCTAGAGATGTCGGCTCTAGTAAGTAATTGTCAAGTGAGGTCGACATGTTAAGTGGACATTAAGTGAACAAAAGAATATAAATAGAGAGTGAGCCTATATATTTATCACACACACACTCACTCATTGGGGCATATGAGTCAAAGAGAAGTTACTGGAACAAGAGAGAGAATACTGTTGTTGGGAGATCATCTTTATGTTTTTGGGTTTTACTTTTGGTGCTGATTGTATCTCTGAGGAAGTTGCAGGGTTTTCTCCTTTATGGTTTCCCCGAGGAAAATTCTTTGTGTCTCTTATCTCTTGTGTTTATTGCTGTGCATGTTATTCTCTTAGTTAAAGATCCTAAGATCATAATGCTAGCTTGAATGATAAAAATATAACAGTTTCATGTACCTCAATACAACATTAACAACATAACAAATACCATGCCTCAAATTTTTCAAGTACAAAAGGCTTCTAATCAATTTCCTATAGAGAGTGGAATCCACGATCGGTGTATAATTTCCTTCCTCAAGACTGATTCCTGAGAGGAATGGGAAAGGCGCAGCCTTACATTCAACCATACTAACCTTAATTAGTATTTTTTAATCATACTTTTATTGGATTATCATTATCCCATCAAAGTCCTGAGTGATTTATAGGCCAACAAATTTCCTTAGCAGGCCTAAATCACTCATGTCAAACGCTTCGTGCAAAGCAGTTTTTATGAAGCTGATTGAAGAAAGTGTGCTTCCTGTAATTTATAAATAATAAAAATACAGAAGTATAATAAGAAAATAACCTTAATATTTCTATAGGAACACATTTTTATCAAACTTACATCTTGCAAATTTTTGTGATAGCAAAAAAGAGTCCATCTTTGCATACCAAGCTCTTGGGGCCTATTTTAATGCATACAATGTTTTTCGAAGTCTGGAAACTAATGCTAGGTATGATATGTACCCTTTAGAATGCTTCATTTAGATATATTCCTATATATATACATGAATAAAATCACTCTTCACATCCATATGGTGCACCCCCTAGTGTTTGGATGTGGAAATGGCCAAAACTAGCCGAATAGAATCCATCTTTGCCACTGGTGCAAAGGGTTCTGTATAGTCCAATCCTTGGAATTCTGTGAATAATTTTTCTACAAATAGAGCTTTACATTTTCATTTTTAACCATTTGCATCAAAATTGTGTCAATAGACCCTTTTTCATTGAACAAGTTTCCTCCCAGGTGGAAGAGAAACTAGCTCCCAGGTTGCATTTTTCTGGAGAGAGTGATACTCTCCATCCATGGAAGATTTCCATATTGGATCAGGGTGGGAATGATAATATGATTTTGGATCAGATACCATCATCATATAACATTTCTGAGACATCAAATTATCATTCCATGAAATAGATATACCTTCTCTTTGAAAGTTTGCTCGAGTTCTTCTTGGATCAACATGATTTCCAATGTTTGACCCGACAGATGAGAGCGTCTTTTTTTCCCACTTTGGTTGTTGATAGGGATCATTTGGATATGATTCAAAACCTGATTATTCATTCTCATTGATATCAGACATATCATCTGAAATATTAGAACATAAACTTTCATTTCCATCTCCAGAATCTTCATTAGAAAGAGGAAGCGGTTTGGCATTTCTTCCTCTACTAGTTGCAGATCTTGAAGGGGTTCTTCAAAGTGGACACTTCTCTTGATGATTATATTTTTGGTTTTGATATTAAATATATTATATCCTTTTTCTTCTTCATCATATCCAATTAGGATGCACTCAACGCTCTATGGCTCCAAATATTTTCTCTTATCCAATGGAATCCTAGCCCATTGTTGGGTGTTTAATTGTCTTGATTAATTCACCAAATATTTAATTATCGACTGAGGTTTGTAAACTTAGAGTTGACACAAAATATATGCTAAGTTAGAAGGGTTCCTAAGGTGTCATGGAAATATTTTAACAAAGAGAAGATCGAAATATCTTTCAAAATGAAAAACTGAGTCAAACTTCTGAAATCCAACTACTAAGGTAATTAAACTGGGAAAAGAACACTAGATTAGAGCAGTATCAATATATAGTACTCTACTCTATAAAAAATAACTAGAAAAATAATTATCATAAAAACTATTCTAAGAAAGTAAACTACTCTTTATAGTGAAACCTATTAATTAATTATTGAACTTCCTAATCCGAGAATTAGAAAGGCTATAAACAACTTCAGAATTCTAACTATATGAAAACAAAATATTATATTATCTAAGGCAGTATTACAACTACTTAATATACCTAAGAAATACAATAACTATAATATAAATGTGATTGACAAACATACAATAATTAAACTAAATTATCTAGTTTCATTCTCCTTGAGGATTCTGAGGATATGCATTCATTGTGATTGGAACTGGAGAAGGAGGTGTATCAAAATGGCTTTCAAAAGAAACAAAGAAAATGAATGGAATTAAGTCTAATTTAACTTCTACAAATAGATGTAAACTAAGGACTGATTTATGTTCTACCCATAATCAAATGTTATCAGGGACTAATCTATTAATCAAGGAAAATTACTATTTTAACGATTACTTTGTAGTTGGAGGTATACTACTCTCGTATGAAACAAATGTAAGGGAATAAAATATAATTTAGAAGCAAGTAGAAAACTTAATAAAGATATTTACTTGAAAATAATTTATAATTTAAAATCAAGTGGAAAACCTAATAAAGATATCTTATTTCCTAGATCAACCCTATTCTATGAACATTTTCAGTAACTATGAAGTAAGGAGGATAAATCTTATGCTAGAAATGATGATCAAATTATAGAGAACTAATGCACTTGTTAGACAATAGAATTAGCAAATTTAATTCTAAATTCAATCTAAACAAGGATGAAGTAGACTAAACCAAGGATGTAGTTGAAAATTTTTATAGCAGCAATGAATAAAGAAATCAAAGACAAAAGAAACACAATTAAAAAACAAATTAAGATAAAAGAAACGTAAGATAAGAGTAATTATGGAACTTAATGGATACTTTAGGTGGTTTGAAGTAAGGTCCTAATTACACATATATAACTACTGTTCAACTATAGAAGGTAACACATTTTAAAAACTAGGAAAACTGAACTTGAGATAATCATAAAACAAAATGGGGAATATTAAAGTTTGAATGAAGGTCTGGATGGCAGTGTAGACAAACAATTCGAATGGAAGTATGAATGGAAAAAAATAGTGTAAATTACAAAATAGATAACCTAGATGATCCTAACATCAACTGATTTATCCATATGAGATTGTAATGTAGAAAAAATAGTAACTAAGCTTATCTAACAATTGAAACAATAGAATAATAACTTGTGCTAATCTATAGTTGAGAAGAGATATTATTTCCTATTGTTTAATGAGACAAATAAAAAGATGAATGAAGTTAATATACAACTAAATAGGAATTGACAGAGAGGAATCTAACTACAAACTAAGCCTAATATATTAAACTAATTAAAATCTATCTGTTTGTACATATAAAACCAATAAACAAGCTGAAAAGGAGACTGGATGACTATGCGTAACCGGTCACTTTTAATTCTGGAAATGGAAAATATGTTAAAAAAATAGTGTAAATTGTATTAAACAAAGTAAACACATGTTACAAAATATGAGGAAATAAACAACATCAATTAATGGGAGAATTAAACTACCTATAGAAACTGGAAATACAAATTACATATCTGCTAAAAGGGGGAAAAAATACAAATGGAGACCTCTAGTTGTTGAGGGGGCCTTATTAGAAATTAGGGGTTGCTCTTAAATCAATCCACCACTCACAAAAACAAAGACATAAATTCACAGCTGAAGATAGAACTTATATTAAATTCAGAACATAGTTTACATTATTTCTTTGCTAAAGATGGCGAGCTAATTCGAATCTCATATGGAGACGAATTTATATAATTTTACATCGATGAGAATGTCAACCCTTTAAGTGGTTGAATACTCCACAAATATACAACATTAAATTCTAACAAACAACCATGTAATGATCTATGACAATGCACAACCATCATCCTAATCGTTTGTGCATCAGTTATCCTTGCGCGAGCTGTGGGTGTAGAGCATGGTGTCAAGTTGAGAGGACATGACCCCAAGTCTTCTAGAACAAATACTCTCATACCAATAGGACACGTGCCTAACATATAAAAAAACCATTATGTGCTTTAAACTCTTGAGAATATTCCAACTAATAGGGCGCGGGTTAATCGGAGGGTTGAATGACAAGCTGGATACAACTGTGCATGTTTGGCGCAAATGCATGTAAAAATGGAGGTTCATTTAGAAACCATAGTCTACAAAACAAGTCTATGTATCAGGAACATTTAAAAATATCACATAATTGTTAATAAAATCATGCAATAACAAAAATCAACCAAGACTTGCATGAAATTCAAATACTTTTGTACCTAGGGTCAATTGATAAGATGAATGAAAAGAAGTATACCAAAAGGTGACAAAAGTGATGCCAAAAAGAAAATTAACAACCAATAATGATAACAAAATCAAGATCAACACTCCCCTAAACTGGAGAGACACTAGGTTCCACTGAGCAAAATAAAAAGGAAGTTAGGAAGAAGGTTGAGCTGTGTTAGCCACTGCCTTCAACTTATCAGAGGAAACATAAGATTTGAACTTCAACCTCCTAGCCTGTGCCTTTAGAAATTAGTGCCTCTCTTGACAAGAGTCACATGAAGAAGTTATGGCCTTGTTAAGGTCCTCAATGGCCTTTACTTGTATACGCATCTCCTTGTTCTCTTGATGAATATGAACAATTATCTCGGCATATCTCTTATTTGGCTTGCCGATTGTGATAAATTGGAGTAAATGGTTCTTTGATACATTTGGAATCTTGAGGCGGGCTTAATTCTCTGGATGGTGTCTCAAGGTCAATAGAGGGGATTTGTTTTTTAGGATCCTTTCCTTCAGAAGATGGAGAAGCAGTCTTAAGAGAGGAATCCTTGAGCAATTCGAATGAGACACTAGCCAATGTAAACAAGGGAAAGACAAAAATGGGTTCATCCACTTCAACCATACTATCTAGATGATTGGACTGAAGGGTAGGTTAAATGGTGATCTGAATGGACTTTGCCTTCTTGCTCCTAGTTCAAACTTGTGGAAATGGTAGGAATTCAGTGGCCACAAGCTTAACAAAGGTAGGTGAATGTGCAAAAGGAGTTGCTTTTGGCATATCTTCGCCAATATGCACCATCTTGGGGCTTTTATTTTCTATGGAAGGAGTCTGACTAGGTTCATGATTATGGGTATACTAAGGGCGCTTCCGAGATTCAGGGTTTTTGGTAAGGGGTTTCTTAACCAAATGGGGGTTCGGTACTTCAAACACAAAGTTATCCGAAGTTCACCCCTTTAATGTCAACTGATGACTGATTAAAATTTTAATAAGACAATGGTGATATAGGCTACCAGAGGGATTAACGGTATTTTTCCTAACCTATCTTGAAATTTTCTTTAAGCTCTTCAAAAAATAAAACGGGAAATTTAGGGCCTGATTATTAACAAAATGTGCCAAAAATCTAAGGTGACAAGCTTTAAAAATGGTGTACTTACCCTCATAGGTGATCAACCGGATGATGATAGTCAGGGGTTTAAGATATTCGGGCTTAATTCACTCGCTATGGAACCCTTTTGTTGAAATATTGTAACTTCGAAGAATATTCTACGTGTATCTTTTTGTGGTCCCTGATGGTCCTACCGGGAAAACCACTTGTATTAATTTGTACCCAGATGTGTCTAATCAAAATAACTAATAAGAGTCATGAGTTAGTCCCCTCTAATTGTAAAGGTGGGTCATTAGCACCCCAGTGTGGTTACTTGAGCCTAAATGTGTAACTCGAGCCTACATGATTAACTCGAGCCTACATGTCAGATCTAATTATTAAAGTGAATAGATGAATATAATTAGAGGTGTGGTGCTCCTCATTTGGAACACACACTCTCACTTGTGTAGCGCATTAGTGGAGGAGAGAGAAGTAGCTGGAGAAGGAGGAGGATCAGGGTTTGATCTCCTTGTTGGTTTTATCTTTTATCTTTTGGGCATCTATATTGAGGAAGCTTTTGCAGGGTTTTTCCCTTTAGGGTTTTCCCAGGATAAATCTTTGTGTTCTTTTTGTATGGTTGTGCTTGTTTATCTTTCAGTGATCCTGTTTATTTGCTTTTGTTATGAAAATGAAATGAAATACTTATGATCTAGCTTAGCATATGAAAATTCAACATGGTATCAGAGCCACCCTGAAAGAAGACATTGTGTAGCTACAGAATCTAGGGATTGTTAATTTTTGGTTCTCTCTCCACAATCAATTAGCAAAAGAAGGATAGGCTGAATCTCCATTGAAGGGCGCATCTTTCTGTCGAAGCAGAATTCGATTCCAAGCATTTTCAGTTTTCGGTGCGGGAAATTAGGGCTTCTTGCAGAAGAATAATTTTTGAGTCATCCCAGCATAGGATTTCTCTCCTCATCAAAATTGAATTTTAGAGACCTGGATCAATATTTTTGGTTGGGTGAAACTCCAAGAAAGTCAAACCCTAGTTTGACCCCGAGCTAGAAAAACCCTAAATACTAAAACTGCTAAGTTTTGGTACATTCGCTATATCCTGATGTTGGAAAACGTTCAGGAGCTGAAAATTGCATAGGCCCAAGATAAAATCTTGATGTATACTATTTCCAACATTAAGCCTTAGATTCACTACATTATGGGAGATATGATCCCTCCAAATTAGGGTTCCATCCTCTTCCAGAATTCATCCCTAAACAGGACACCTGGGGATAATTGCTATACCTTGGGCTACAGAGGTCCAAATGGAATTCCTAAAGATGTTCCAAAAACAGAACATAATTTATTTTCTGTGGTCCAAATTTCAAAACCATAAGATGAAACAGTGACATGTGTCAGGTCATACAACTTCATTGTTTTCAACAGTCCTGTAACAGGTCACCTTGGGAAAAGGATCATAAATCCAAATTGGTGAAACCAATTCTGATTAAAACTATGGTGTTGGATCAGGGACATGTGAGGTTACCTTAGTGCAAAACTTTAGACACATAAGAGTAGTAATTTCGGAGATATCACAGAAACAGTGACAGGAATTTCTATAAAAGAAATTGGAAAACTAGGGCTTCATGTTCCGGAAGCTTCCCTCCACTGTTTTCAGAAAAGGAGTACATTGGACAGCTCCATTGGAAGATATATATATTTCTATCCAATCAGATCTAAAAGATTCCAAGTTTTTAAAATTAGGGTTTCTCTGACAAACCCTAGATCAGCCAGCTCAGGAAGCAGGACGAACACCTCAAATCGGTAAGATATAATATTTTGCTATTTGCATTTGAGGTTCTCATTTCAAAGTCATCTATCACATCAGCTTGATGATAAGCTTGGTGAAGTTGACAACTTCCAAGCATGGAAGTATTTGATCTCTCTGAAGAAAATTTATTGGACACCTACATGAGTGGAGAGGTTCCAGTTCTAGAGGGAGATGAGGCTCAAAGCCTTACACCAGAAGAACTTGGTCAAGGCCAAGAAGATCATTGTTGATTCAGTCACGGATCAACTTGTACCACAAGTATCTTCCCTAAAGACACCGAAAGAGATGTTTGATTCCTTGACCAAGTTATTTTAAGGAAAGAACATACATCAGAAAATAACCTTAAGAAACAAATTGAAGAGGTAAAAGAAGAAGTGAAGAAGTGGTGATAGCCACCTTGAATGGCCTCCCAGGATTGTGGGATTCATTCATGCGAAGAATGTATGCTAGAAGGAAGTGATTACTTTCAGCTCGACTCATAAGAAGAGAAGAAGAATATGGGAGAAATTGAAGATCAAGCTCTCACCATTCAAAGAATATCCCTCAAGCGATGAGGAATATGAACAACTCAATTCTTGAAGAACCTCTTATTCATCTTATCATTTTGATAAGAAATGATGATTTCATGAATGAAGAAGATGATAAAGAAGAATGATCAAGATGGAGTTTACCCATGAAACAAAGAAAAGATAAGTATTCAATTTCCATTTCATGATATTGTTTTGTTATACATTTGATTATATTCAGTTGATGTGTTATGCATGATATATTGTTTGCATTAATGACTGTATACTACTAATATGCATGTGATGGGTAAGTAGCTCATGGTGCTATACAACTCTCCATTGCTACTTATCTAGAATGAAAACTATTTTCTAACATATTGGATTAGTGCACAATCTTAATGATGTCATGGTATAGATGGAAGGCATATAGAAAGTTTTTATGAGATATGGATGAATGTTGTATTGGCCTAACAGCTGCATGATACATAAGAATTTGTCGTTATGCATATGTTTTATGAAATATTTCTAACCATGCAACTGGTGCATTTGAATTGTAGAAAAGGTCCTGTACAACCTCCTACAAGAAAAGAAGGATGAGACTTGTTCCAAAAAACAAGTAATGACAATTCAAGATTCACTCCAATAAACATGAATCTCAAGCTCCCAGGGTCAGAGACACCATGACAGAAGAAAGAGCTTCAGAGAGAGGTAGATCCACCTCAAAGGATGTAGACCACCATGGGTATGAGAGATAACTCAAGATGAAGAAAATAATGCTATGAAAGAAGCTATGATCAAAGAATAACAGTTGATCATGGGGAATGATGTATACGATATGATTTCAAGAGATAAAGGTAAGTATGTAGTATATTCCATATGGATCTACAAGAAAAAGTGTTCAAAGCAAGGCTCATGATTTTCCTCAGAAATAATAGACTATGACATGACATACTCTATTAACCAGTATATATCAAGCATAGAACCACCTGTACAGAATGAAGAGGGAAGATGATACTCCACTTCAGGGGGAGTGACTACAGAAGATATCTGAGTTCAACATGGTACGACATGATGGATAGCTTCGTGATGGATCAAGACTTTACCAAGAGTAAAGTGGGTTCCAACCTTCAAGGTTGAATGCAGAAGACTAGGATATGTTGATGACCTAACAATACGAACTCATGGAAGATGTTATGATGAAAGAATACTAGAATGATGTTTGGGATATAGTACTCAAACCAGAAAACAAGAATCTGGTATCTTCCAAATGGATTTGCAAGATAAATTATGTTTTTGATAGAAGTAAGGAAAGAATTGTGGCTAGAGGTTTCTATCAGAAAGAGGGAATTAATTCTGAAGAGACACTTACTTGAGGAAGCAAGGTACACTTCCTTCAGAAATATCATGGTAGTTTCTCCCATGATGAAGTAAAGACAAGCCTTCCTTAATGGTATGATTGAGAAAGAGTTTTACATCAAATAGTCATGAGGATTTGAAGTTGAAGACAGATGGAATCACGTATGCAAGTTGAAGAAGGCCCTCTATGCCCTAAAGCAAGCTCCCAGAGCTTGGTATGGAAGAATAGATAGTTTCCTGTCAATTATGGGCTTTACCAAGAGTAAAGCTAATCCTAACCTTTATCTCAAGGTTGTAGAAGATGAACCTGTCATCCTGTTATTATATGTGGATGACTTATTCTTGACAGGGAATGAGAAACAGATCATGGAAATCAAGAAGAAACTAGTAAAATAATTTTAGATGAAAGACCTTGGATTAAAGCATTATTTCCTAGGTCTAGAAGTATGGAAAAGTTCAAAAAGAATATTTCTCAACCAGGGAAAGTATGTGGTAGAGATATTGAAGAGATTCAATATGTTGGAATGCAAAGTCATGGCCACACCCATGGACTCCAACCTGAAGCTATTAGCTGATGACTCATTAGAGTTAGTGGATGCAACTCATTACAGACAGATCATTGGGTCATTGATGTACTTAACAAATACCAGACCAGACATTTGTTTTGCTGTGAACACCTTAAGTCAATATCTTGTTCAACCAAGATGGGTTCACCTAGTAGCTGCAAAATATGTGATGAGATATCTGAAAGGGACTATAGACTTGGGTCTATACTATGATGGTATCCATGAGTATAGATTGTATGGATACACAGATGCAGATTGGGCTGGAAGTATCTCAGACAGGAAAAGCACTTCAGGTAGATGCTTTTGTTTGGGGTTTTCTATGAGTTCATGGTTTAGCAGGAAACAATCCAGTGTTTCTCTTAGCACGGCTGAAGCAGAATACATAGTAGATTGCTCTGCTAAGTTGTGAAGTCATATGGATTCGAAAGCTGATATCAAGTCTCTTAGGCCTGAAGATGGATACTACAATGATTCTATGTGATAACTAGAGTTGTGATGATAAAGAACCCTGTGTTCCGTCGTAACACATAGAAATCTGGTATTTCTACATACGAGGTAACATGCAGATGATGATGTTTCAGTATTCTCATACTGAAGATATAGATGATGTTTTAGTATTTACATAGTGTAGATGCAGATGATGGTGACTCCGTATTTCTATACTGAATATAGAGATGATGATGCTTTCAGTATTTCTATACTGAAGATATAGATGATGATGCTTTCAGTATTCACATACTGGAGATAGATATGGGGATAGTTCAGTATTCACATACTGAAGATGTAGATGATGATGGTTTAGATGATGATGTGCTAACAAAGCCTCTATCTCGAGTAAAGTTTGAACACTTTTGAGACAAGCTTGGTGTTGTTTGGAAAGACCTTCCTCGAAAGGGGGAGTAGTGACGTTGCAGTGGGATTGTATCATCCCTGGGAAATTTCCCTAAAGTGATTCGGGGACCTCGGTCCTCGAGAATGAAGTGGGATTGTATCATCCCTGTGCACCTGCCCTAAAGTGATCTAGGGACCTCGATCCTCAAGAATGTAGTGGGATTGTATCATCCCTGGGCATCCGCTCTAAAGTGATCCAGTGACCTCGGTCCTTGAGAATGAAGAGGGATTGTATCATCCCGGGACATATGTCCATAATAGATCCAATGAACTTCGATCATCAAGAAGGTGGCAGGATTGTATCATCCTTGAAATTCAATTCAGAACAAATCCAGTGAACTTCGGTCACCGAGAATGTTGTAGGATTGTATCATCCTTGAACTTCGGTTCAGAATGGATCCGGTGAACTTCGGTCATTGAGAAGGTGGTAGGATTGTATCATCCTTGAACTTCGGTCATCGAGAAGGTGGTAGGATTGTATCATCATTGAACTTCAGTTCAGAATGGATCCGGTGAACTTCGGTCATCGAGAAGGTGGCAGTATTGTATCATCCTTGAACTTCAGTTCAAAACATATTCGGTGAACTTTGGTCATCGAGAAAGTGGCAGGATTGTATCATCCTTGAACTTCGGTTCAGAATGGATCCGATGAACTTCGGTCATCGAGAAGGTGGCAGGATTGTATTATCCTTGAACTTTGGTTCAGAACGGATTCGGTAACTTCGGTTTTCGAGAATGTGGTAGGATTGCATCATCCCTAGACTTTAAGTCCAAAAGAGATCCAAAGACTTCTTTGTCTTTTGCATATTGTTGTTGATGATGATGATGGTCCTGATCGAAAGATCAGAGTATGATGATGATGATGTTTCTGATTGAAAGATCAGAGTATGATGATGATGATGTTCCTGATCGAACGATCAGAATATGATGATGATGATTTTTCTAATTGAAAGATTAGAGTATGATGATGAGGATGTTTATGATCGAAAGATCAGAGTATGATGATGATGATGTTTCTAATCGAAAGATCAGAGTGTGATGATGATGATGTTTCTGATCGAAATATTAGAGTATGATGATGATGATGATGTTTCTGATCGAAAGATTAGAGTATGATGATGATGATGTTCCTGATCAAAAGATCAGAGTGTGATGATGATGATGTTTTGATGATGATGTTTCTGATCGAAAGATTAGAGTGTGATGATGATGATGTTTTTTATCGAAAGATCATAGTATGATGATGACGATGTTTTGATGATGATGTTGCTGCTGATCGAAAGGTCAAAGTGCTGAAGATGTTGTTGCTGATCAAAAGGTCAAAGTATTGAAGTTGTTGTTGATCGAAAGGTCAAAGTGCTGAAGATGTTGCTACTGATCGAAAGGTCAAAGTATTGAAGATGTTGCTGCTGATCGAAAGGTCGAAGTGCTGATGATGATGTTGCTAATCATAAGATTAGAATATGATGATGATGATGATGATGTTGTTCGAAAGGTCAAAGTGATGATGATGATATTGCTGATATTGCTGATCGAAAGATCAGAATATGATGATGATGATGATGCTTTTCGAAAAGTCAAAATGTTGAAGAAGTTGTTGCTGATCAAAACAGTCAAAGTGTTGCTGTTACTGAAGACTGAAGTTTGAAGATGAAGACTACATGATGTTGAAAAGCTTCCAATGATTTATAAATGTGTTACCCTGATGATGTTGATGATGTCCTATATCTCTGTCCTACTATTGTTGTTGTTGATGTTGTTGTAGAATACCCTTCTCGTTAAGGGGGAGTGTTGAAATATTGTAACTTTGAAGAATATTTATATGTATCTTTTTGTGGTCCCTGATGGTCCTACTGGGAGAACCACTTGTATTACTTTGTACCCCGATGCTTCTAATCGAAAGAACTAATAAGTGTCATGAGGTAGTCCCCTCTAATTGTAAAGGTGGGTCATTAGCACCCCAATGTGGTTACTTGAGCCTACATCTGTAACTCAAGCCTACGTGATTAACTCGAGCCTACATGTCAGATCTAATTATTAAAGTGAATGGATGAATATAAATAGAGGTGTGGCGCTCCTCATTTGGAACACACACTCTCACTTGTGTAGTGCATTAGTGGAGGAGAGAGAAGTAGCTAGATAAGGAGGAGGATCAGGCTTTGATCTCCTTGTTGGTTTTATCTTTTATCTTTTGGGGCATCTATATTGAGGAAGCTTTTACTGGGTTTTTCCCTTTAGGGTTTTCCTAGGATAAATATTTGTGTTCTTTTTGTATGGTTGTGCTTGTTTATCTTTCAGTGATCCTGTTTATTTTCTTTTGTTATGAAAATGAAATGAAATACTTATGATCTATCTTAGCAAATGAAAATTCAACACCTTTTGTGCCTGCAATGTGTTGGTATTCGGACATGAGAGCAAATTCATGAGTCATTCACGGGAGAAAGAGGTGCTTGCACCAACAGGCACCTTCCCTGGGCAGTTTTGTGGCCAATGCAATAGACTCCTCAGTCACAGGAAATATGAGAGGGCCAACCTTAGCCATTTTTCCATCGAATCCTTTGACAAACAACAGTGAGATCTTATCGTCATGACCATTAAAAAGATGGAGGAACAGACCCCAACTTGTGTGAAGAAACACTTCACGACATGTTTTAAACTCAGGGAGACGAAGCAAATCTTGGTAACTTCCAGGCTCATAGCGGATCGAAATTGTTAAGAAGAGGTCGAGGAATGTAAATGGATATAGGAGGTGCAAGAGATTTCAAGAGACCCGGCTTGAGAGACTCGAGAAAGATGAGGAAAGGTAGAATGAAATGAAATTCACGCAGGAATTAGTTTAAAAGGTGATCCGTCTAGACAATTGAATGATCGTGAGCAAATATTTTAGCATATTTGGGCGATCATACTATCATGCAAAGATCTTGAATCATGTGCCATCATAAATATGCGTGTGTTGGTGAATTCAGATAGTTTTGATATATTCAACCATTTCCAAAGTAAACTTTGGACAGTCTGAATGAATTATTGATTATGGATTGTATAGAATGCATTTAAAAGCATAATGAACTTAATTAATGGAATGGTAGAACACTTGACGATTTTCATGTGTAATTTGACAAGAGAGTAAGGGTAATAATAATAAAAAAGATCTTGAAATCATATCAATATAGAGTTAAATGATACGTTGGATGAGGTCGATCTGAGTCCTAATGAATCGTAATGTTTTTACAAGCATATGAATGAGACCTAATAATTATGGGTATGGTTAAATTAATTAAATTATTTTCCCATAATTAAAACAAAAAGAAATTAGCACTGTAATAACTCAAAAATTTGTAAAAATTTAAAATTTTTCATGTGACATAAAATTCCTAATGTCACTGCTAAAGTGCCACTAATGGTTAGAAAAATATTAAAAAAACAGCTTGTAAGAGAAACAAAGAGTTACTTCTTTATAATATTTTGTATAATCTACAAGCTTATCCTTAAAAGCTTTGTTAGTGCTGTTTTCGACTTAGCAGTTGTAATTCTTCCAGAAGTAGAAAATAAACTTGTATTTTTCTAATACTAGATATACTGTTGATTTCTTTTGTCAAGTAGGGACAATTTATTATGTGTAATAAAGACTTACTTAGCTTCTAGCTAACATAGTGGGAATGATGGTTCTTTACAGGGTTTTATAGGTAAGCGTAAGTCCCAGTAAAAATAATTTTTAAATTCAAGTCAAGAAGATACTTCTCTAGCATGTTTATGATGCTAGACTTAAATGTTTAAATGTAGTTTGTCTCCATAAGAGGTAACATTGATCTTAACTATGCTTTCAAACTCCATAAGGACGTTAAAACTAAATACATATGCATGGTTAAATTGCATGATCAAATACTGTCAAAAGACATCAATCCCCTGGATGGTTATGATTAAAAATTCTAATGAAAGCTTGTATTTTTGCTTACAGTAAATGTAATTTAAAGTTTAAATAGAAAGAAATACATTTAACATATTGATTCTTAGATCACTCACTACTATTTGGTTTCTATCACCATTTCCTTCATTATAGGGCTCTATAAACAACATTCTCTCAATGAATTACCAAATTACTTTTACTTTTAGCTATTTATTCCTTATTAGGTTGCTAGAATTTCACTGTGATTTCTTTTATCGTTTTGGTTCTAGCTAACGAAACACTCTTTCAATTATAACAATTCAAAAGGCTAAGTCTAAGAATCACTAGATCTCCTTCTTACTATGGTTTAAAAATAAAAATACGTCTTTCTCATATTTTTCATCAAACATAGTTAATAAAATAACTATTTTATCTTAATTTATTAAATGAAACCCTAGAAGCAAAGTTCATGTTATGATCCCATAGTTGATACACTAAATATCAAAAATCAATCGATATAATCATTAGAATGTGCCAAGTTTAATGATTTGAGGTTCTAATTGTAACGTTTTCATTGTATATTTAATCTGCCCTCAACTATTGTTTTGCACCCACGAAGAGGAAATAAATCTTGAGGACGCGTGGAGATGGTCTTATCCATGAGATGGGTTGACTTATAATAGAAAATCCTACCCTTCATTTCGTAAAGAGAGGTATTTCTTCGACTGGTGCGGTCGAGCTATGAGCTCATGGCCACCATGTCATGTCTCTGCAACACCTTAGAACTGTAAACTGCCTTTTGAACAACGATGCTGCGAGTTGGTTCCCTTAGACTTGTGGCTTAAAGTCTTCAGTTGCACATGGCGTCTTCTTAGCTTTTGTTTTTTATCCTTTGATATGCCATTGAGCTCTCTCTTGTCTTCACAATTTCTCTCAACGAGAACGCTTCCAGGTAGCTACTCATACAGAGTTTTTTTTTACAGTAGTTTTTTTTAATTAAAATACAATTTCAAGTTAAGGTTGTAACTAAATACTTAGTTCTTATTCGCAGGTTTCTTTCCCAAATTTGAAATGATATATGCTAACTCAACTCTCCAATCTTCAGCCTCGCAAGACCATGGTAAGCCCTGGATTACACTGAGGATTTTTCTCCTGCAATGAGTAATGGTGGTTGGAAGATGAGAATATTTTAATGCCGGTTAAGGACTCAGCTTGGGTTTTTTCTGTTAGTTTACTTCTTGTTATTTTGTCTTATATTAAAACCCTAAAGGGTATTTAGTGCAAGAATGTTGAAGGCTACCATAGCCATGACTTAGGGTTTGTGATAGAGCCCATACGGCCTATGATGATGTAAAAACTTCAAGATTTACTTTTGGCTTAAGCCGTAATGATACAAGTTCGACCACTGTCTTACTCAACGAGACTTTTAAAACAGATATAGGGTTTTTACTTGTCATGAATGTAATAGTTACTGTTTCATTTTACTGTTTTGTATAGTATATTTTTTTAACAGGCCCAAGCCTTAGCCGATATTTATAAAAGGCTATTATACTTATTTTATTTTGTTTTTATCAAATTGTTACAGTGTTATTTTAATTTGATATCATGTAATTTAAAATGATTTACAGTAAAATGTGTTATTGGAAATTTTTACTGTGCTAAAGAGTAAAATTAGTACTCTGTTTTTGCTCAGAGGGGTTATTATTTTGAATACCCTACAGTTCTGGAAAAAAAATAGAATTTATAGTAATAAATTTGGTTTTACTTTTCTATTTTTACTTTTTTATAAATAATTAATTACATCTGTTAAATTTTATGAAATAATTTAGAGTAAGATTCTGCAAGTGTGTAAATAAAGATAAAACCTGTCTTTCGTAAACCCTAGGTAAAATCTAGAGGTTTACAGTAAAACATTTGTTTCCGGTACATAATGCATAAATGTACTTATAATAATTTATTTTAAGACCTAAGTAGTAATAGCTAGGTTAAAAACCCTAAGTAATATTTTATTTTACTCTTCCTAGGTTTACTTATTTAGCTTTAACTATTATGTTTAGAACAAATATTCAGACTAATATTGGTTCTGTGATTAGTATAATTACTATTGAATATTATAGAACTTCAGTTCTTTTCCTGAAATTAATTAATATAGATACTTTCAGTAGATAAAGCATTAACTGCTATTTTTTGGAATGAATCACATACAGACTATAAAAGAAATTATTTGCATTTTTCATTCATAATTGATAAATAAATCATCACATCTGCTTAATCAACCAGCTGTACTAGAGTACTGCCTATACAAGGCGTGGAAAAATACAGTATGGTAATTTATTTCTATTTACTTTTAATTTAGCAATAATAATACTGTTTTTAAAACATAATCTACATATCCCTAATTTATCAATACACAATGCTCTTTTCTGCATAAACCCTAATAAAACAATAACATTTATATCTTTGAAAAACTAGTAAACATTTGCTGAAAATAGTATGTAAATTATAAATAACCTGAATGGATAAAAACCTGTGAAATGATGAGGTGACAACAGCTTAAGGAGGTTGTTCCTCCCAACCAACTCCTAGAGAAAGCTTAGTCTGCACTTCCTTGGGACACCCGAGCCTGTTTCCTGGTTCTCCTGGTAGAGTACTGGGTGAAGGATGTATCCTTAAGACCTTCTGTCACCTTACTGGTCAAATTACAACATTAATACAAACCTGCTCACAGCAATAAGAAATTTAGCCTAATAGCTGCATAAGTTCAGTTCTTAGCAATTAAACCCTCAAACTCACTTCAATAATTCCCCTCCATCGAATTTCTCATGTGCACTTCATTCACCCTAAATGATCACAATTCCAGAATGAGCAGACTTAGTTGTCTTCAATGGGAAATTTTATAATAATGCCTAGGTCTTCTGGGTCATTTTTAACTTAAGGAGCCACCTGCTCCAATTCCACTTTATTGGGGAATCATGACCACAAATATAGGGAAGTTGCCACCTGCAACAGTTAGAAGTAGTTTGAGGATGCTTCCACTTGTCAATATACTCTCCACCCAGTCTCCTCCACCAAGTGACCAGTTAACACTCTTTTAACAGCTTCCCTAAGCTGTTGTCTCATCATTTATTTATTTATTAATAAAATATTCTGAAATACATTAATTATCCTTGACCCCGCTTGGTTATCAATTACAAACTTAGCATAAAATATAACATAATGTTTCTCAATAACATTAAATTTTTTTGCAAATTGGGGCATGTGACAAACACCTTGACATATTTAATCATACTGCTATAATGTTACAGTCCCATTCAAAATTCCATTCAGACCGGCATTCGACCCTTCCTATGATCCTTCATATAGACCCTCTATGCAAAAATGCACTTTGCTGGTTCTGACTGCTGCTACTTATGTAGTAAATTTTTCTAGGCTGTAAGCACACAAAAGGATTATGTAAATCAGCTTTATTGAACCTTCAGTTGTGCTCTTCTCTATTGATCCAAAATTGGAACAATCTTCTGCTATGTGCATTATCTTGAAAACACCTAACATATGTCAGATATAAATGAACCTTTTTATAAATAATAAGAAAATAAAGACAGTATAATCTTCCCCAAACCAAACATATGGTGTGTCCTCAAGCCATCGAAGAAAAACTGATTAATTTCTGAATAGTTTACAAATAGTTCGAACATGTTGTTATTATTTTTATAAGTAAAAGAAATACTAACTAGTAAATGGAGATGATTCAGATATGTACTTTCATAAAAAATAACAATGCTTAGGAAGACCATACGAATAATTATAGTATAACTGATGCAAAAAATGCCATAGGAAAAACTAGTCATCCATGCCTCATTTTAAGGATCTCTTGTCATCCAAAGAATATTTTAAGTTCACCCTGGAGTTTGTGAGATTTCTATAGTGAGGGGTCCCATTTCCAGGATAATCATATCCTAGGTATTAGTTGAATTAGATGACCAAGTCCAAGTCCAACTTACAGCCATTCTCTAATGACATTATAAATAATAGGCCTAAACATGTGTTTTTATAAGTTCTTTTTTTTTACGAACCATGTGCATAGTGATGCATTAACAAGATCTCTTTTAACCGATATTTCCCCACTACTCGCAGGCTTGTTCAGTACCCTGGTAGGTTTATCTTGGTACCATGCAAGCATAGCCCCGCTGCCAGTGAGCCTCTTCAGTACCTCACCGGGTTTACTTGCATTTATCGATCTTCCTTGTTTAAGATGTTACTTAGCATGGACCTGCTGCTAGTGAGCCTGTTCAATACCCTGATGGGTTTGCTTCGTATAATTATTTTAGTATGTGGAAACATATTGGTACTAGAGAGTGTTGAGCCAGCTAAACACATGATTCGAATTTTTAGAGCGAACCTTATAAGTAATTTTTTCATAATGTCCTAAATTATAGATCATGTCAAAATATAATAACTTAAAGTTGTTCCTTGACCTCTCAATCTTAAAAGATAATAAATTAGAGTTACCTCAAACATGCTTAAGAGACAAGTTTTGAAAATGAGTGTAGGATGAACCAGTAGTCCATAGGTGTAAGATAGAATTTTGAAGAACACGATGATTAGAGTAGATCTTAAGCCATTGTTCTAATGATAAATCAGAAATGTGCATGTCTGAATAAAAATACCATATATAAAAGCATGAAGAATCATAGAAGAAAATGGTTGGGAATGATATAAAGAACACGTTAACTTTTCACTATAAATTTCAATTTTCGATGATAATAAAAAAGAGGAGTTAAGATACATTATGAGTATTTCAGAGCACTTCCCTTTTCAGAGAATATTTCATGATCTGCTTATAGAGATACGGTTCTTGTAATCAATCTGCAAAACCACTTGTTAGATGATTCAAATTTATTCACAACAAAAGCATATATTAAATTTATGAAAATTAGGGAAAGGAAAAGAGTCTTCCTATTTAAATTGACAAAATTCCATAGGGTGATCATAGGAATGAATCCACTGTATAAATGCAATCATCTTGTTAGAAATGACTCTTAATTTATTCGAAGAAACAAAAACATATCTACATATATACAAATAATGACAACCCAAAATAATTTAAGGATCAGGAGGAGGAGGAATGACTTCTTCTTCTACCATCTCCATCTCCTTCTGTTGTAATACATTCTACATGAAATCTTGTTTAGATACTAGTTGATGATAAAGTCTAAGTTTGTGTCCGTTTACGACAAAGGAAATTTGTGAACCATCAATTGTCTTAATTTCTATTGACCCATTATCGAAGGCTATAACTACCTCATATGGACCCATCCAATGGGTAGTTAATTTTCCTTTGAAAATTTTATACCTTGAGTTGAATAGTAATGCCCATTCCCCAGTATTAAACTTCTTTTTCTTAGTAAATTTATCATGCCATTTTTTTCGTTGGTTCTATATTAACATTGCTCTTTGGAGTGCATCTTGTCTAAACTCATCCAACTCATTTATCTGTGAAACTCATTGTTTTTGTGTTTCTTCCAAATCCAAGCCTAACTGTATAGCCATACGAAAAGTATTAAGTTGGAATTCAATAGGTAACGGAACTTGTTTCCCATATACTAGCTCATAGGGTGTATGTCTAGTAGTGTTTCATCATGTTATTTGATAGGCCCACAAGGCCTCTGGGAGTTTATCTGCCCAGTACTTATTATGTAGATGATTGGTTCTGGTTAAGATAGCTTTCAATACCTTGTTGGTTGATTCTACCTAGACATTAGCCTACGGGTGGTAGGGTGAGTACTTGCAATGTCAGATGACATACTTTGTGGTAAGTTCTTTCATCAATTTAGAGGTGAATTGAGAACCTTGGTCAGTGAAAATTTCCCTAGTCAAACCAAACCGAGTAAATATCTCTTCATATATAAATTCTACCACAAATTTCTATGTGGCTCGAAACAAATCTTTAGCTTCTACCCATTTGGTGACATAGTCCATGCAAACTAGGATATACTTCATTTTTAGGGACATGGGAAATATTGGCACTACAAAATCAAGAGCCCATTTCTCAAAAGGTTCAATCATGATATGAGGTTGTAAGGGAATCTCATCAGATGACGTAGGTCTACCCATTCTCTGGAAACTGTCACATCCTTTAACATACTTGGCAACATCCTTAAAAATGCTTGGCCAGTAATATCCAGAGTGCAACACTTTGTATGTTGTCCACTTATCCAAGAAGTTTCCTCCATATGGCCCATCATGGAATGCATTGAGGATTTATGTCATCTCATCCTCTCGACCAATACGAAAGAGTTCATTGTCAACCCAAGAGTAGTTAGAACTTTGGACTATAATACGACATTTCTTGTGTGGGGACAAGTGGTTTGGTAACTTCCCAATTGCTGAATAATTAGAAATTTCTGCAAACCAAGGAGTTTGGAAAGACATGGAAAATAGATGTTCTTTAGGGAAAGTATCATCAACGAGTTTAGCACAATCATCATGTTGAATACGAGAGAGGAAATCTACTACCAAATTCTCTATACCAGTTCTATCAATGAAAGTGATGTTAAAATCTTGTAATAGAAGAAGCCATCGGGTTACCCTTCCATTGGTAATTG
This sequence comes from Pseudotsuga menziesii, assembly GCA_001517045.1. Lineage (NCBI taxonomy): Eukaryota > Viridiplantae > Streptophyta > Pinopsida > Pinales > Pinaceae > Pseudotsuga > Pseudotsuga menziesii. The sequence goes on along the minus strand of LPNX011013741.1, from coordinate 266,144 downwards.
GTTTGTTCATTAGAAATCTAATGGAAGAGTTGTTCATATGCACAAAAAAATCATATCATGTGATGTAATGATGAAATTTATTGGTAGAGTTAGACTACTGCCAGAAACTCTTTTTCAGTAACAATGTAATTCAGTTCAGCAGGAGTCAAATTCTTGCTAACAAAGTAGATGGCATTCCTTTTGACCTGGGACTCCTCCTATGGCCAAGCCAGAAGCATCAGTCGATATATGGAAGGGAAGGGACCAATCAGGACCCCTAATTATTGGTGCCACTGATAACTTAGCCTTTAAGACCTCAAAAGCACTTTGACAAGATTCAGTACATCTTTTGCAAGCAGTATAAACATTGGTGCAACTATTTTAGTAACATTTTCAATAAAATGACAATAGTATCCTACATGGCCAAGAAATATCCTTACCTCCTTTCGATTTGTTGGAGAGGGAATACCAACAATTACTTCTATTTTGGCAAGGTCTACCTTGATCCCTTGTGAATAGACATGATGCCCCGAGACTATACCTTCTGTTAATAACATTTTACATTTTTTGTGGCTAAGGGCTAGTTTTGTCTCTTGACATCGAATAAAGACCTTCTCAATAAAGACCTTGGAAGGTATTACCATAAGCTATAAAATCATCCATGTACACCTCTATTCAATCATGTATACGATCAAAAAAAATTCCTAAGACTGCACTCTGAAAAGTGGCAGGTGCGTTACATAGGCCAAATGGAAAAACTCTATAATCATATGTCCCCCAAGGACATGTAAAAGTAATCTTATCCTGATCCTTAGGTGCTATCAAAACATGATTTTATCTACTATTCCCGTCGAGCAATGAAAATTATTGCTTTCCAGACACGGTATCTAGCACTTGATCGATAAAGGGAAAAGGAAAGTAGTATTTAAGAGTGTCCTTATTTAGCTCCCAGAAATCAACACAAATACGCCATTTCCCTATGACTTTCTTTGGGACTACCACTAGAGGAGACACCCATTTACTGCTTTAGATTGGGTAAATGAAACTAGCATTGAGGAGTTTCTGTAACTCTTCTTTAACTATGTCCTTCAAAGCAGGATTCATCCTCCTCTGCAGCTTCCATATAGGTGGTATGTTTTCATCCAGGTAAATATGGTGAATACAAGTGTCAGGGTGTATACCCTTCATATCAATGTATTCCCATGCAAATGATCCCGCTTGTTTTTTAAGGACCTTCAGTAACTGCTCTTGTTGTTTTTCACTTAACCTTGCGTTTATATGTAAAAACATTTTAGGACCAAATTCACAAGATATGGTATAGGGTCCTGTATTCTCTTCAATTGAAAAGACACATGGTGTCTCCACCAGTGTTGAGAGGGCCATATTTTCTTGAAACTCATCTCCAAAAATTTGATCGAATTGAGCAAAAGACTAAGGAAAATATATACAAGTTGTTGAGGAAACAAATTGGTTTAACACATTCTCAGTAGTCTGCTCCTGAAGTGCCCAGGAGTAATCACTAGGAAGGGAAAGGTATTCGAAGTTCTCATCCCCAAAAGAACAGTCTAACCACCACAAGTTTTTATTTACTGGTTGTACTGGGGGGTATAAAATAAGTCTTTGTGTGAACAACCCATTCAAAATGGTAATTTCCCCATCCCTACATCCTATAAATGTGTTAGCAATGGCTAGCCATGGTATTCCAAAGATAATAGGCTTTCCTTTAGAAGTATCCTTTGATTCTACGACCATAAAGTCAACGGGATATTCCCATGAATCCACTAATACAATAATATCATCCAACACTCCACCAGGTTTTACTGCGGTACGGTCTGCTAGTTCTAGAATTGAAGGGGTTGTTCGGAGAAATTGTCCCAACTATAAAACTTCTAAGACTGTGGTGGTCATCATAATAATAGAAAATCCTAAATCAATAAGTGTATTTTATATGGAAACATTATTTACAATAACAGTTAACTAGGCTCCCCAGATTGGTGTATTTTGCAACCCCATGTTGGTCTGTCATACACTCAGACATCTCTCCTATAACATGAATCATGAGGGGGTATTTCTGTTTCTTACCTGGGAATTTAATACATAGTTCCCTTATTACTTTGATCGCCTATAATAGAGGAATTTTAACACAGATATTTTTTAGTTCATTTAAAATGTCATACTCGAGACGAATTACAGGTTTTTCTATTGCTAGTCGTTCCAGAAATGGAGGGATTATTTGTTCCTGTGTTAGTTCTTACTGAGGATGGGTATGTGCTAGAATATTTGGGATATCCACATCCTATGAAATAGCATCATTCATGACCTCATTAGGGTCTTCTTCTTCTTCATTTTCCTCACGAATGACGACTGATGACTTGGGTTTGTCATTCACCACTCTTCTAGATCATAATTGTATCTCATGTACGTGTACAATCGAAATAAAATAGGATAGAATAGTTTGAAACTCAATGCTGCTGAGATCTTCAGTTGAATTATTGTTTAGGTTAGGTATCGGTTGTGCGGGTGATAATGTAGGTCATGGAGGATTTGTATCCTAGAAATGATGAGGTTTTTGTGCAATAAGGGGAATTCGAGGCATAAACCTAGGAAAATATTGTTGGGTATTGATTGGATGCTGAGGATACAGATGATTAGGTGCAGAGACAGGTGGTGACTGGGGGTATGACTTTCCCCTCCACCCCTGTGGCCAATACTGATGCTGAGTAAAATGAAGAGGAGGAGGATACTAGGGTGGCCAGTTCTGCCAACTTGAAGTGTTCGATTGTTGAGGTGGTTGGTAGGGATGATAATAGGGTGGGGGCTGTGGTGACAAATTTTGATATGTTGATTGGTCTCTTGGTTTCCAAGGAGGCCTCCTAGATGTTTCACCAATTTCCTCACTTTTATATATGTCTTGTAACCCAGGCGGTGATGGGAAGTTTTCTGTCGTATGATCATCCGAACAGATGTGACATACAGAGATGTTGTTGAAGGGGAATTCCCTTTGGGGATGTTTAGTCCTACATCTTGGATAGAAAATTCTCATTGATGCACGTTCTTCCTCTTTCCTCTTCTTGTATTGTAACGCATCTAGTTGGGAACGCATTGCTCCTAAAATATCAGTTTCGAAGTTTTCCAATAGGTTTCCTAATTCTATCCTTGTGACTCCTCCGGAACTAGAGGTGTTCAATTTTGGATTTCTATTGTAGGGCTCCCAAAGATTTCTCTTGACTTTCCCTCTACTTATAGAGTAGTTTCTACACATATCACCGATTTGTGCAAAAGCTTTGTGAGATATATCGCCAGATTCCATGAGATTAAGGTTTTTTACCAGGTCTTCTGAGATCCCTTTAAGGAAGAGTTTTTGCCGAAGGTCATTATATTTAGACTTGTGTAATGTATAAATAAACCTTTCGAGATAATCCTCTAAGCTCTCATCTTCGAGTTGTTGTATCTTGAAAATATTGTTTTGAGAGTCTCTAGGTTTGCAATACTCCTGATATTTCCGCAAGAATGTGGTTTTCATATATTCCCAATTTCTGACACTATACTCTCCTAATCCCATGAACCATCTTAAAGCAGAATATTTTAATGTAGCAGGGAAAAGTTTCAGTTTGTGAGAATCTTGTAGATAGTTATAGCTTCTACAAAGAATGTCAAACTCTAAAAAAAATGTGTCCAGGTCTTCATTACTTTTTCCATAGAAAGTAGGTAATGAGGAAGGAGAGATGTTATTCATATTCACATCCTGCGCAGTGTCTAGGATAGGAAACCTGAAGATAGCCTCGGTTCGATTTTCTCCTTCTTCTCCATCATTTCTAACCTCGTCATGATCTTCATATTCTCCCTGTATCTCCATGTAGGTTTGGTTTTTAAAAATATTGTACCTAGGAGGTTCCTTTCAAGGTGATAATGAGGCGTCCCAACACTCTTCTTCAGGGGAGATCTTCCTCTGATAAGAGAATTTGTCAGTCGTGTCTTTACTAATTTCTATAGGGAAGGTAGGTCCCACTGTCGATGTATCAATCAGTGAAACAACTATATTTATTGAGCTACCAAAGATATCTTTTACCTGAGTAGGATCAATGAAATTGGAAAAGTTTGGATCCCCTACTAGTGAAAAAGTTGTATCGTTAGGTTTTTAGACTAGTGGAAGGTTGAGGGCTTCCAATGGTTGGCCCTCAAGAACTTCTTCAGGAATGGGGTCTTTAGAACTACTTCCTTCCAAGGTTTCCCTACCTTCTATGGCCCCTCCTTTAGGTTTCCAAGAATAACTACTTCCTACGTGTGTCTTTCGATACCTTTCCGTCGAATTAGTGGTTTGGGTATTACTCCCCCCATAAAGTTTAGTAGGAATTTGAACAAATTTTTGAGAACTGGTTCTAACGTATCTACCTTTCGAATCTCCAGATCTATTCATGAAAAGATCAACTAAATGAAAACCTACAATACTACTATCATTGTTGAATTTGGGGGCACCTTTTATAATAGATGCGCAGGTTCTTACCTCTCGTCTTACCTCTCCCCCGCCACCAGACTATTGCTAAAATTCATAAGGAAATTCTACTTATTCTACCTTATAGAACAATGTTGGGTGTTTTATTGTCTTGATTAATTCACCAAATATTTAATTATCAACCGAGGTTTGTAAACTTAGAGTTGACACAAAATATATGCTAAGGTAGAAGGGTTCATAAGGTGTCGTGGAAATATTTTAACAAAGAGAAGATCGAAATATCTTTCAAAATGAAAAACTGAGTCAAACTCCAGAAATCCAACTACTAAGGTAATTAGACTGGGAAAAGACCACTAAATTAGAGCTATATCAATCTATATTACTCCACTCTATAAACAATAACTAGAAATATATTTATAAGCAAAACTAATATAAGAAAGTAGACTACTATTTATAGTGAAACCTATTAATTAATTATTCAGCTTCTTAATCTAGGAATTAGAAAGGATATAAACAACTTCAGAATTCTAACTATATGAAAACAAAAGATTATATTATCTGAGGCAGTATTACAACTACTTAATATACCTAAGAAATCCTATAACTAAACTATACATGCGATTGACAAACATATAATAATTAGACTAAATTATCTAGTTCCATTCTCCTTGAGGATTCTGAGGATATGCATTCATTGTGATTAGAACTGGAGAAGGAGGTGTATCAAAATGGCTTTCAAAAGAAACAAAGAAACTGAATGGAATTAAGTCTAATTTAACTTCTACAAATAGATGTAAACTAAGGAGTGTCCAATTACAAGTAATAGTAAACATTGTGATTTATGTTCTACCCATAAGCAAATGTTATCAACAACTAATCTATTAATCAAGAAAAATGACTATTTTAACGATTACTTTGTAGTTGGAGGTATACTACTCTCGTATGAAACAAATGTAAGGGAATAAAATATAGTTTAGAAGCAAGTAGAAAACTTAATAAAGATATTTAGTTGAAAATAATTTATAATTTAAAAGCAAGTGGAAAACCTAATAAAGATATCTTATTTTCTAGATCAACCCTATTCTATTAACATTTTCAGTAACTATGAAGTAAGGAGGATAAATCTTATGCTAGAAATGATGATCAAATTATAGAGAACTAATGCGCCCCTTAGACAATAGAATTAACAAATTTAATTCTAAATTCAATCTAAACAAGGATGAAGTAGACTAAACCAGGGATGGAGTTGACAAATTTTATAGCAGCAATGAATAAACAAATCAAAGACAGAAGAAACACAATTCAAAAACAAACTAAGATAAAAGAAAAGAAAGATACGAGTAATTATGGAACTTAATGGATACTTTAGGTGGTTTGAAGTAAGGTCCTAATTACACATATATAACTACTATTCAACTACAGAAGGTAATACATTTTAAAAACCAGGAAAACTGAACTTGAAAGAATCATGAAACAAAATGGGGAATATTAAAGTCTGAATGAAGGTTTCGATGGAAGTATAGATAGACCGTTTGAATGGCAGTCTAAATGGAGAAAATAGTGTAAATTATGAAATATATAACCTAGATGATCCTAACATCATCTGATTTATGCATATGAGATTGTAATGTAGAAAAAACAGTAACTAAGCTTATCTAACAAGTGAAACAACAAAAAAATAACTTGTGCTAATCTATAGTTAAGAAGATAGATTATTTGCTATTGTTTAATGAGAGAAACAAAAATATGACTGAAGTTAATCTAAAACTAAATATGAAATGAAAGAGCAGAATCTAACTACAAACTAAGCCTAAGATATTTAACTAATTAAACTCTATCTGATTGTACATATAAAACCAAGAAACAAGTTGAAAATGAGACTTAATGACTATGTGTAACCGGGCACTTTTAATTCTGGAAATGGAAACTATGCTAACAAGACAGTGTAAATTGTATTAACCACAGTAAACACACATTATAGAAGATGAGGAAATAAACAACATCAATATACGGGACAATTAAACTACCTACAAAAACTAGAAATACAAATTACTTATCTACAAAAAGGGAAAACATAAATACAAATGGATACCGTTGGTTGTTGAGGGGCCCTTCTCAGCAATCAGGGGTTGCACTTAAATCAATCCACCACTCATGAAAACAAAGACATAAATTCACAGATGAAGATAGAACTTATATTAAATTCAGAACATAGTTTACATAATTTATTTGCTAAAGACGACGACCTAACTCCACTCTCGTCTAGAGACATATTTATATCATTTTACATGGATGAGCAGGTCAACCCTTTCAGTGGTGGACCACTCCAAAAATAGACAACATTAACTGCTAACAAACAACCATGTAACGATCTGTTACAGCGCACAGCCATTGTCCTAATCCTTTGCGCGTCGGTTATCCTCACGCGAGCTGCGAGTGTAAGGATCTCCATTGACGTGAGCGTAGAGCATGGTGTCGAGTCGAGAGGACAGAACCCTGAGTCTTCTAGAACAAAGACTCTCATACAAGCAGGATGCGTAGCTAACAGATCAAAAAAAACCATTATGTACTTTAAACGCTTGAGAATATTCCAACTAACATGGCGGGGGTTAATCAGAGGGATGAATGACAGGACATATGGAACTGTGCATGTTTGGGGCAAATGTGTGTCCACATGGAGGCTCGTTCATAAACCATAGTCTACAAAACAAGTCTATGTATTAGGCATGTTTACAAATATCACATAATTGCTAATAAAATCTTGTAATAAGGAAAATAAACCAAGACTTGCATAAAAATCAAAAACTTTCGTACCTGGTGTAACATGGATTTCTCCTTGCTACAAGGGCAGGAATGGCTCCCTTCTGTCTATAGGACAGAAGGGTAGGTTCTTGCTTGTGGTAAATGCTGAAAATAAAAATGGAATGTAAAGAACAGTAAGGAAAACGAAGCAAAGATGGAAGAGAAACAATGGAGAACCCCTCTGCAAACAAAGGTTAGGGTTCCGCTTCCAATGACCTGCAAACAATGACTAAGCTACAGTAAAACCTACAAAACATACTAGACATAAACTTGAAAATGAAATCATGGGTTAGAAAGCAAAGAAACTACTGAGAAAATAAACAAAACCAGAAAACACAATGATATCTTCTCTTTGGGTGGAAATGGGCCACCATGCCCTAGCTTATGGAAGCACCTCTCTTGGATGGGGGAGCTATGGCTCAATGGAGATGGAGGAGAGGGAGTGTGGGTGGCTTGAGAGGAAAAGGTGTCTCAAGGAATCCACAGGCAGCATAATAGTAGGTAAGGGAGAAGTGTTTTGAGAGTGAACCCCCACCCTCCTTTTATAGCTTTTTTTTGGGGTTTTAGGGTTTTAAGCCCTTAGTCCGGGTTTTAGCCCCCTTTTTTGGGATTTTATCCCCTTTCACCCTAATTTTAGCTCCTTTTAGGTTTTTAGCCCCTTTTGGGGGGATTTAGCTCCTAGGAGAGTATTTTAGGCTCCTTTTTGGGGTTTTTATGCCCTTGGTCAAGGTTTTAGCCCCTTTTGGGGGATTTTAGCCCCTTTCACCCTAATTTGAGCTCCTTTTAGGTTTTTAGCCCCTTTTTGGGGGATTTAGCTCATAGGAGAGTATTTTAGGCTCCTTTTTGGGGTTTTTAAGCCCTTTTCTTCATCCTTAAGCATTTTTTAGGGTGTGGGGGTATAATGGAGGGTTGTGAAGTGGTGCCCTTGGGTGGTGTAGGCCATGGAGAGCCGAGTGAGGGGATTTTTGGGTTAACAGATTACCCCCTGATGTGTGAGGGCTGGAGCTCAATGTATGGCTGATGGACATCATAGGATTTGTTGCATAGAGGTGGTGCTTCCGGGGCTGGGGCATAGTGGCTTTTGGTTTTTGTATTAATATGGTTCCCATCAATGGGTGAGATACAAATAATGTGTGACATGTATATGGATGAGGGGGCATCCCCATGCTCATGAAAATGTCAAAAGTGTAATTTGATCTATGCTCTAAAATACAAGAGCCGATCATATACAACTGATGTTACAATAATGGTTGCCTCCAGGTGAGGCTGAATACAATGCTGATCTGGTACATTGGACCCATGGCATTCTCATGGAATGCTATATCTTCATGACTGACATTCTGCTAGATCTGGAATGGTACATAGCTTTGTGGACTTGTTGATTGAGAGTCAGAGTCTCTGTGGTACAGGTATGCTACATCAATCATAAAGGTATACCGAAACACTGTTGGGGCTTCTGAACACTGTCTCCAATGCAACCCGAAAATCACAAGGGACATAACCTATTTAGGTCCCTTGAGTAGACTCATCAATGTGCTAGAGTCAGGTGACATCTGGGGTCTTTGAGCAAGTACTGTGTAGACCAAACCCTTTACGAATCTCAACGGTGCGACGATGTAGTTGAATTCGAGCACGTGAGAAACAACCATCCCGAGAGGCACTAAGGACTCCTCTCAAGTGGTCCAAGGAACTCATCAATGATGTTAAGGAAACCAGGATACAGGGACCTCTGGGTCTATCCTATGGAATATGTGTGTTGTTGTCAACAGAGGGAGACCTGCCCCTAGTCAAGGCAATGGTGTTTCCTTGACAAGGAGCGTGAGAGAGATAACCAAAAGGTGTGAAGAAATCTATGGACTGACTCACTGAATGGGGAGGGGGGGTAAGGGAAAGATTTGAACAGGGGCAGGGAGAATGTGGTGGACTCAAACTTCCTTTGTTCAGTGTATGAAGGCAGGGCGGACCAGGCAGCAAATGAAACTGACTCATGGGAATGGGATCATAGCTATAATACCGAGGATGTCACTGCAGATGGGAAATACTTGGAGGAGGTGGACACTTTTGATATTGATGGGATCCAAGGAAGACACATCAAAGAGTACTCTGAACAAAGGTGACCCAATGACGGAATGCTGCCAAACTGTTTTCTGTGGGGTGGTGCCTATGGACACCATTATGGTACGATCTTGTGGATTTTTGGCAAGCCTGAGAAGGTAAATGCTCGATGGCGCTTTCAATTTTAGAGAGTCTGAAAGCACGAAGAAGACTCTAGTGGGGCCTCTTTTTCATTGGTAGTCTCCTGTGCCCGAAAAAGGATAAAAGTATACATAGGAGAGCCTACCCATCGTGTAGGGGATGGGAGACTTCTTTACCGTTGGTAGTCCAATCAAACAGGAAAAGGTTAAACCTATACTGACTGGACTATCATTCAAATACTTTTAATAGCATGAACAAAACCAAGTTTGCTCAGCAATCATTTCTTGATGAGAAGGCTGGAAAAGAGCTTAACGACAACCTGTGGTGAGATTTTTCGTAAAGTGCAGCCCCTTTTCCCGAGAAAATATAAAAGTATGCAGAGGAGAACGGTCTTGGCTTGAGTGTGCCAAGGAAGTCCTTTTCAATTGATGGTCTACATGGTCCACAAAAGGAGGTAAACAAGGCGATGTAGATGCCCTTTCCTATAATTTAGCGAGCGGAAAAGGAAGCAGTTGCACTTGGCTATCTTTTCATTATTTTAAGCAGTCAGAAAAGAGCTTAAACGAAACTCCAGTATGGTCAACCGATTGTGGTGGCACTGGCGGTGCCCCATGTCAGGACAGTGGACAGAGGTCCAAAGGTCATCCACGCAGTATGGATGGAGAAGAAGGCTCTCAAACATACCAATACATGCATGGGATAGATCACAACAGAGGCTCGCGAGTTGGTGCGACAGAGGCACGCCAACTAAGGTGGCTCTCGGATAGAGGTCAGGATAGCATGCGTGTGTGTTTTGGTGGACAGACTTGACTACATACGATGTGAGTGCAAGTCCGGGGGAACTTATATGCCAAATACGTGCAAGAGAAATAAATCATTTTATGGACAATGGTCTAGCGGTCTGCGTAAGGTGCGGTGAATGGAAAAGACAATATGTGTTAAAATACAAAATAAAAGTAAAAATGACATTCCTTAATGGGCGGTGGCCCGAAAACGCGCATGAGTAGCAGTCGGGAAGTGTGATACAAGTACAGGTTCGTAGACACTTGCATCGTCATGTTATGGCTCGTAAATCGAAGTGACTGGTGGGAAATGGTCCCAGAATTGATTTATTAAACATGAGATAATGGTCTCATAAAGAAATAGAGGGTGTAATTCTAAAACTAGTGGCGCAAACAACATCTCAAACAGAGTCTGTATGGTCCTGTTATGTCGATTGGAAGAAATTAGGTAAAATGGGGCCTATATAAGGGTGGGGTCCACTTGGTGAGGTTTCATTGTCACTGTTCATTGTGGAGTTGGAGAGGTGGGCCCTAATTCTTCATTTGCTGACTTCTCTTGATCCAACCGATGGTTTCGAGTGCCACAACTTGTAGGTAAAAGCTCTCACTGAAACTCATCTTTTTGGTGGTTTATTTGCTGGAATTGGTTACTCGAAGGCCTCCCATGAGTAGTTTGGGGTTTCATGGGGGCCAACTCGCACCTTTCGAAGGAAAAGGTGCACCCTGGCCGAAACTATGGGGCAATTTTGAGCACCCTGGGTGCTCCTTTTTCCCAAATAGGTGCGCCTTGGCCTCTTTTGGGTGTTTTTTATGATGGCAGTGGCACACATCAGGGTTTTTGCTTGTGCAGGATGGCAGAGATCAAGTGGCAAGAGAGAGACTGCAAGAGTCTGAGGGATGCATCCTTACATGATGGGAATGTTAGAGATACATTATCCCATTGTGGATTGATGAATTTTATGAGGATACCCCTCATGCAGAGCTTGCATTTGCTGATGCAAACACTGGTGATTTTCTGGGATGTTGATGAGGAGGTGTTCCTCTTTTAGGGCTAGCGCATCGAGATTACTTTGGTAGATGTATACTTTCTTGCTGGGCTCCCTATGTTGGGAGTGGTTGGTGACTTGGCACCTGTGTTGTCTCGGGTGGAGACATTAGAGGAGTTGTGCGATTGGCACTGTTACGCTACAACGTACGTGCGCAGCTCCTACATCCTCATGTGTAACATCGAGGATTTGTCCACATGGGCGGTGGGGACCTTATTGCAGTGTATCTTGGGTTCCACGAGGAGCCACAAGATCTCTGGTGGTCAGCTGTAGCTAGTAGAGCATGCTATAGGTGGCACGTATTATGCATGGGGCCAGATGTATCTACAGGCTGTTCGGTGTCAGCTGAACAAGTCGAAGACTTCTGGCACTGGTTTTTGTTTTGGATCCTTCCTGTCTACTTTACTTTTTGAGAAAGTTCCTACACTTCATCCTCATCGGCATGTGTAGGATAGTGTTCCACGGGAGCCACGGATGTATAGATGGTGTCAGATGATGATCCACGAGGGTGGCAGTAGAGTGGGTTGCTTTTTACTAAGGAGTTATTGGAGCAGTGGCTCGAACTTACTGTAGTGATTGAGGAGTACCCATATGCGGGTATGGACTACCAGGGAGACCTTGAGATGCCCTTACCTCCTAGCCAGGTGTGGGGACCAACTAGTATGTATGCATGATATTTTTATGTTCATCTTTATACATAGTGTAGTCGAGCTAGCTGGTATTTTGTATATTGATATATGTGGATTGATGGTGTCCTTGTTTGTACATGCAGATATTGGTCCTCGCCCGTCGCTCGGGCATCGGAGGCAGGTTCTTACCATAGCTCCTGCGGCGATTCCTGCCAAGAGCTCCCGCAGGCGGCGGTGAGAGATGGATGGAGTGCTGCCGTATCTGGAGCGGCTTGCTACTAGAGTCTCAGATGATGGTTGGAAGCACCTGAGTAGTGATATGATTGCTGCTATTCACAACCTTCCTTTAGAGTTGACTGGCATGATGAGGAAGATGGTGATGGCTTGTGAGCACTTTCGATGGGTGCCGAGAGGAGATCTTCCTGCATAGGATGAGTCCTCTAAGGAAGATGATGACACCGAGTTTGATGATGAGTCTAAGTCATATTAGTAGCCTAGTGGGGCTGTCCCTAGTGTGTTGGTGCACTTAGGATTTTTGTGTCGCTATGTATATCCTGCTGAGAAAGCATATGTGGCTTCTCATTTTGTATTGGACATGTTTTAGACATGCGACTGATCGATTTATATATATATATACATTTTTTGATGCACGTGGATGCACTTTTATGGTTTTATTGTGTGAGTCTTTTTATGATGTTGTGTAATGCAAATGTCTATGTGATGTATTGTTACACTTATGTGTGTATTTTTAGACATAGTTATGCATGATGTTATGGTTGTATGTTTCCTATATGCGGTTATGGATGCACCATTTTAGAATATCGTTAGCCATTTGATCTACGACATTGTTGAGTTTTCTGGGAACATGTTTGAATGTGATGGATTCAAATGTTCTAACCATCTGTTTAGTGCGCAGGTACTTTCTAAAGAGGCAGGGTCACGTACTCGGTAGTGGTTGTTCAATTGAGAAACAAGCAGCTGGGAGTCTAAGAAGACATCAAGATGGTGAATGCCTAACTGGAGAGCGGCGTCCAAGAGGCCATTGACACCATCATATTCATCCTGGTTATTGGTTGCGGTGCCCATGCATATTCTGTCGATGTGGATCAACTTGTGCGATGGGGAGTAGATTACCCATGCAGCCGAGGCGAGGTTCGGAGACCATCTGCTTGCTCCATCTACGAACCCCATATACCAGTTTGAGGTGTGCTCCATCTAAAGCAAATGAGAGGAAACGATACATAAGACTCAATTTTGAAAAATGTGTAAAACAAAAAATGGAAAAACTATAATACAAGTTGTAACGTGTCACTCAAAGGGGTGATGTTAGAGGGAAAGTCGTTTGGAATTTCTAGGGATCAGCGGTCATTCCTTTGTGTGACTTGATGAATCCTTGTAGATGGCCCATGGGGACACAGAAAACAAACTTGAAAGGGTTCAAACGGATTTTGTACTTACGACATCGTAAGAACACTTGTCGCAGGTCGTCTATGAGTTGTGTTTTCTTTTGTGACCACGCAATGAGGTTGTCTAAACAAACCAACATGATGTGAACGACGTCGCAGAAGTAGTGCGTCATGGCATGCTGGAAGGTGGCTCTAATGTTTTTCAAGCCAAAGGGCATGACTTGGTATGTGAATATGCCCCATGGGGTTGTAAATGCCGTCTTGTAATGGTCTTCTTTCTGGATCTAGATTTGGTTATATCTGGAAAATCCGTCCATGAAGGAGAAGGCTTCATGTCCGGCACATGCATCGATGATCTAATCGATGAATGGTGTGGGGAAATTGTCTTTGGGACATGCCCCATTGAGGTCTTGAAAGTCAGTGCAAACGTGAATGGTACCCTGTTTTTTATTCATGGGAATAGGATTAGAAACCCCAAGTGGTGTATGCAGTGGGATAAATGAAGCCAGTTGTGCGCAGCTTCTCTATCTCGACTTTAACCACAGCCACTTTGGATGGATGGATGGTCCATTTCTTTTGGTGTACGGGTGCCACATCTGGCCATGTGCTGATGTGGTGCTCCATGATGGATGGATCTAAGCTGGGCATTTCAGTGTAATACCAGGAGAAGATGTCACGGAATTCTTGGAAGAGAGCTTTGTAAGCATCAACCTCTTTCGGGGAGCAAGATGCCCCCAACATGATTTCTTCAACAATCTCAGAATTGGTTGAGATGTTGATTTTAATATTTGGAAAAATGTTCACCATATTCCCTTCTTCGAAGGCATCTAGTGCTAGGATGGGGTTCTTGAACCAATCGACCTTCCCATGGATGAAATCTTTGGTATCCACGGAAAACTGGTCAGACTGCGACACAAGTTCTTCAAGGAGGAAGAACGAGTGATGTTGCATGTCATCCCATGGGTATTCTGGGTGGTCAAAGCTTCAAGTATCTCCTCATCGTTGTTGAAGCAACGAAGAGACAGGTCTGATGGACCATCCTTGAGGGTGGAGATAAGCAAGTCAGTTGAATTGGACATCATGTAGATGGACATGGTGTCTGAAGAAGGCAGTGGGCGGTGCACTTCTTCGATCAAGGTGATTTCAAACTCAAGGGCATGTTGATGGAGGTAAGCTAGAGCTATTCAAAATTCGGGCAGGTCTTGGCAATGGTGAGAGTAATGTCCATACAAACTACAATGGGTGCAAGCATGGTTTGTTCTCAATGCCTTGTTCTTAAATATTGGTGCGGTTGGGAGTTCAACCATGGGGATGTTTTCATTTGTATCCATGGCATCTAAATTCCCATGGATCATTGGGATTTCAAGGCAAATATAATTTGGATGGCCCTGTTGCTCGTAGAAGGCGCAAGGTGGGACTTGTCACGGTTCTGCGGTGGCTTTGGCATTATTTCCTCTAGCCCTTTTCGAATGGGGCGGTGCGGGTGTGGGTGCAGTGGTTGGCTTTTGCGGACTAGGTGGAGGGTGAGACTCAACTATGATGGGTTGCACTCAGGTTAAAACAACCTGGCGCATTGTTGGTTGAGCCGATGGATCAAGATACCATACCGGAATTCCCAATGTAAAGTTGGGTAGGCTTAAGGTGTCAATTATCGGCTTGCTCATGACACTAGGTGGGGAGAAGAGGAAGGGAATCATATGGACTAGAGATGAGTGTAGATGACTCCCTACTGGTTGCATGTGGGGATGCGGTTGTGGTTGTGGCTACGCAAAATGCTGCTACTGTGGATGATGTTGCGGCTGCTGTTGGTGTTGCAGCTGCGGATGATGTTGTGGTTGTGGTTGGGGCTGTGGCTGCGATTGTTATTTGGGTGCACCGATGCTGGATGAGACCATGCACAATTCCACAGTTTCATTTTGTGTTGGTGGTGGTGACACTAACAGGAAAGGAGCCATCATGCTGGTATCGACAAACAACTTGGGGCCCACATTCAACAATGGAGAGGCTAGTGTGTTGTCAACCATAGTGTTGACAGCAGGGATGGCATTAGCATGTGTAGGCATCCCTTGTGGCTCAATAGTGGTGATGGTCAACATAACATTGGCGGGTGTCGTTAACCCTTGCGAATCATGATAAGTGAGCTAATCAATCGTCACAATATTCCCTTTGTGGGGGGACATCATGAGACGGAAGATAGTTGATGCAACTGCTCTCATGGCATACATATAACTTCTCCCAAGGAGAAGGTTATAATCTAGTTGAGCATTGACGACCTCTATCTCAATCAGTACTGTCTTCCCGGCTAATGTGATGGGGACATGGGGGAGGATTCCTTGGGCTTTAGTGGGATGTCCATCATAAGCCGACATAGTTATGGAGGACAGTTGCAGAATTGGTGATCCAAGTTTCTACCAAAACAAGGTAGACATAACGCACCTGGATGCCCCCTCATCCACTATGCACCGGTGCACAACCAAATTCCAGATGGCCACTGGGATTTGAAAGGCGATGGTCGATGGCATACATGGTTCTCCATTCTCCGTGTCGAACATGATCAAATTGGAGTCAAAGGGATCTACTGCCCCAAGGGTGGCTAGTAAGGATTTCTGCAGCAATGGGCATGTTTTAAGTACCTCAAGAGCGGACATGGCGGTTGGCGTTTGGGCCAAATCATCCACAATGCTATAGCTGACTACAGCTCTAGCCATGGTGTTATTGGTAATTCTACGTACGGGGGGGCACAAGAATGGGGGTAACTGAAGAGGTAGGTTGATTGTTTTGGACGTTGATGTCTTTGATGTGTCAACGGGTTTGGTGGTGGTATCGTACTGATTCCGTCTGGTTTGCAAGTTGACCTCTCCAGTTGTCATGGCTAGTAGGTGGTGAACACCTGTTTCGACCGTGGGAGGTGCCCCCGTAGCATTGGGATTGGGTTGGGGAGGGGGTATGGTTGCCACCAATCCTTGGACTGGTAGTGGGTTTTGAAGCACCATGGGGGGAGGTCCTTGTGGTATCGGGTTGTGTTGGGCTTGATTTGTAGCATTGGCAGCCTGTTGGGCCTCGTTTTGAATGGCCTTCTTTGCATGACCCATGAGGGGACACTCGAATGTGTAGTGCCCATAAACATCACAGAGTGTGCACGGTTGATTTGTGCACAACGGGGCGTTGCGTCTTGGTGCATTTTGTCGTGGGGGGTTTTGGGCGAGTCAGTTTGTTGCGGCATTGTTGGGAGGGTTTGGTTGTTGACTGCCTCCCTACAGTTGGTTATTGGCTTGGTTCTGGGGCTGATTATTTCTAGCTTGCCCTTGTTGGTTGTTGGGGGTAGGCTGATTGGAACGGTTTTGTTGTGCAAACACTTGTCCCAGTGGAGCGGGGGCGGGGGCTTGAATTGCTTGTACTGGTGATGCATAGTAGATTTGTGGGGGTGGTGGTGCCACAAATGTGGAAATTTTCCTCGCATACTGCTGTGTTGTCCAAGCCATGGCCTGAGCCTGCTGCGGTGGTGCAAGTTGAGCATAGGAAGTTGTTGCTCTGGACTAGGATATCATTCTTGTGTAGTCCGAAGCTTGGTTTTGGTAAGCAACACTAGCAGTGTTTCTTGGTTGTGGTGTAATGATAGGTGGAGTCAGAAAATGCTATGGCTATTGGGAGATCGAGCCTATGATTTTGTCCACAGCATGAGATGCCCCCGATGCGTCGCGGTAGGAGGTGCCTGCGTAGGGAGTGTCTGGGATGATGGTGTACAGGTATCCAGACTGAGCATAGATAAGATCAAACTGTTGGGATTTTAGTATGGCCTCTTCTTCGAATTGGGGACGTTCAGATGCAATGTCCTTTGCTATGGGTGGGAGCAAGGTCTTAAGGAACCAATCCAAGAGGATCATGTTGTCAAGTTGGATTTTACATAGGTTGTGATGTCACCGCCACTCATGGATGTGGTCGGTTATATGTGTTGCAGTGCTTTGGCGATAGGATAACAAGATCGCCACCCCTTTGTCATATCTGATAGGGAGTTGGAAATACTGTAGGAACATGAAAGCTAAGGAGTTGAAATCAGGGTACTTGGCTTGTGGCAGCTCAATGTACCATTTGGCCACAGCACCTGTGAGGGTGCGTTGGAATAGCCTCAGTCTGATGGAATCATCTACAATGTTGTTTAATGAGCACCATAGATGGAATGTCATTATATGGTTTTGGGGACATTCCCCTCCCTTGCCTTCAAACTTCGGGATGTCTTATGGCAGCTTGGTTGGCATTGGAGGCCAAAAAGCTTAATGGCGAATGGGGTCGTTTGTCAATCGAGCCAAATCAGGCAAGTTAAGATGAGCCATGAAAGGTAGGTTTGACCCCAAGTTGATGTGGGATGGGGCTGCGATGGTGGTGGGGTTTTCAGGTGCATAATGCATCTGCACAGCTGGGGGTACTTGCGGTGGCACCATTGCGGATGGGCCAATGCCCCCAAGTGTTGTGGGGGGGACAATATGGGTGGCGGGGACATTTCCCCCATGTATGATAGTAGGGGAAATGTAAGTGGATGGTCCATTGCCCCTGTGTGTGGCAGGAGGGGTAGTGTGTGTGGAGGGGCCACTACCCCCATGTGTTGCAAGTGCTCCAGCTTGGCTGGTCACTATGGGTGGTGGCAGCTAACTAATGATAGTTTGCATGACTATGCTTGGGCCACCTGTCAGGTTGCTGGTGACAATTTGTGGTGTGGACATGGGTCCACTTGCTAAGGTTATGCCGAAAAATGGATCCGGGTTGGCACCAGCCATGCGGCTTGGTGGTGCAGTATGGAGGTCTGGATCAGACTGATATGGGTTTGAATCTGAATCAGAGGCTATGTGGCCTTCTAATGGTGTGGGAGATTGCTGAGAATGGTTTCAACGGTGTTGATTAAGTGTTCCAAAGTCTGGTGGTTCGCCTCTTAGGCGTGAGGAAGAGTGTGAGGGATCAATTATGTTAGATGTTTATCAAACTGATGGGAATGATGTTTGGACCCCAGTTTCAGTGGCTTCCTATTGGATCTAGGTGGCCACTCGGCCACCAAGACTTCCAGAAGACAACTCTTGGTTTTTTCCTCATAGGTGTTTCTACTCAATTAGAAGGGGTCGTTGCCCGTTTCAGTTGGCAATTCCTCTCAGCGGCCAGCTACTTTGGGGTTCATGTGGTACTCCTCATAATGAGTTTCTGGGCAGAGCTCAAGTACTTCCCACAATTGAAGTAGTCAAGGACTTATGTCCTCAAAGGCTATAGATTTGTTTGTACTTAGTGTAAATTAATAAATTTTAAGGCTCTCTCAGCGTCATGAACTGAGTTCGGTTGATTACTTGGTATGGTGTATTTGTTTGTCTATTTTTTTGGTATTTGGTAGCTGTAAATGGTTTATGAATTCATCATATTATGGTTGTGTATGAAAGCATTGAATAGTCAGAAATTGTGAACAAATACAGTTTTTAACCCTGAATATTGATTGCTTAACTAGATGACTACCTCACACTGATATTCCTCTTCAACCAAGAGAAGGTGCTGAGCTCTCAACACAATGGGACTAATCCCATCTATACATCCATAGGTGACCTCTCAGATGCAAGGTTGGTCAACAGGGAGGATGCTTAGTGCCGTGAGAATCCCTCCTTCTCTACCCCCTCTACCTTCCAGGTCATCCGGTTTTAATGGTTTGGAACAATATTAGTGGAGTGCCTAGATCTATACGAGCTTGCCCTTCGTCGTATCCCAGAATACCCCAGAGGGTGATTACTGGGTAGAGGAGGAAGGGTAAGCAAGACAATTAGTTTTAGGTTGATTTTAGTTAGGCTATATTCATTTGATTAAGCCATTAAAATTTATGTGGAATTTACACATTGTTTGTAAAAGAAATTGCAGGAAATTAAAACAGGAACTGAAATTGACTTGTAGTGCTGGACAGAGGCAGCTGAGCCACACTGGAAGTCCCTATAAAACTGAAATTTAACCCCTATTAAACTGAAATTGAACCTTTTTTTGACAGACCGCACATTTATGATCAAATCTGGCAAGGGGGCCACAAGATTTTTTTAGAAATAGGCGAGGGGGTCGCACAGAATTCATAGACAGTCGTGGTCTATGTTTCTGAGTGAAGTCATACTTAGTGGGGGATTAAATGCACCCTGGGTGCACCTATTTGGCCATTAATTTTGTCCTCATCCCCTGTTCAAGCCCGATAAGTGCGCCCTGGCCCGGATTTGGGTTTTTTCCTGATCCAGAGTTAGATCCGACCAACAATAACCTGTACTATGGCCAAACTGACTCGGATTTTCTTAGTAGAGGATTTGGAAAGAATAATAACTAGAAATAAACTAAATTTTACATGAAATTTGAAAAACTAGGGCAAAACTTGAAAAACTTGAAATTTTAAAAATTTGGACTAGGGATCCTGTGGGATCGACCTGGTATGGTCGCCAGTTCTGTAGCAGGGATTTCTCCTTGCTACAGGGGCATGAATGGCTCCCTTCTGTCTATAGAAAAGAAGGGTAGGTTCTTGATTATGGTAAATGCTGAAAATAAAAATGGAATGTAAATAACAGTAAGGAAAATGAAGCAAAGATGGAAGAGAAACAATGGAGAACCCCTCTGCAAACAAAGGTTAGGGTTCCACTTCCAATGACCTGCAAACAATGATTAAGCTATAGTAAAACATCCAAAACATATTAGACATAAACCTATAAATGAAATCATGGATTAGAAAGAAAAGAAACTAATAAGCAAATAAACAAAACCAGAAAACACAGTTATACCTTCTCTTTGGGTGGAAATGGGCCACCATGCCCTAG
>LPNX011013741.1:212890-242803 GCA_001517045.1 Pseudotsuga menziesii | reverse complement strand
CTCTCTCTCTCTCTCTCTATATATATATATATATATATATATATATATATATATATATATATGTTCATGGGGATTAGATTTCTCGGGTTGATATATTTTAATCGCATCCTCTCCGCCGAGTAGAGGGTTGGGTACATGACAATATTTCTAGAAGAAGAGTCCATTTTCCAGTTCTAGCAAATGAAATAGGAGATTATGAGATACCTACAATCACACAAAACAAACAAAATAAGGTAGAACAACCTGCACTTTTGGAGTTACTTAACTCCTTGATAGACCTCTCTCAACATAATCCAAAGGGAGCAAGGCTAAGATTCCATGACTTATGTGGAAAAATCTCCACTTCTGGTGTTGTGTTGGAATATTTTTGAGCAATTTTGCTCAATCTTCATCAAATATCCATCAAACACTCTGTAGAAGAGTTTTCTTGTTGTGCCATCTCTCTGATACCATATAAAACTGAGGCACAACAATCTTAGAATCAATATAAAATTTAATAAATATTGATACATATCAATTTTCTCAATGAAATGCCAGAAATTGTGCAAAAAACTTGCAGCAGTGTATTTCTTAATTGTTAATCAGAAGAGATAGATTACAATGCAATACAATGGCATGAATAGCCATGCAATTTGAATCCAATAGAGTTCATTCAAATTGATTGCATGAGACTGGATTACTTTTCAGTTAACACCACTCGGCACATCAGTTAATTACTTAACTCCAACATAATTTGACTCTAACAGAGTCGAAGGCGGTTTAGACTGAGTCTAACTAAATAGAACTCAACTGCATGCCAACAAGTATGTGGAGGTTCCTATCTAACTTTAGTTAAATAATAAAAACTGAATTGAGTCACCAAAGTTAGGTGAGGGCGCCTTTAACACTCCATTTAACTGCATTTAGATAAAGAAAAAAAAATCATGGGAATGGCGCTTTTATCACTCCAGCTAGCTTAAAAGTAGGTGAATCAGCTCTTGGTTTACTGATTGGGGTTCATAACTCATGCAAATCAACCCATATTTTCTCCTTGATTGAAGGAGGAGGATCATTTAGGATCCCCAATTCAAGGAGGATATCCAGTTTGATGATGCAGTCGCATGTTTGAGTCAAAACTTAGGATAAGTGGTAAATTAGACCAAAATAATCCAAATAATAATTTGTGGTTAGAAAATGACTCCAACAATATTCTCATATGTTCATAGGAAATTGTAATGTATGCTTACAAAATTGCAAGACCATCTAGTGGCATCCAAAAATCGAACCCCCTCTTTCTCTTGATCTTTACAATAGATATGATTTACACCATGACATCTAGACTCTACATTTGGGATTTGATAGTAATTTTTACTAGAAACAGTCTTTCAAGTCATAGGCTAATGCAATTCAACAAAATAGTTATGAGATCCTACTTTAATGGGACACATCATCTAATTATGAATCGAGTTTTAGAATTCTTATATAAATCTTGACTTGTTAAAATAAAATATCTAGAATACGTTTGATCAGCTTTATACAAATTTAGTAAATAAAAAGTCCAAAACTTAAAATATTGACAATTGTTTCCATAACACCGCTTCTTGTATATAAAAAATTCGATCACTTCTAACTTCTACCTAAAAATATTATTTTCATCGTATCTCTAGAGGTCGATTCTACATGGTGTCCTGTAGGATATGTGTACCCAAATCGATCAAATTCCCAACTTCTCACTTCTTTCCAAAATTTTCTTCCTTTTTTGTATGCATTCATGTCTCCGGTATCTTTTTTTCCTAATAATTTTGGAATTAAACTTCAATAACTTTTGCAAAAACCTACAAACCTTTGTAAATATTATCATCATCTTATCCCTTTTATCACCAACTTTATCTACTTTATCCTGTAATAGTTTGTTTTCCTACTTAAGTTCCCTAACCAGATTATTATATTTCTTAATTATCCCCTTTAATTTTTGGTTAATTTCATCTGCATTATTTTTATGTTCCAAGGAAGCAATTTCCTCCAAAGTTAGAGTTGGCATAACTAGGTGCTCATCTTTAGGCCTCTCATTTGTGGCAGGTTTCACAGAAGGTTTCTATTTTTCTTCCTCAAAAAAAGTAGGAGTAAAGGGTTATACTTATGGAGAACAAGGAATGGCATTGATGGTTTCCTCCATGCCAGCAAGAAACTATACAACTCTCCTTTCCTTTTCTAGTGAAGGCCCTCATTAAAATTCTAAAGTTTCCTCAGAATAAACTATTTCTTTCCCTTCTAATCTTTCAGAACTATTTTTAGCTCCTTTCATTAATTCTAGAACCATAGTTTTAGCTTTCTAATTCTTAGGATTATTTATAATCTCATTCGGATAAGCCTCAACGTCAATGGCCTTATGTTCCTTCAAAGAAGGATAACATTTGGCCTTAAAATTCAGCCTATGTTTATTGGTTTCTATGGTATGTGCCCCCCAAAGTGGATAAGGCTTAGGCTTACTCTATTTCTCTGAATTTAACTGGTACTGTCACTAGAAAAATCACATTCATTTCAACCTGTTGGTGTACTGGGACTTCTAGAAATGGGCTTCCTTAATGCCTCTCTCATTCTACGAGTCATCACCTGACATTCCCCTTCTTTTATATCAACTTTGGTAAATTTAGGGATAATATTTTTTTTTTATTTTGTGATAAAAAATTGCAATTTTTTTTACTAACAGGGTTCTCAGGATTCGTCTTGATTTTACGTTTTCTGATTACTCATCCTTTTCTTTATATCTTCACAGTGGGATCTGTAGAGTAACTTCTAATTTTTCCAGTATCATACAACTCTGTAGATTTGACTTTGGTAGAAGTACTTTTTATAGCTTTAGGTGGGATCGGTAGGTTTTCTTGGGGTTACAAATTCAAAACACAATATAACTTTCTCCCACTTGTGATTGAATTTTCCCCTATCATACAAAATTAACAACTTAATTAGGGATTCAAGGTAGACACCATGTTGAATATTCTGGGATTTTCTTGCCCTATCGGTTGTCTTGGACAAATGTCTAAGACAATAAAATGGTGATTTCATTGATGAAATCCCTTCCAAATACAAAAGAAAATGCATATGGTATAGGTGAACCATGGAATACCTTCCCTCCTCAGTTATGTATCTCTACTTGATCTTGAGTAGATGGTTATATTCTATTTTCATCCAAGTTCTAGGTATACCCTTGCACCACTCCATATTTTGATGATTCACCAACAAGAACCAGTTACATTCTGGTGCACTAACGACCTGCAACTTAAACTTTCACTCTACCTCTTCTGGAATTTCACAACCCTTTTCTATAGAGTTTCTTGAAACTTGGAATGCAAGATACCCTACTATCATATTTTTCCCACATAATTCTTTACAAAGGCCTGGGCGACAGGGGTGAAATGCCCCTCTAATTTATGGAAGAAATGAAACCATCAAACTTGCTTGAATTTATTCCTAAATTCTAGATATGCTTCTAGTACCTCAGATCCTATAGGTTCATCCATGACTAACTGACCACTCCTACCTAAGGCAATTTTCAATATTATAGCAGAGAAGCAAAATATTTGCAAAAAATTGATATATTCACCAAGGTATAGACTATCTTGGCAAAGGAAATGAGTAATAATATGGATATTTCTAGTTTTAGTTTTAATCATACCAATTAGAGAGGTTATATCACTTCACAACTACGTATAAATCATTGAAATAAACCCCTATCGATTTTATCGATTTTATCATTGACCATGATCTTTACACATTTGTTTATGAAACTTGACATGACCAGAAGAGGATATAGAAATGAATGTTATGACAGTTTTGGTGACTATTCTTATTCAATGTCAACAAATTCCCAAATGATTATGTAGTGCAGCTACATAATCATTCTCTAGCGGAGTTGCATAATTGTTCTACGTCACAGTTCATTCAAAGTAGCTTTATTTTAAATAATTTGTTTCATTTATTCAAACGCTAAGGTATGAGCATAATAATAACACTGCAATACTAACAGGACAACAACACTATGCAAACTTTGTGCTAACTCAACATGATTAACTAACTAATTATCATATTGAAAACATAAAAGAATAAGTAAGCATAAAAATCATACAACAGAACTTAAATAATAAATGATTATCTTAGAAAAAATTTCTTAAGGGAGGTTGATGAAAAATTTAAATTTCGGGGTCTCAAGTTTTGAAAGTAAACAATCCTAGTTGTAGACCTACGTACTAATAGGGGACAACATGCTAACACCAAAAATTTTCTACCTTACATGTGATCTACACTAATCAAACCTATACATTATTAACCAGTTTTTATTTACACCATATCAAACTTCATTGATCCAAAATTCCCAAGTCAACCATAAAATTTCATTTTAAATATTAATTGGCTCATTAAATACAAAAATTTTGAGTCATATTTCCTAAAATGACATTTTTGATATTTCCTTTTTTGCTAAAAAAGAAAATTGGCAATTGGCTAAAAGCATGGATAAGGATCCCAAAAATCATGGAGAAGAAAAATAAACTAAAAAAAATCAAACAACAAAATGGAAAAATATCCAATTGATCCTTATGCCTCCATACTACATACAATACCTATAAATTGACCATGAAGGTCCCCTATTACAACAACACTTCTCCACTCATCACCCATACTATACTCTTCCAAAATATCCCCTTGAGATATGAAACTCCTTTGGGTATTCCCATTTTACCTTCGTTGGAGAGTTTCACCTTGTGACATGTGGTTGGAGAACACTGAGCAGTAAGGAAATGAGGCACACTCTTCTTTAGAAAGCTATAGGGGTTCCAATCACTGCTACTTTGAGTAACCCTTGGTTCATGAACATCGCTTTTTTTAATGAAAAAATAAAACTATTCTTTGATTCTTTCAATATGTGTGTCAAAGAATGCATCTAAGGTTAGTTTCTAGATTTATTTAATTGTATTTAATTTCAGTTATGTGCATGCTCAGAATAATTTCTAATTAATGTTGTTAGTTGTTAAATTTCCATTATTCGAACTGCTACAAATGCTTCTATAAACCTTAGTAGGTTCCTTTTGTCACATACTAGTTTGCAAAAACCAGTAACATCTTCCACAAAAAGATACACATCCTAGGAATATGACAAGGTTGCGTGCTCATACTGGGAGGGCACAACCATCATCAGAGATCTTATAAAAACTCATCCCAAAGAGGCACTTAGTAGGTTCAATCATTTTTCAAGAGTTTTCAGGGCTAGAAATAGTTATCGAGATCTGTCACATTAGTTGGCTCTCTCTCTCATTCTTCTTCTCATTCTTTGTAGTCTTATTTGACTAGAATTATGTTGTTGATCTAAAATATAATAGGGCTAGGGAAAAGATACATTAATCCCTTCCACTATATTATCTTGTACAAGATAAATAGAAATATTGTATTTCCGAAGGTACTGACGACTAATGCAAGCATGCCACTAAGTTTTTTATATTAAAAGTTTTTTTTGTTTACATTAAATGATATATTGTTCTTTGGGAATACCTAGGACCAATGCAAGATTTACACTAGGGTTTTTGAAATAAAATTGTATTCATTCATGAATGTATGAGATGGATATTATTTAAGAACCAATGACCAAGGAAATTTTTCCATTGGTTGTTAAATTGATAGTGTTCTTGTGCATGTTTTGAAGTCCTTTGAGACAATATGTCAATTTTCGTCTGATGGTCTAGACTTACATGGATTTGAAATTTCCCTTCCTATGTAATTTTTAATAGTATCTAAGATGCATGTTAGTGCGAAGTTAAAATATAATTTTTCAATTGATTGTATGTTATGTTATTGTTTATTTCTTTTTGAAGAGATATTTATGATTAAGGCACTTGTTAGATGCACTTATTTTAATTTTTAAAAGTTTTGTGGGATTGTTGAGCCTCCGTTTTAAATACAACACTCACTTTCTATTTGTTTCTATGGATTAAATTTTTCCATGAGAACATCTAATTTCAGTTCTAAATCTTGTCAAGTTTTTCATGCACATTCGAAAGGTACCTAGGGTTACAAAATAGTATCCATACCTTCCAATACTTGAGGGCACCCTACCTTGGTTACAGGTTTGGATTTCTAACCTAAAGTGGCATAAATATGGTACTATATGCACATCACTCCTTAATATTTGCATCTTAATGTAAGCCCCCATTGTCTTTATATCTAAATCCATAGATGGGCATATCTACTAAAGAGAGTGTCAATCTCAGTTGATGTACAACCCGAGGAACAACAAGGAAAAATGGTGTCCTTTCTTGGGAATGATATATCAATTCTAAAGAACCACAACAGACACCCTTTCTAAGTTAGATAACAGATGGAATAAATAAAGTGATACTTATTCATTTTATATCCAAAAAACATTATTTGTATTTCTAAATTTATTTCATATTCTCAAAGTTTAAGTTGCGTTCTCAATCCTTGATATTAGGTCCTTATTCCTAAGAGGAAGTATGAGAAGAAGACTCTTACTGATGAATCTGTACCCCAAAGGAACCCACAGGGGAAACATGTTTTGTTGAAAATATAGAGTCTAGAGGGGTGATAACCATATCTAAAGTGAAGAGAATGAACATTTATCCATTGTCGTAAACCAACCCGATTTGGAAAAAAGGAAAGTGTCAATTCCTCAAACTATGTGCGTAATCTCTAATATCACTACAAGAAATCTAATCATTATTCAAATATTTAACCTACCTCCATACATTGCACACATCCCACCTATTGATATTTCATATCCATCTCCTCTGAACTCTCATGCATATTACACTACCCCATATAGATACAGATCCCCTCTTGAGTTCCCTACACCTTCTAAAACCCCACATTCCACGCAACCCTTCATTAAACCCCATCATCCAAATCATACATTTGTTGAGCCTAACCCTCTCTTTGTGTTTCTCCATATTTCTGCTCCTCACCATTTTCGTATTAAACAAATGAAAATGCCTATCCAAAGCCCTAATATGGTGGATCCCATTCCACCTAGTTCATGGTTGGTGGCTAGAGTTAAACCATTGTTCCTGCCTCCTATTCACCAACTAGGTGACCTACCCGAAGTCTACCTCAATATTCTCCCTTACTTGAGTCAAGAAAATGGCATTTCAGCTACATATCACCTTATTATATTTCAAGACTACATTGATTACTTCTCCATAGAAGATGATGATGATTTTTATAGAATGTTCTCACATTCTTTAGAGCAAAAAGCTATAAAGTGGTTCAATAATCTACCTAATAACTCTATCACCGATTGGATGTAGATTGTTGATAAGTTTACAAAGAAATGGAGCATGAAGAAAGATAATAGGCATAGTCTGATTGAGTTCAATTCTTTGAGGATAAATAATGGTGAAACCATCACAGAGTTCACTACTCGATTTTCCAAGTTGTATAATAGGATACCCGATACTATTAATCTGTCATATGTTCAAGAGAAAGAAACTTAACTGACCTAGAAACGTTATTTTGTAATGTTGAATATTTAGAAGAAAATATGAAAACCATCGACATCCCATTGAAGAGTAGAGCTAAAGACCCAGAATATAGAAGGTATCCTCTAAGGAGAAGGGGAAAAGAACCTGGAAAATCTTTACATCAAGACACACTCAACTTAGAATAGGTAACCAATATCTTAAAGAATATGGATAATGTCATCACGAAATTCAATTATGGAAAAGCTTCAAACCCTTTCTCTAGTCCTCCTATTCATAATTAGAATCCTCATATACACGGCTAGCCACAATATAGAATAAATCAATTAATGGTGTTGTAAGAAGAAATATTGTGGGAAAAACCTAATATCCATCAATATTCCATGCCACTAACAAATGATGCTTCCCCTATAGAGGAAACGATATAATTAAGAATACAATGAACTACACAAACAAAACGTAGTGAACCGTTCTTCCAATTTCAACGCGTTGTTTCATTAAGATAAAATGCAGTGCGATGAATACTTGTTGGGTTCTGAATATATTTGCATGGTAGAAGACAAAGAATATTTCCTCAAGGACAAACTAATATATCAAGAGAATATGACGGCAGACTTACACTAGTACAAAATGAGAGATAAGTGACCAAGCGACCAAAAAAATTGGTCACAACAGTTTTTTCAAGGGATGAATGACCAAAATAGAGAAATATTAAGTGAGCTAAGTAAAAATGACTAAGATAAATGACCAATTTGGTCATTGGATAAGGGATACACTAAAAATGAGCAAGATAAATGACTAATTTGGTCAGGGGATAAGAACTAAGATGAAAATGACCACATAAAAATAAGTCATTTATTTGGTCATTTTTAATTGTCTCACTCCCACGATGGATCAAAATTACAATTTTGACAATGAATTTGTATAATTTACTAAATTTTAACACCGTGAATAGATTCAGAGACCCATTTCTAGGGGGTCTCTGAATCCATCCACAGTGTTAAAATTTAGTAAGTTGTAACTTTGTAGATCATGGATTTAGAGACATGAGTAATGATGTAAATTATGTCAGTCAATGCGTATGATGTAGGTAAAAAATTGTAATTCGAGTCATGACACAATTTACATGATAATATAATCATGTATAGTGCCTCATTAAACACCAAATTTATCATCTGCATGGTATGTTGACTAGCGATATCATTATTATACTCATCATTAACATACATCTTCATAGGAATACTTTTGTAATGACCATGTATATCAACCAAGGTCACACAAGCCAGCTAGCTGCTCCTACAACGCGACCTGTCATCAATTTACCTAGTCAAGTGGATTTCAAATTAATGGACTTTCGAACAAGGAGATAAGTCGATGAAAAATATATGAACATGTTGCATCTTCTTGGTAATTAATTGATAATTCATGAGGTAATAAATATAGGTCTATATTTCCATCTATAATGAGGTAAACCAATATACACTCTTTATATTTATTTCCTCTAACTATAACAAGGATCCACTTCAAATTGAGGGTCAGATGATGTCTTACTATCATGTCTCGTTTTCTATCTAATTTTTTTTCTATTTAACTTCAATTAAATGCGTTTTTGACCATGCTCTTTGCATTATCTAACCTATGTAAGGGATGGAAAAAAGAATGCAAACGAGAGATCTAAGAATATGTATATATGGAAAAATAAAACATTAAGATATAAAAACCCAAATAGTAAACATTAATTTATAATATAATATTGTAAATAAAAAATAAAATCTCATATATATATGTAAAAAATATATATATGCATACCCTATATAACAATAACAATGTAAAACAAAACAATTTAATAAAAAACAATTTTTAACGTTATAAATAAAATAAAATGTAATATAAAAAAACAACTGATAATATTAGTAATAAGATATAAAAAAGACATATACACAAAGAAAACAAAAACTCGCATTGTAGGTCAAGTAATATGGTCGAGTTATCTAAGGAAAATTGGTTTTGGAACTCTGCATTTGGTTGGGAGTCTGTGAGTTTGGAGCAATATGCAACCAAGGTTAAGAAAATAACAATACAAAGAGAAATATGGCACCAAGGTTCACCTTCTATGGGTGAATGAGTTGGTTTCTGAAGTACAATGAGCTCGATAAACTATGTGGACATTTAATGGAGTTATGATTTCACTATTAGTGTGATAAGAACTCTAAATGGCACAAAAATTTAGGTTTTGGCAGGAGGGAAGGGGTTTCTTTGTGTTTGAGAGGAATTTTTATTGAATGGGTGTGAAATCATGGTTTAGTTCATTTAATATCAACTCACGCATGTTGGAAACCGAGTTTGGGGTTTGGAAAATTTACCATATAGTTGGAGTTATTGCAATGGAGAAAAACACAACACTAGAGATAACTTGGAGTCTCTTGAGGAGAGAAGCGAGGGATTATGCAGCATCGGAGTTCAAATATAATGTTACTTATCCTTCTCAGGTTAGTGAATGCTTTGTTTCCTCTCCTCTTTTTGTTTCCATATGCACATGTTTATCCTGCAATAGTTCAATATTCTTGAACGGTGTTTAGCTAATGAGCCCAGTAAGGATATACGCTAAATATCCAATAGAATTTGTAGTAGTTATTGCATGTGGTAACTGCAGTAAGGTATTGAGTATGCATATGTTCCTTGATCGCTTTTTCCATATTTCACATCACAGGTGAAATAAGATATTTGTCATCGTTAAATAACATCACTTGACATTTCTCATGTGTTAGTACTATTTTTGGGCTAAAAGGTTGGAAGGGGTTAAGCCATTGAAAATGATGGGTGAGGTCTGAAATTTTTATATCATATGACCTAGAGGAGTGCATAGTAGGTTCTGGAGGTTTTTAAGGGTCTATTCCTTAATCTAAAATGAAAAAACATTCAAAAATACTAAAATTCGGTCTTGCAAATAATTTAAATATGAAAATTTGTTTCAAGAGTTATCCCGTGGAAGAAATCGATTCCGCAAATATGCAGTGGGGAAGATCAACAGCCACGGGTAATTCTACTAAGGTAAGATGCATGATTTTAAAAATTTTCATCACCTACAGAATGGTGTTAATTCGCAGATGAAATAAAGCATTAGATCCATGGGTGAAAATAGATCTACGGTTATTAGAAGTTTCGCTGATGGAAAATGCAAGGAGAAACAAAATTATTGAATCAATGGAATTCTCTACGCCCCTCATTTTTCAACGATGAATATTAGATGATGAAAGAGATCTATGATGGAGCAGGATTCCGCTGCTAGAACTTGGACGAGGAAATTAAGTTTTAAAATTAGCGGGATTTCTTAGAGCCCGCACATTTTGACGATGGAGATATGGAGGGGAAATAGATCTACGACAGATATGAATTTCGTTGATAAAACATGCGTACGAAAATAAAATTTTCAGATCTATGGAATTTGGTAGGCTCAATAATGTTGAACGACGGAGGTTGAAGTAGGTTTTTGATCTACGTTTCTCAAGGATTCCACTGAGGGAACAAGCACATGATAAGTTATGTTGGAAATTAGTGGAATCGAGTAGAATATTTAGGCTTCGATGGCTCATATAAAACCCTGGTCTATATCTACATTTAGGATAAATTTCGTTGGTTAAAGGTGCGAGGAAGAATAAATTTGTTGAGATTGCGGAATGAAATTAAAAGGCATATGTAATAAATGGCATAGATTTGATCTGAGATAGATCTACAACTTGAGATCTTCTCACTAGCTGAACATGCACACCCAAATTTAAACATAAAATTAGCATAATTGGGTAGATAAGGTGGAATTCAACAGCTTAGATAGATGTGCATTTAGATCAAATACGGATAATTGTTCTGGAAAAGGAAATTGTAGGATTCTTAAAGAGAACAAAGCTAGGAGAAAGAGGTGAGTAAAAGGTGCAAGTAATTAATAATCAAGATCAATTAGAGGATAGATCTGGGGTTATTATTCAATTCACGACTGAGATTGGCATGGAGAATTAGAGAAGAAACATAGAAAAGAATGAAGACATGGGGTTTAAATAGGGTGAAAAATCAACAGCACAAGATGAAGGATACACTATTGACAGATGAGAGATATTTCTGGTGGGAAATATGCATGAATGATATGAATAAAAAAATTATATAAAAGTACATGCACATTGAATTAGGTCATTTGTTTATTCTGTGCATTGGAAAGCGAAAGCTCAGGACTATGCGAAAGCGACCAGCTTAGGTAAAATCCTTGTACCACTTGTAAACAGACCATGTAGTATTTTTTTCCTCATTGAGCAAGTATTTAAATGGATGGAATAGGAGAAGTAGAGCCCTTGAGCTTGGAATATCAGAAGATTGAAGAGTTGTTTGAAGATAAGGATTCAGAAATCTTTGATGCAATATTGCTAAATGGACCTATAGAAGCTGTTAAAAATAAATTAAAACTTATTAAGTACTAAGGGACAGATATTCACAGTGATTACAGGTCATACTTTCATTTTTTCTCTACAGACCAAACCCTAAGTTGTCCTAAATTTGTTGACTAGTGTCGATCTAATTACTCCTCCTCTAAGAGGGTAATTATGGATACAACCAAGTCAAAATTATTATGTCTGGCTAGTCCTCTCGTTATTAGAAATATCCCCTCAGTTCCTATTGATTTCAACCAAAATTCCAAAGAGTATAACGAAGAAGCAATAATCCAGTACTTTAGAGAGTCAACTATTGAATAGAAGCAGACTTTCTTCAAGATTTTCTTTAAACCTGATATCCAATTACATAATCAACCATTCCCTGTTGATGCCAACATCTTTAATGAAGAAACTGAGTGTCATAACACTTATGAGTCCATTTTTAGGGTTGGATATAGAGAAATATGTTATTGAACCTCTAACAAGCTTGTTGTTTGTCGAGTTAGAAGAGTCTAGTCTATCAATCCAGTCTTCTTGCCTTAAATTTGATGAATTGTCACTTGAGAATATTCATTCTTAGCTAGTGGATTTCCATAAAACAAGAAGTTTCAGATTCCAATCTTATTTGCTGAAGATGTTTCTGTCACTCAATGAAGAAAAACTACAGCTCCCTGAGATGGTCCTCATAGAAGAAATGAACAGGGATTACAACAAGTTCATGAATTTCCTTATGTAATAGGTTTACAATGCATTCTTTCAGAAGAAATTACCCATTTTTTTTCCACAAATGAAAGAGATTTTACATTTATCTCCTGAGAAGAGAACTCGAGACTGGTTTCTTTTTTAAGAAGGGTGACAGTAATAAGGTTATATGGGTTTGTTCATCAACCCTATATGATACTTACATTTTTTACTCTCATAGTATTTTCTTTTGAACTGATCAGATAGAAATTAATAGTCGAGAATTAACATTTTCTACATTTTAATAAGTCTTCAGAGCTTAGGTTCCCATGGGTTGTAGGCCCATTTATCATTAAGAACAAATACACCCTTCCAATGATTGAAATATTTCTAAGAGAAATAGGGTTTTCAATTGAATATGTTATAAATTATGATCCCCATGATATTATTTCTATTAGAAGACATGTTAATAAAAATAATCCCTTTGAACACTTTGAAGTTGCAGGTCTACCTGAGACTGCAAACTGGTTGGAATACCCCCATGAGACTCAGGGGGATGTTAATTTGCAAGAATATTCCACTTCCTAAGTAAAGTAAGTTAGCTCACTACATATTGGTGCTTCAAGCATGGTTCTGGTAGTATAGAATATTACACCAATAGCTAGTTACTCTGAGAGAACCAACAAAAGAGACTTCTATGATGCCATGGACACAGAGGATAAGACATAGCAAGAACACCAAATAAATAGAAAATTGAAGAAGTGGGACAGCTTATCCAAGTGTAAGAGGATAAGGCTAATAAAAATAAACAAATGAAAATGAAAGGACATACTTTTGAGGTCAAATAATATGCCTTTGCTGAAACACCAACCGATTCTACCTCACAGTTCAAAACCAGATCAAAATTATTTGACAAATGCAAGGATGATAAGGATGTAGCTTCTGAAGAAGCTATGAAATTGTATGCAGAGGTTAGAAAAATCTCTAGCAAAGATGTGTCCCTGGTCACCATTAGGGACCATTCTCAAAATACTTTGAATATGGCTATAGAAACAAAGAATAAGGTTGCTGAAATGAAAATGAGACTGGAGAACATCCCCATTCCTGATATGATTCACTTGCATAAGAAAACTAAGGACATTATTTATACTGAATTGTTGAAAGCTACATTAAAAGTATCTAGACTGCAGTCTAGTAAGAGAAATATTGAAAATTAGCTTAGATAGGAGAAGGTGGAAAATAGGGACCACCAAGCACAGATCAAGAAGCTACACAAAGATGTGTTGGCTTCTGACAGCCAAGTAGACAAAGGGTCTGCCACACAAAAATTATGGAATGAAAAGAGAATACCATTCAACTACTAAAGAAGAAGTTGGAGATCCCATCTACTCAGCTGATACAAGCTGTCGAGCTGACAGAGCTTGAGAATGAAAAAGAAGATTTGAATGGTGAGCTAACAAATTGTAAAGCCAAATTTTTTAAGTTTCCAGAAAAAAACAAAGGACTTGGGAAAGACATATGTCTCTTGTAGTTGAGAGTGAGAATACTCTCAAAGCTAAGTCTGATGAATTAGAAAAGAAGTTGCAAGAGAAAGAGAAGGAGTTGCAATAAAAAGAGAAATAACTTGAAAGTAGAATCATTCCTCCTTCTGTTGAATCTGGTGAAAAAATCATTGTTGGTCACAGGTTAGTTTGAAAGAATTGGAGCTGGTTGGATTGAAGAACCAAAACAAAAATATGGAGATTTTAGCTATAAAAAGAGAGCAAGAAAGAAAATCTTGGGAAGCAAAATGCCAGGAATTAAAATGATAAATTGACAAAACAGATCATAGGGAAGTCATCAGTACAAGGAGAAAAGAATATAATCTGGAATGCCCTCATATAAAAAACTAGCATGTTAAGGAATTACTTAGATTACATATTGGATAGATAGGTTGTAATTCAATAAGCTAAACAAAGTGTGGCAGCAGTGAGGGAAAGATTGAATAAAAAAACCATTGAGTATGCCAAGAACGTTGTAGATTTTCTAAATGGATTATCAGAATACGAATTGAAGACTGCTAATATCAAAGACAAAATATCTATCATAACTCGGGCTAGAAAAGTGGTCAATAAGAATCAACATATGGACACAATTCAAGCCAAGATAGATATCATGGCACACAAGTTGAAGCTTTTCAGAGACATGTTTGATCCTCTATTTAAGAAAGGACTCCCATTCTTTTGGGAAGAAAAATTTGACATGCAGAAACAAAAGAAATATCAGGACAAATTAATTGAATGCAGATTGGATCATACAAACTTTGCTGGTATGCAACAATCACTATCTGGAAAAACAATTGTGGACAAGATGGCATATGAGTTTGATATGTTTTTTCCTTTCAAGTACACGTGTGTACATTTCCAAAATTATTCTTACAGGGATCATGTGGAGCTGGGTGTGCTGCCAAAGGAAATTTTCACTTTGGATTTTCCATCTGTGGATCATTAAAAATTGTGGAAAATTATGGAAGATTCAAGTATACATTGCATGGCTAAAGATGTTGAAGATAGTGGAGGATTTCTTGCTGAAGCGTTAGTTAGATAGGAATTTAGTTTACTTTCATAATTAGTTAGTATTCATTAAGTGTCAAATGACACATGTAAAAGCAGTTATGCCTATGTTTAGCAGTTTGTTATTTCAGCTCATGGATCAATTCGTATAAGAACTAGTTTGTGGAATGAAAAAAGGGTTTGAACCCGTGAGAACTGATCTTTGTAAATTGAGACTTATTTTTAATAAAATAATAGAGCCAAAGATGTCCATTTTTTCAAAGATTCATGTGTTTTTTATGTTACAGTCTATTTTCCCCTTCTCAATGTGAATGTTTTCCTGTTATTAATTCCACAATGTCTTCTTTCATGTTCGAAATAAGTGTATGATAGTACATAATTCATATGTATATGCTATGTCTATGAATTTCAGATATTCACAAAACATTTTCAACTAAAGTTAGCATTGGCTTCATCCTTGTTATATGCCCATGTTAAAGGACTGTTACTTCTTTCTTCCACTCCACCAGACCCAAGCATTTTGATTGTGACTAAATGGATACCTTGCCTTTGTTTGAAATTTCCATGCAAACAACATTGTATTTGATATATATATTGTTTTGAATCCATTTCCCAATGTATAATTGCCTTGTTTCAACCAATACAACAATATGAAATTTACTTTTATTTTTTTTATATCTAGCCTTGTCAAACAATCATTGAGAGATCCCTCTCTAGAGAGAAAGAAGCTAGATTTCTTTCCTAAAGCTTGGTTTTTTGGTTACCTTGATATTACCTTTTGAAACCGGAGGTACATTTTGAGTGCTAACATATTGGCGTCGTTGCTGGGGAACGAGAGTTCAAATTTACCCTGGGAGGAATGAGAAAGCATTTCAAGTTTTCAAAGAAAGATAGGATTTATGTGGGAAAACAAAAATTTCTTTAGCAGAGGGCGGTTGTACATATGCCTTGAAAACTCCACGTTGGTTTTCAAAGAAGATTTCAGAATACATCCTGGCTTCGAGGAGGGAACACAAATGAGGTAATCCTAGTTCTTAAATTTTACAAAGTGTGGAAAACCTAGAAAGTTTGTTTAGACGTAGGAGTGGAAAAGAAAAATCTAGTACTTCTTAAACTGAAAGGTCATTTTTTCAAAAAGAGTTCTATAGTTTTCAAGATTTGGAATTGGGAGTAAATTTTGGAAATTATTTATTGAGATCAAAATATGAATCAGACTTTAAAAAACCAGAGATTAATCTCAATAGATTTGAGTCATACTTGTTAGATTATTTGTGGCATAATTTACCAAATAGTGTGAAATCAGAAGTAAATAATTCTCCCCCACAAACTGTTCAGTTTCAACCTACAAGCCCTGTTCCTAGTCCTCCTCAAAACCCTCCTGTTGTTCAAAATCCTCTTGTTGTTCAAAATCCCCCTAGAGCAATGGTAACTAGTTTTTCACCTTTGGATTTTCTTGCTACTTTACATGATCTCCCTCAAAATTATTCGTAGAGAATTTCTTTATATGATGGGGAGGGGAATTTTATTGCAAGACAACAGATGGACCGATTTGAATATTTTATAGATTTAGAGGAGTTGGATTATGATGATGCAAAAATGAGGTTGTTTGCACAAACCTTGTTTGCGGAAGCTAAAAGGTGGTTTAAGGATTTGCAAGTAGGTTCTATTCCCACTTTTGAATCATTCTAGACATTGTTTTTGGATACGTGGGAGGAAAAGAAGAGACCTTTACAAATACTATCACAATATAATAATCTTAAGAAAGGGAACTTTGAATCTGTACATGAGTTATCCAGCATATTTATGAGGGTATAAAATTCAATTCCTGCTGATATTAAACCCTTAGTAGTTACTTCTAAAATTCATTATGCAAATTCCTTTGAGAGTTATTTTGCATTATTATTAAGAGAAATAAATTCTGCTAGTTTTCCTGCTATGTTTAAATATGATTTATAAGTATAAGAAAAATTAATGGCCTCAGGGAAAATGAAAAATAGGGTAGAGGCAGATAGGAGAAGACAAGAAAATCAATCATCTTCTTCTACTCCTTCTACAAGTGATGTCAAATTTGAAATGATGATGAAGACTATGGAGAAACCAAATAATCCCTAACTATCAAAAAATAGACCACCAAATAAACCAAATAATCCCTAAAGATCAAAAAACAGACCACCCTTCCCAAAAAAATTGGTTAATGAGAAGGGACAAGAAGATCCAATGGATAATCAAATTCATCACTTTGATGATATTGATTCTGAAATATATTTAACTGAGGAAGAGCATAATCTGTTTTCTCAAGAAGATGATAGTTCTATTTCAGAGAAGGACTTGGAACAATATCAGGGAGGGTATCAATTAAAACGCCATTGATGATTTTAAGAAAAGGATTAAATCAAGAAGTCATGGTGTAATAATAAATAAAGGGAATCCCAATTCAAATCATATTTCCAATACCCAAAAAATTATATATATATATATATATATACACACACTACTGTACAGAAAAATATATAAAGTAAAGAGAAAAAGTAAAAAGAAAATAAACAGTCAATATCAATTGAGCTATGAATACCTAAAAGAAATATCAATTTAATGAAGAAATATACAAATGTTTTTTCCTAGATCTATGAAGACCTAAAAGAGTATGATACTTCTATCATACAGCATACCATCCCAATAAATCCTGGAGAAAATCCTTTCAAGCAAAAATTGAGAAGAATTAACCTCGTGTTGCTGCCTGTGATGGAGAAAGAGATAAAAAAGTTATTTAATGCTAAAATTATTGTGACCTTGAGATTTTCTAAGTGGGTGTATAACTTAGTACTTGTTAGAAAGAGGAATGGTGAAATCAGAATTTGTGTGGATTTTAGAAATCTTCACAAAGTTTCATTGAAAGACAACTACCCATTGCCAAAGATGGATCATATTTTGTAAAAAGTAATAGGATCTGAGAGGATTTATACTATGAATGGATTCATTGGCTTAACCATATCAAAGCTCTTCTTGAACACCAATATAATATTGTGTTTACTACACCATGGGGTACATTCATGTATGCCGAAATTCCCTTTGGTTTGATTAATGCAAGGGCTACATTTTAGTGTGCCATGGACATTATTTTTGCGGAAGAGAAAGACAAATTTGTAGTTGTTTACATGGATGATATAACTGTTTATTCTAGGTCTGACAGGGAACATGTTAAACATTTGGAGAAGGTTTTTCTAAAATGTAGAAAGTATGGAATATCATTGAATCCATGTTGAATCCTAGGAAGTCTAATTTTGCATTGGAAGAGGGAAACTGCTTGGACGTATCATTTCAAAATATGGTATTAAAATTGATCCAGAAAGGGTCAATGAAATTTTAAAGGTTGAGGATCCTAGTAGAAATAAATAAATACAGCCATTCATTGGACAAGTAAATTTTCTGAGGAGATTCATTCCTAGATTTGCTGAAATACTGAGGAACATTACCAACATGCTTAAGAAAGAGAATGAAATAAAATGGACAGTGGATGCTAGGAAATCCTTTAAAGATATAAAAAAGGCCATCACTGAAGCTCCAGTTTTGGTGAGTCCAGATTTCACTAAGTATTTCTTGGTATTTTCTTATGTATCTGAGCATATTGTTGCTGGAGTCCTATTGCAGAAAAATAACAAGAATGTTGACCAGACCATAGCTTTCTTCAGTAAGGTATTGAGAGATGGAGAGTTAAAATATGATATCATGGAAAAACATGCATATGATCTGATAAAATTTTTGAAATATTTTAGACTGTATATCCTTCATTCACATATTGTTGCATATGTTCCAAGTAATGTGGTGAAGCGTACTCTCACTCAACCAAATCCAACAATGAAGAGAGCAAAGTGGATTTCTGTACTGTTGGAATGTGATCTTCAAATCAATCCTACTAAGTTGATCAAAGAACAAGGACTTTCCAAATTAATGAAATATTTCAATTGTGAATCTTTATAGCTTAAATTCTTGACCAATAATTCAAACCAGTTTGATGCAAGGATATAGGTAATGCCTGATTTGTGTATGTCTCCATGGTAACCTGATATTGTATATGTTTTGCAAAATCTGCAAGCTCCTATAGGAATGAGTAAAACAAGAGCTAGATCTGTAAAACTGAAGGTTGCAAAGTTCTGCATCATGAATCAATACTTGTATTTGAAGGACCCTAGTGGTGTGCTATTAAATTTCCTATTGGAAAATGAAGCACAGGAGACAATGAAGGAATTCCATAAAGGATATTGTGGAGGGAATCACTCATGGAATGTAACAACAAATAAAATTATGAGAGCTGGTTTTTACTGGCCCTCTATGTTTTCTGATGTCTATAAGGAGACCACTACATGTCACCAGTGCCACATTTTTTTATGGTAAGAGGAAGTTGGTTCCACTCCCTCTTAATCCAATTTCAATAGAGATTCCATTTCAGTAGTGGGGATTATATTTCATTGGGGAAATTAATCCAAATTCTTCAGGTCAACATAGATGGATTTGATAGCAACAAATTACTTCACAAAATGGATTGAATTTATACTCACAATGTCACATGCCTCAATTTTGCAAAAAAAAAATTTATATTTTTTGATTTTATTTGAGGAATATATGTTAAATTTTATGCTAAGTTGTAATTGATGACTTAGAAGAGTCAGGGATATTTAATGTAATTCTGAATATTTTAATTATAAATAAATAAAGGAGGAGACAACAGCTAATGAGACCTGTTAAAAGAGTGTTTACTGGTCAAATTGGTGGAGACTGGGTGGAGAGAAAACTGACATGTGGCAGCATCCTCAAATCTCTTCCAACTGTTGCAGGTAGCAACCTCCCTACATTTGGGGTCATGATTCCCCAAGAAAGTGGAATCAAAGCAGGTGGCTCAATTAATGACAACTGACCCAAAACACCTAGGCAATCTTTATAAAAATGCCCATTGAATAGAGTTGGGGCTGCTCATTCTAGAGAAGTGATCATTCAGGTGAATGTACTTCATAGAAATTCAATGGAAGGGAATGGTGGAAAGAGTTTGAGGGGATAACTGCTGAGCGATCTAGTGCAAATTTTTAGCTGAAAGATCTTACTGCTGAGTGCAAGGTGTTTTACTGAGTTATTGAACTAGTCTACTGTTTACATGATCCACCAGTTCTCAGCCAAGAAGACCAAGAACAGGCTCGGGGGTACTGAGGAAGCGTTGTTTGAGT
Source organism: Pseudotsuga menziesii (assembly GCA_001517045.1). Classification (NCBI taxonomy): domain Eukaryota; kingdom Viridiplantae; phylum Streptophyta; class Pinopsida; order Pinales; family Pinaceae; genus Pseudotsuga; species Pseudotsuga menziesii. Next base: position 222,473 of record LPNX011013741.1, on the reverse strand, counting down.
TCTCTCCAGGAGTTTGGTAGGGAGGAACGACCTCCTAATGCTATTGTCATCTATCCTAATCAGGTTCTACATTATTTTGTTTTACTGTGTTAGATAGATAAATATGAGCCTGACTGTTATATGAATGTTAAATATTCATCTTGTAAAATGTTAGAGGTTAGTAATCTTCTTAGATTATTGAAGAAATGATTTTGGAAAAGTAATGTGTTAGAATGGAAAATAATTTCTAGTCTGTGTTTTTCCACACCTGGAAGGACCAGGCCGTACTCCAGTACAAATAAAATATTTATAGTAGATGAAAGAAATTGTTAAGAGACTGAATAGAATACATATGGTTCTGCATTTCGTAGTTAGCAGAGTAAATTATTTCAGTATGTAGGTTATTATTAAAAAGAACAAGGATCTGGTTATCTATGTTTATTGTTTTAACAAGCTCATTTATGTAAATATATATTGGAAAAGAAATAGAAATACTCTAGTACAGGTAGAAATATTAAGATGATAAGAGAATATCTTAGTAGATAAGATTGTGTATTTACAGACACTAGATTAATTTTTATTCAAGTTAAAATATTATGGTAGGTTTATATTTCTCTATTTTCATTTAGTAATTGAATGAAATGCAGTAGAAAAGTCACAGTAGAGTTACAATGTTGCATCCAGTTAAGTAAAGAAATAAACTACTAATCATATAGTTTATTATCTAACAATATCAACTAATCTAAGACTAATATTTACTATAAACTAAACAGAGTTATATTAGAAGTACTTAAATTATAAAGAGTAAACTAAGTTACAGAGTCTAAGCTTTATCTTTGCAATAACTCTGAGTAAATTATACCGGTCATTTTAGTAAATGAAAACAATGAGAATATGATTAATAACTAATATAAAACTAAATATTTACCTATGTAAAAATTGTTTTATAATTATCAAACAAGCTTATACCTCTAAAGGTAAAACTACAGGGTTGAAACCCTAAACCAAATTTATTTAATCATTATAAATAAAACATTTAAGATGCAATCCATTTATCTGGATAATTATAACAATAAAAAATTCAACTACTATAGATTGGTTACAGTTCTTCTTGAAAATATAGGTACAGTTACAATTTAAAAATATCACAATACACCTGTAATATTAATTTAACCGAATTAACAAGTAGCAGAACCTATTTAAAAATAAATTGAAAATTTTATTTAGACAAGGGTTTCATTCAGGAAAAACCCTAGCTTGTATTTCCCGAGCAAATAAGTAAATATTTTAAATTACACACTATGACTGGGTTACAGTCTTAAATAATAATAATAATCTATTTACAAAATATATTAGACAGTATTATTCTTCATTAACAGTTGGTTAGGGAAAGCCCTAAGATACACAGAGTCACAATGTACAGTATCACTGCAAAACGAGACTGAGCTCGAAGAAAAACTTTCTTAAAAACCAATATATTACATTGACAGGCTGTAAGGCTAGAAATTTTAACTAATTACAACACCCAGCTCAAGGCTAGTGACTACTCAACAACATAGTGAGAGTTTGTAAATGAAATAGAACCAACAACTTTAAAAAAAAATTAAAAAAACCATGTAACTAATGGAGAAACTGGAAAAGCTCCCAAGCTCGGGGTTTCACCATCGACAACCCTGTGACAAGCAGGGTAAGAACCCATTCATTGAGCCCAGGTCTTACCCAATTGGAGCCACGAGTCCTCAAAGCCAGCCATCATTATCTTCATCACAGGTTGCCAGAGTTATCACAAGTTCCTGCAAAGAGGGAACCATACTATGCATTAATTACAAAACTCATTTTTTTATTGTAAACCTAACTGTAAAAATAACTCACTGTAGGTCTTTTATTTTAGACAAAAAACCAAAAATTTTACCTTTATAAAAGAGTATCGAATAGTCTAGCGTAGAGACTGTCACCAAATGTGAATTGTACAAACAAAATCTCCAAACCCTATGGCGTCAATGGAGCACAAGCAGCAGCAACGAAGCTTTAGCTTCTCACAGTAGTGATAGGCCACGACAAAGGCAAGATGGAGCTAAGGACAGGCCATGAGCCAAGTGCATACAAAACCAGTAAAATATTGCCTAGTAAAACCCATAGTTGAGAAGGTTGGCAATAAGACCGAACCCAAAAGACTACTGCAACTTTAAACCAAGGTTTTGGAGCAAGCTTGTACAAGAATAACCCTCATGGCCGCCATGAAACTATGTAGAGCAGCCCGAAAGCCAGCGTCAACTTTGGAGGGAGAATGACAAAGTGATTAGGGTTGCAAAAGTTTTATATCGCCAATGCATGGACAGGAGGTGACCACGTGCCCTCAAATATTTCCAACCATGCAAGGGTCGATTCCAAAGTCCACCTGTAGTTCAATCATCCAACTTATTAAAAACAATGATTTTCATTAAACTATGAATGAACTATGATGAACGCATATATATATATATATCACCTCGATATTCTTATATAAACTATTTTCGTAATGTTTGATAGCTTCGAATTTGGCGTTTGGATAAACAATACTTCTTAAACGTTGACCCTAGTAAAAAAAATGATAACCACTTGATATTATGGAAATTTCGAAGTCGATCATGCTTAGAATATTTCTAACTACAAATATATTTTTATACTTGAAAAAGAATGTTGAGTATGCATGTATTATAATCCAAACTTATCACTTTTAAACCAACAACTTGGGTGGTTATAATATATGGAGTTTAATAGCATAGTAAAATAGCATAAACATGACTTTTACAAAGTTCAACTTGGTTATACTTCCATAGACACTAGATGCTTCTCGACCTGTCAATACTAGTAAAATACCATAATTGTTTATATTGGACAAGATAGTTTGTGATTACGATAACCTGTACTTAGCACAGGGTAGAATGTTGATCATAGTAGAAAGATCTACCATAATGGCTACTATAGATGTTAACTTAATATAAGAGAGGCATTATGGTAATAATAAATTATAGTGAAACAACCATGCTCAAGTCAGTAATCTTTGGAACGACACTAATTGACTTAGACTTAGGAAGTAAGGGCAAACAGTATTCCATCTGAAATGATGCAGTTATTTTCACAATAATCAAGCTTATAATATCAAGGAGATTTACAGGCAGTAAGATTCCCTACAGATTGTAAATAACGATCAGTTTGGCACTTTAGTAAATAATACGATAATGTATGTGGTTACAATAGTACATGCAGTACGACATTACTGTAAGTAAGAAAGTTGATAACTTGCTAGTGAAAAACTGGTTTTTACATACCAGTAACAGGTTAATAACTTCCATAACTAGTAAGTTAAAAATAAAATAGAAACGTATATTCTATTGGGACTCTTTACTATCAGTATTGATAGAAGCTCTTCCATGAATAAAAACAAATAGTACAAATAAATATAACATTTGCAAGTTAAGCACGTTAACATACAAATGAATATAAGACAAAGATTACAAGCTTAGAGTTGACAGTAAGTATCTTTAGTGTCGCTAAGCTTAATAAAGAAAGGAACATGCATATCGGAACTCTGCTTACAAGAAAAACTAGAAAAGATAAATTACTTTACCTCTATGAAGTTGCTTGAAAATTATCAGCTTATTTTACTAACATACTTCTTTGCAAACAGAAACACTTCTTGGTACTTTATGAATTTAAAATGTTTACTTGTTCGATCGTACCTATGAACCTGTAAGAACCAGTAAGCTATTTGCATTAGCATAAATGCTGAGTAAGCCCAGGATTGAAATTCATATTCCACCTACTTGCTATAAAGTAGACTTATTAGTAAACTGAAAGAAAACAGTATGCAAGTAAATTTGTTTATGTTACAAAAAAGAAGCTGCTTAGTTAACGTAATTTTGAAAATGTATAATACTAATCGATAGACTTTTTCATTTTTCCGCTAACCATTAGCTGTTTATAAACATCATATTCAGCATTTTATGTTATCTTAAAAAATTTTAATTTTTGTGAAAATTTGGGGTTTTGACATGTGGTATCAGAGCACATGGTTCAAACACTAGGCCTTGATGAAGCCCAACTTGCTTTTATGAAACAGTGAATTTAAATTATTTTGCTGATGTTATTTTCTTTTAAATGTTATTCAACAGAGAAATTGTTTCTGAAGTTTAACAATAGGTATGGAAAGGATGGAGGAATATGCAGAAGAGGAATCTCCATTTAATGAACAAGAAAACTTACCAAGAGACCCTATCCAAGAAGATCTAACCACTAATTCCTCAGAACTGTTACAAACAGTAAAAGACATAAAATATAAAATGGAATCTATTAAATGAGAGAATGAAGGGATTCTAAGGGCTCAGGAGGAGCTGAATCGAATCCTAACAAAAAGGTTTCAAACTGAGGGTAGGGGTAAAAGAGCTGAATCAGAAGATACAAGTCACCAACAAAAATATAAAAAGATTAAACAGAATAAAAATGAAAGCAGCTCATCCTCAGAGGTATTTGGTGATCAAATTAATTTTCATTCTACTAGTGATAGTAGTGATGACAATCATTATACTAAAAAGAGAAAATATAAACCCTATGAGGAAATTTCTGGGGAATTCAAAAAATAAAACCACCAACATTCAATGGAGAGACTGAGAAGGGGGAGGAAGCGGAATCCTGGTTATCTAGGATGAAGAAGTACTTCCAGGTTTATAACTATTCTAACAAATTAAAGGCTAGAATGGATATCTACAATCTCTCAGGAAAGGCTGATATTTGGTGGCAGGACTTGAAGAGAGTGAAAGGAATAAAATAGAAGAATGTAAATTGGAGTACCTTTAAGAGGTACTTTAAAAATAAATTTATGTCTGAGCAGTACTATGAAGAGGGAGGAAAACAATTCTATGAGCTTAAACTAGGTTCAATGACTATGAAAGATCTAAACAGCAATTTTTTAAGTCTGATTGGGTATGTGCCATAACTTGTAGATGAAAAACCAAAGGTACAACGATTCCTCAGCTGTCTACCTTATCATATTAAGGACAGGATTTAGTATGACAATCCAAAAACTTTGGAAGAAGCTATGAGGAAAGCCAAATTCTGTTATGAACAGAATCAGAAGAAGGAAAGCATGGCCAACTAGAAGGCCAAGAAGAATAACAACCATTATGATCAAAAGAAGAAATATTTTGTGTCCAATAGAAATTCTAAAAACAATAAGGCCAGAAATTTTCCTAACAAGAATTTCCAAGAAAATAAGAATAATTCACCAAGTAATCAGAACAATTCAAAGGGTAAAGAGGCTGCTAATCAATCATAGTAATTACACCAAGAACTTTGAACGCAAAGAACCTATAAAATGCTGGGAGTGTAATGGCCCACATTATGCCTCAGCCTGTCCTAATCGAAACTAGACTGTCAGTAATATCCATACTATATAGGAGGAGATGATTGTTGGAGAGTTAGCGAGGACTATGCCCATAATCAATGCATCCTTGCAGAATCGACAAGCAAAATATCAAATTTCCATGGTGGAAGTAGAAGGTATGATAAACCAAACCCCTATAACTATTTTAATTGATCCAGGAGCTAGTATCAGTTATATTTCACCTATAATGGTAGAAAAATGTAAGTTGCCTGTTGAAAAATTTGAAAATTCTTGGTTGGTGCAGTTAGCCACTGGTGCTAAAAGGAAGGTAACTTGTTTTGTAAAAGAATGTACAGTAGTTATGGATCAATTTGAAACTATTGTAAAGCTTAATGTATTACCTCTTGGTTCTTATGACTTACTCATCGGTATGGATTGGTTAGAACAACATAGGGTGATTTTAAATTGTTATGATAAAACCTTTATGTGTATAAATAATGATGAAAAACCAATAAGTGTAAAGGGGATCCCTAGAAAAACAACCATAAGGAATATTTATGCTCTGCAGCTCAAGAGAGTTGTTAGGAAGGGTTGTAAATCTTATGTAGTAACAATAACTAGTGAGGAAAATATAATTAAGATAGACAAATTAAAATTGGAAGATATACTGGTTTTAAGAGAATATGTTGATGTATTTCCGGAAGAAATTTCGGGACTACCTCCGAAAAGGGAACTAGATTTTACCATTGAGCTGGTACCTGGTGCAGTACCCAGCTCAAAGGCCCCTTATCGAATGAACATACTGGAACTGAATGAACTAAAGTCATAATTAAAAGAACTTATTGACAAAAAGTTTATTCGACCTAGTGTGTCTCCCTAAGGGGCACCTGTCATCTTCGTTAAGAAAAATGACGTAACCATGCGACTTTGCATAGATTATCGTCAGTTGAATAAGATGACCATTAAAAATCAATACCCGTTGCCTCACATAGATGATCTATTTGATCAACTACATGGAGCCACGGTGTTTTCGAAAATTGATTTAAGGTCTAGATATCATCAAGTTAGAATTAAAGATTAAGACATATTTAAAACAACTTTTAGAACTCGATATGGCCATTACAAGTTTGTTGTCATCCCATTCGGGCTTACTAATGCCCCAGCTATTTTTATGTGTTTAATGAACAACGTTATGCATAAGTATCTAGATAAGTTTGTAGTCGTGTTAATTGACGATATATTAATCTATTCAAAAACTAAAGAAGAACATAAAGAACATTTAAAGATTGTTTTTCAAGAGCTATGAGATCATCAACTCTTTGAAAAGTTTAGTAAATGCGATTTCTTCAAATATCAAATTCAATACTTAGGTCATGTGGTGACTAAGGAAGGGATTTCGGTAGATCCCGAAAAGATAAAGGAAATTGAAGATTGGCCGGTTCCTAAGGATGTAACTGATGTTCAATCCTTCATGGGAATTACCAGTTATTACCGAAGGTTCATTGAATATTTTTCGAGAATCGCGAATCCGATAAATTCCTTGCAGAAGAAAGGAAAGAAATTTGATTGGAACCAGAAATGCAAGGAAAGCTTTAAAAAGTTAAAAATTTTATTAACCAGCTCACCTATTTTAAGAATAGCTGATCCAATTAAAGAATTTGTAGTGTGCAATGACACCTGTAATGATGGTTTAGGCGGTGTTCTGACTCAAGAAGGGCATGTTATTGCCTATGAGTCTAGGAAGTTAAAAATTCATGAAAAGAATTATGCAACTTATGATCTAGAATTAGCTGGTGTTATACATGCTCTAAAGATGTGGCGTCATCACCTAATTGGCAGAAAATTTATTTTAATGACTGATAATAAAGGACTAAAGTATATGTTATATCAACCTAATCTAAATGCCAGACAAGCTAGGTGGCTAGCTTTCCTAAGTGAGTATGACTTCGAAATTCAGCACATTAAAGGTAAAGAAAATAAAGTTGCTAATGCATTAAGTAGAAATGCAAGGTTGAATTTCATGGCAGTTATCAGCACTTATACAATAGATTTGGATGAACAACTTAAAACAAGGATAGAACAAGATGAAATTTACCAAAACTTACAAGCTAACAAAAAAGAAAATCAAACAGAAAGCTTAAGTAAAGGGTACAGTTTGAATGCAAAGGAATTTTTACTATATAAAGACAGAATATATGTACCAAATGTGCCTAAAGCTAAATTGTTAATTTTTGATGAAATCCATAAAACTCCATACTCAGGTCATCCAGGTTATCAAAAGACTATAACCATGTTAAGAAAAGAATATTTTTGGCCAAACATGGAGACTGAACTGGAAAAGTATATCGCTAGGTGTTTTGAATGTCAGCAGGTGAAAACTGAACATCAACACCCAGCTGGATTACTTCATCCGTTACCCATTCCTAGCTGGAAATGGGAGATAATTAGTCTCGATTTTGTTACTGAACTGCCTAAAAATCAGAATTTAAATTACTCTATCATGGTAGTGGTCGATAAATTAAGTAAATCAACTCACTTTGTATCTATTAAAACTACGTATAAAGCTACAAGCATAGCTGTTATCTTTCTAAAACAAATTTTTCGACTGCATGGAATACCAAAAGTTATAATTTCGGATAGAGATCCTAAATTTACAGGTAACTTTTGAAAATCTCTGTTTAAAGGATTAAACACTACATTAAATTTTAGTACTTCGTTCCATCCTCAAACAGATGGACAAACTAAAAGAGTAAAACAAGTACTAGAAGATTTATTAAGAATGTATGTGAAAGACCAGCCGGGTAAATGGGAGGATTATTTGCATCTAGTAGAATTTTCTTATAATAATAATTATCAAACATCAGCCAGATTTAGTCCTTTCAAAATATTGTATGGAAGGAAATGTAATACTCCTATCTCTTGGAGTAATCCGGTGGATAGAATAGTATTAAGTCTGAACTATTAAAGGAAATGGAAGAAATTGTAAAGCAGGTACAAGGTAATCTGAAAGTTGCGCAGGATTGACAGAAAATTCAAGCAGACCTTACAAGAACTCCAAAGGAGTTTGAGGTAGATGAACATGTGTTCATCAAGGTGAGTCCCAAAAAGAGCTCTCTGAGATTGGGAAGTTATGCAAAACTAGCACCTCGTTATTGTGGTCCATTTGAAATACTGTCCAGGATTGGACAAGTATCCTATCAATTAGCATTACCACCAAATTTAAGAGTACATAATGTTTTTCACATTTCTGTATTAAAGAAATATGTTCATGATGCTACTCATGTTGTTAACTGGAATGATGTACAGGTAGAACTAGAAGGATATTTTCTGGTGGAACCAGACTGTATCCTCGGGCGGAGGGAGATCAGACTTCGGAACCGTACCATTGGTCAGGTGAAGGTGCAATGGAAGCACCTTAGTCCAGAAGAAGCCACCTAGGAATTTGGAAAGTAATATACGAGATGCATATCCAATTATGTTCCAAGGGAACTCTGAGGATGAAGAATAAATAACATCGAGGACGATGTTATACTTTAAGGGGGTGTATATGTCACATGCCCCAATTTTTCAAAAAAACAATGTTATATTATTTGATTTTATTTGAGGACAATATGTTAAATTTTATGCTAAGTTGTAATTGATGACTTAGCAGAGTCAAGGATATTTAACGTAATTCTGAATATTTTAATTATAAATAAATAAAGGAGGAGACAACAGCTTAGGAGAGCTGTTAAAAGAGTGTTTATTGGTCAAATTGGTGGAGGAGATTGGGTGGAGAGCAAACTGACATGTGGCAGCATCCTCAAATATCTTCCAACTGTTGCAGGTGGCAACCTCCCTACATTTGGGGTCATGATTCCCCAAGAAAGTGGAATCAAAGCAGGTGGTTCAATTAATGACAACTAACCCAAAAGGCCTAGGCAATCTTTATAAAAATTCCCATTGAAGAGAGTTGGGGCTGCTCATTCTAGAGAAGTGATCATTCAGGTGAATGTACTTCAGAGAAATTCAATGGAAGGGAATGGTGGAAAGAGTTCACTAGTGGAAAATGAGAGATAAGTGACCAAAAAAATGACCAAAATCCGCATATCAATGACCACTTTTGGTTTGGCGATCGCTGGTGGCTAATTTGCGGTCTTTTATTACGCGACCAAAATTGGTCATTTTTATTTTGGTCATTTATAGCTTGTCAGTTGGTCATTAATTTGGTCATATATTTGGTCATTAATTTGGTCATATTCG